>JADLSH010000311.1:3685000-4285000 GCA_016169945.1 Trachythela sp. YZ-2020 | reverse complement strand
CGTTACGGTAATATAGGTAAGAGTTGACGGGAATCCAACGTAGTTCTTTTAGAACTGGAGTGATGCGGTCAAATTTTCTCCTATTGCTCACTACTCGTGCTGCGAAATTTTGAACTCCTTGAAGGCGGGATAGGTTACTGCAACAGGTATTTGACCAGAGCGAAGAACAATAGTATAACTTGCTAGAAACTATAAGGCATTGATCACGGTTATTAGAAAGTTCTGGCTAAATGCATGCTTAGCACGATTTATCTGACAGAGACTTGACTTGCAGGATGATACTGTTGCCAGGATATGGTTGTCGAAAGAGAGGTTTGGATCAAAATGAACACCTAGATATTTGACTGATTTGGCAGGAACTAGCTCTTTTCCAAGCAGTAAGAGTTTAAATTCTGGTAGTCATTATTCTGCTACGATTAAACCTATATTAATGTACGGAAGCTCTGTATGGACATTGTGCTCGAAATCAAACCAGGATGAAGTTCTAAAGATTAAAAAAGGGCTGCTCGTGTTATTCTTGATACAGAGAGAAGAGCTAGATCGGTTCCGTTGCTTAACAAACTTCAATGGCTACCCTTCTATGAGGAAGCTAACATCAATATATATTGCATATTATACAGAAGAATACATGGCGAAGTACCAAAATATATACAAGGATATGCTTATACGAAATAGTGATATGCATCAAAGAGTACCTCGTTATAATCAGTTTAATTTTGTATGCCCTCGCTATAATAGGGAACTAGACGATCATTTAATGTACAATCTATAAAAGCTTGGAATACTTTACCAATAAGCATAAGACAGTCCCCAAGTTTGCATTCCTTTAGAGATGCATTTTTAAGAACGCTTTTAACAGTGAATTGAATATGAATCATTTTTATCTTAAATTTTATTGTATATAATAACTTGTAGGTAATTTGTGTAAATTTTTGAGGGCCACGAGTTTATCAGTTTTTACTGTTTATTGTTTACCCTCGTTAATTTGATTTGATTGGATAGTTTAAGGGTGGAAATCGCTGAGTTAAAATTGAGGGCATAAAATATGGAAATTGGCCAGTGATACTTGTTCGAACAGGGCAGAAAAGACGACAATAGTGATTAACTTTCAAATTTATTCTCAAACAATTAGGAACAAGACAGCATTTACTACTAAGAAGCATACTAGTTTGATTAATAATGAATGAATTTATTCAGTGATTGGTTATTATTCTAATAAAGTTTAATAGATGAAAAATATAAATCTACTGCAATGGTGGAACTTCCTCGATGATCAAACGAGCGACAGAATTCCATCCTGTGTAAGCGTCACCGTCTGGATGCGCTGGATATTTACAATCTCCAACAGAAATCCCAACAACAACTCTTCCTTTGGGAATATTCTCACAGAAACCATCCAAAGTCCCAGGTCGGTGAAGGTTGATGTTAACGGCATTTATATGTATGACTGCATCAATAGTAGCAGGTGAACTGCATTCTATACCATTGAACGTGAGAAACCAACGTCGACAACATCTTCCGTTCGTACAACCAACCACTCGAATGTCACCCTGAAATGTTGCTCGCAGAGCTGTGTTCGGAGACGATTTGGTAAAATCGCAAGTCTAAAAAATGGGGAACAAAACAATCGGCTAATAAAAGCAAATACTTTATCTATTTTTCACTTGTTCACCCCCAATGACAAAACCCTCACAACAACAATCCAGACAAAAAATACCAAATTCGCCGAATTTACACAGATCCACGTGCTAGGATATACCACAAAGTCTTTGAAACCTACAGTCGTACTAAACCAGACAATAGGGAGCTTTAGCAGTGACTACGAGTACGACTACGAGTACGATATTCGTCATTTTCGCGCCAAAAGCTCGTTGTTTGCATACCCCATCACGCAAAAGTCGTAGCCGTCGCGCTGTTGAGTATGAACTTTTTGATAAATCTCGTAGTCTGGCCTCACAACAACTTCACAAAAACTAAGGTAAGTTAATTTTTTTCTCGTTTTTCCGCGCTTTATTGAATAGAAACACATTTCCTCGTGCAAGTTATGCAAAAGCATGTACACACATGAATTTAATTATGAAAACGGAAGTAAATATAGAGCAATAGAGCCGGATGTGCATATAGTTGGCATGTATAATTTTATGTATTTCAAACATTGCTGTTATATGCGGTGTGTTTCTTCAAATTGTGGTGCGGCAAAACTGGCATTATGGCAAACCATTCATGGTTTAAATGGAGTTCACGATTGTTATATTGATTTATATTATAAGTAGTATCTAACGAGCAATTTGATTGGCTAATTCGCGTGCTTTATGACGCAATAAAGCACGGCCACCGTTTTGATTTTTTCTCCCTTTGTCCCCGCTTGTTAAATTTTCCTCGGAATTGTCAATACAATATGAACAAAATTATAATAGTTTTAAATCCAAAGTCTGTCAGAAAGCAAGAAAAAGTAGACCTAAACGAGATGGAAAAAGCCAGCCAACAAATAACAACGGGATCCATAAACGGCGAATAAAGATTCGTATAGCTGTTTCTGAGTTTGAAATATACTTTTTTGCTTGAAAGTTCGCATTCAACGGCGACAAGAAACGCGAAAATCTGTGCTATTTTGACATTTAAAGGTACAAAAACTGTATTTAGACACAAACCAAACCAAATTTATCCACAGTTCTAGGTGCAAAAAATTAAAATTAATCATTTTGGCATTGATTTAGATAACACTATGTGTACAGTTTTTAAGCTGTCAAGATGCAACGACAAAAATCTACACAAATACGACATGTTTGTGCATTTCTTGACAGTTTGTCTGAGAAAATTTTTAACCACCAACCACTGAATTAGCAAAAAAACACAAAAAATATTCAAACAGTACCTTTGGTTCAAGATGAAAAATAAACTTGACAGCCAATGTCATCAAAGAAGCTTGACAAAAACCCTTCGCTTTTATACCGAATCCAGGACAAAAGTGAAGCAGAACAACGAAAAACCAATCTGTCTATCATTGTGCACCATATTTGAAAAATGTTCAACAGTTTTTGTGCCTTTTTAATCCCTAATTTTTGTTGAGTTGCAAGTTTTTCGCTCCTTCGCCGGCCAGAATTCAAGCGTAGTTGTTGCCAAGCAATGAAAACATTGAAAAGCTTGCGAGTGACGTCAGTGATTACATGTTAGGAGAATATCAATATTGATCTTTGAACAAAATTGTTTACTGTGCTTATCTACCACTTATAATATAAAAGAATTAAAAAAGCTCGTCTTGTGCTGTTATGGTGTAATAATGCACTCGAGGGAATGTTGGGAGAATACTCGAGAAGCGTGTAAAACACTCGGCTACGCCTCGTGTTTTACAAGCTTCTCTCGTATTCTCCCAACATTCCCCCCTCGTGCATTATTACACCATAACGGCACGCGACTCGTTTTTTAATTCTTAAATAATATATTTCTGGAATTTAAAATGACAGCAGTGAAAAATATTTACAAATTTATACAATGTCATTCACTATTTATAGATATATTTATCTGTTTTATTGAAATTTTGCTTTTCTTTAGTGTTTTTATATGGTTGTTTTTGTTTCTTGTAATGTATTTAGATGGCAAGTGAAAAAAAATCTACAAATGATGGAGAGAAAAAGAAACGAGGATTGTTTATTTGGAAGCAAACTGATGAAGAGTTCCTTCTTCGAGAAGTTTTGGTTGTAGAGCCATACCAATTTCGGGCTGGTTCGAAGGAAAGAGGCTCTGCATGGACAACCATATCAGATAATTTAAAAGAGCTTGAGATAAGAGTGGCACAGCGATCTCTCAGAGAAAGGTTTGAAAAAATGTTGTAAGAATTTAAGCAGAAAGAAGCAATGGAAGAACGAGCAAGTGGAGTGGATGTGGAGTGCACTGAGCAAGACATGGTGATGACAGATATAGATGAAAGGATCAGAGAATTTGAGATGGCTGCAGAGAAACTGAAGGATAAAGAAAAAAAAGATCGGGCATCAGCAGAAGAAGTGAGGAAAAGAGCAACGGAACGTCTGGGGGAAACAAGAAGGCGACAGAGTTTGGAAGAGTTAGAAAATGATGATGATGTCATTATCACACCAGAAAAGAAACGAAGAAGAAGCAGTGCAGATGTTATGGAGATTTTAAAGCAGTCGTTGGAGGTGAAAAGAAACGAAGAAGAAGCAGTACAGATGTTATGGAGATTTTAAAGCTGTCGTTGGAGGTGAAAAGAAACGAGCAGGAGGAGGCGACCAAGTTAAGAGAACGAGAGATTGCCTTGATGAAAAACCAAATGCTGAGTCAACAGCAGTTTCAAGAAATTTGCTTGAGCAGCAGCAACAGTTTCAACAACAACAACAACAACAAACAGTTACTTTTGAAGTGGTCAATGCACTCACTGAACTTGTTAAAAACATAAAAAAAACTGACTAGGTGGAGATTTTTAACCATTCAATGGGCTAAACAGTTTATAAACAATTATTTAGACCAAATATAATTTTCACTTTCCATCTATTCAGTTACAGTTTGAATATTTTAATACATTAATTAAATTTTCAAGACATATTCCCTTGAGATAAAAATTGCATAATTACAGTATTCAATTTCAATACAATTCAATTTCAGTATGTGCACTTGTAACATAGTTTGTTTGACATATTAAATAAACTGTTGTTCAATTGAAATGCAAATGAATATTTGACATGCTAACTTGTCTGGCATTAGACTGTGCAAAGCAATAAAGTAGGGCATACCAGGGTGCATTGCTTAAAAGTCACAGTGCAAGTTGGTGTGTCCTACTTCTCGTTTTACTGTTTAAACAATTTTCACCTTGAAAAGAAACATGTTGGGCTTTAATGAGTTGATATTCTATTCCAATATTTAAGGTCCACTGGATATCATATTAAGCAGGAGAGCAAAGGCTAGTGTGCATCCCAAATATTTTAGTTTAAAGCTGAAAATATTCCTGTAATGTAGGCGGTTCAATTGCAAAATATGAACCAGGGTTAACCCCGGGTTAAATTTTAATCTGCTGTTCTGGTTTGTATACTTTTACATGTTTGTTTATTTCAAAACTTTATAAACAAAAACTTCTATCGCCCAGTAACAGGTTGATAGAAATAGTATTCATATTAATATAACCGATGTCGGGAAACTTGTATGAAAGTTACCAATAACCCAGGGTTAAGTTAACCGGCTTTTGAACAACCGGCCCCTGGACGGCAAATCGGTCTTACTGTGCCATCAACAAAACCACAACAGTTTTCCAGGGCCGCACCACGGTTGTGGATTGCATTGGCGTCGATGTGGTTGCAGCCAGGGTTGATTTAAATCTCTAAGAAGATAACCGTGGGTGTTGTAAATAAAATCAGTAACTTCTGAAGCGATAAGACATAACTCGGTTACAGATCGATCAAATCGACGGATCATATCATTGTACCGGCAAGGGTAGGCAAAACGCTTTAAAAGAAGACACAAAGCCTCCATTCCAGTAGCAACAGCTGCGTTTCTACTTTTTCGCATTCCCAATACTGAAATTTCGGGCATTTTCTGCTAGTGCTATTGTACAAAGCCAAGAAATCACATTCGTCAACAAGGTCGTTGGTAAAAAGCGCTGTTGCTGCATCAAGAATAATATTTTTGGCAGCCATAGCTGTAACTCGCGATGTGAATTTGCAGTCGCAATCTCGTAGTCGTTGTTTGCAACTAAAGTCGTTGTTTACAACGACTTCCTAGCAACAGGTCCCGCGCGGTTGAAACTCGTACTCGTAGTCGTACTCGTCGTCTTTGCTAAAGCTCCCTAATATTCCCCACAGAACACAGAGCAATGTTCTTTAACAGATATTAGAAGAAAAATTGAATCGCTTTATCTTAACCACAGGCGCCGAAACAGGAGGCCTAGAGTGCTATATACTCCCCTCCTCCCACTTATGGTTCCCCAAAAACGATAAGAAGAATTAAGAAGAATTAATAGGAAGGTGTCAAATTATACGTTGCCTGAACGGAAAAATAAACAAAGCCACCTTGTGTCTGCATATCAAATCTTCCTAGAACGAAGGAAATGTGATTTCGGAGACCACAGATTTCAAAATTTTCCCGAAAACAATTTCACGGACCCTCCTAGAATTTGTTTAGCCACGTTCCCTCCCACCAAACCAATATTCCTTCGCCACTGCTTCGCTATAATAGTACCCTTATACAACTACTCCACAGGAGCATGCAATAAATCAATTAAAACTTAGTCAATAAAGATATACTGTAGTCTGGAAATTCGGCGAAATTCAAAGCGTCTATAATCATCATCAGACCAACTGATTTACAAATAAGTATAAACGCTCTTTATATATGTACAGGAGAAGTTGAAAATCAATATGTATAATAGTTATATTATAAACGGTCAAGTAACTTTAAATTTATATGACATATATACAATATATGTGATAGGTTGTTACTATAGTTTCGACAATAACAAAGAAAAATTAATTGACACCAATTATTAGAGGCTTGTCAGTACTAAGCAGATTTATTGAAGCATTATATATACTCCTCTACTTAATTGTGATCTTAAAGCATCCAAATAATTCACCAATTGCAACGTATGCGCCCACGTTTTCGGGATGTTTTCATTTGTTCGATTTATGTTTTATATTTTATTTCTTTAAATCGTCGGCTGTTTCTACATTAACATGGTATAATTTAAATTTAAAATGGTATAATTTAAAAAAATAATATCACGACATTCTGTCGTTTTGCCTGAAAGACTTTTTACGAATAATATGTTCAGCATTACAAATGCGCAGTTAATGATCCAAGCACATTATATACTAAAATTCACCGGTAATTAAATTAAACACACGCCAAATTTGTGGGAGAACGGGTTCGGGGTGAAGACTGAAGTGAACCAATATTTATACTCTGGTCAACCCAAAGACTCATTCTAGCCTTATGTTTTCATCCCGCGGGTGTATACATGAGACCCGCTAGGAGAGACTAAATGCCCTAGGGGTAAAAACCCCGATAGAGCCCTGTCATCAAGGTTGCGTTTATTCAGTTGAAACATTCGGCAAAGTGACACGCTTGACGTTATATAGCGCGCTTTACATATGGTCATTGAAATATGATTGGCAATAGAGTCATTCGATTGGCTGAGCAAATTGCATTCGTATTGCACGTGTCCGGACATACTTTGAACTTTGATCAGAGATATTTTGTTGTGAATTTAGTGGGTGTTGACAGACTTTTCCCACTTGTTGTATAGCAAAACAAACCTTAAGCCCGGCGCACACTAGTGCAAGTTGTACGCACAGATGTCATTCGTGACCAATTACGTGCGACGAAAATCCTAGTGTGCGGGGAAAATATACAGGATTTTTGTCACTCGTGTCGTGAACAACAAATATCAAACGTGTTTGATATTTTCTGTCATTCGTGACAAAAATTCCTCGCAGCAAAGAATATATGTTTAGCATTATATATAGTGGTTTATTGCAATTGCATTCAGCGAGCTAGTCGGTGGCGTAGTGGTTTAGGGCGTGCGCTGGCTACAGTTTCTTAGAGCGGCTGTTCAAGCCCGGTCAATCCCGCCCAAAACTTTTTTCTCACTTAAATTATTTTTTCTTTCAAATAATTTTTTCCGACTTGTTTTAACCCCAAAATTCCTTTTCAGACATTTCTGGTTAGGATTAGGTTAAGGGTTGGAGGTGGGAAAGGTTTATTTTATAAGTATTTGACTTAACTATAGTCAGGCAAATGCCCGCCGCAATTCCTATCGCTAGCTGCAAGTGTTTGTTCACTATCCGCCATGTTGTTTTGGGAAATAACACGCATGCGCACTTCTTTGCTGCGAGGAATTTTTGTCACGAATGACAGAAAATATCAAACACGTTTGATATTTGTTGTTCACGACACGAGTGACAAAAATCCTGTATATTTTCCCCGCACACTAGGATTTTCGTCGCACGTAATTGGTCACGAATGACATCTGTGCGTACAACTTGCACTAGTGTGCGCCGGGCTTCAAGTTAATGTGTTGTCTCATTAACTTAAATTTATACATTGTGATCTATAAATTGGCTATGCAAACTTACTCTTATTTCCCCGACATCCTTGCCTTCATTTATTTTGTTAAAAGTACATTGTCGTATTGCAGATTGAGAAGTCTGACTCAGGAATGGAGAACCACTTGAACATGAACAACTACGTATACAGCCACCTGTAACAGTTGCAGTTGCATCCTATAATGAAAAGTATAGTATATTACCTCCATACATATTGTGAGGCAATGCAACATAAGTCAATCTTTCCTGCTGTTATTAACTTATGTTCTTTCTCCAAATGGGATTTATGAGGTCTCAATTATTAATGTAAAACCCTCTATACTCTTATCGCAACGCAATGTTCACTCAAGTAAGATTTGAAACCACCAGTGAAAAGCGTACTGAAACTCTAACTGAGCTATCAAGTTAAGTGCATGGGAAATTCTCTTAATAGATATTAAATAGTTCTTCCAATGAGGCGAACAATATTTTAACTCTCCTGGGTGATTTGTAACCGTGCCCATGTACAACTAGATTCTGAGGATTGTAGATCTATTGATTAACCAATTTAATTTCTTCATTTAGTGTTTATGGATATTTTTAAGCATGATATGAACCAGAATAATGTTTGAATTAACGAGTTTGAGCGGATTATTTAAAACAGCTAATCCAAGCTTTTTGGGTATTTATTAATGAAAATATCATTAAAAATCTATGCATAAAACAGCTAACTAATAAAAACAGATTTGGCATGTGATGTTTGTGCGCCTAATATGGATTGGAATCTGTGCTTTCTCATTTGAGTCTACATCACAATTTATACTCTTGGGAGTCAGGTTGAAATTCGACCTAAGACAATTTATATTGTCATTTATTCAAGGAACATTTGGTGTTATATTTACAAATTGAACCAAAGCACATTTTGTGTTTCTCATAGTCATCAATTTACGTTTTGTGTCATGTTCTATCCTTTGGTTTGCCAGGAAGAGGAGAATGAATATTGTCCCCAACCGAAATGTTTATGAGTGTCACTGTGCACTGTCAGTATACGCTCATTACGAGAGCCGAAATATACGAGAGATACGAAAAGGAAATTCGATTCAAGCTGACAACTACTCGATTGCATGTTGAAATTCTCCACTAAACGTAAACTTGCTCAATTAATTATATATTGAATGCTTAGAATACCACGAATCAAGCTACGATAAAACGCATAATAGAGAAATAAAGATAAAGGAATTAAATAGTTAAAACTAAGCAAATATTGACTATACTAACCGTAAACGTAGCAACAAGTACCAAAGCCAAGATGCAATACAATGTCATGTTTCCTTAACCAAAACGTCTTCAATATGAAGCATCATTCGTCAAGTTCATTAGATTTATAGACCCCGGATTAAATGCAAAACACCACGTGCTATGACGCACGTTCGGGATTAGTTGTAACCTGTTGTAACTTAATTACTGGATTAAATTAAGAAAAAATAATCAACACATTGTGGATTATTGTGATATCATGCACGTTCGGGGTTTTAGTTGTAACTTGTGACTTGAAATGAGCGTGTAAAATTATATTTCTCGGAACTGAAGTCTTGCTTTTGCACATCAAAATATTATTACAAATTTATGGAGACAACCATAGCCTGTTTAACATAACACTAGATCACGCTAGTTGAACACGATCACCTATGACGTCAATAAGGGTAATAGGCATGCTTCAAAACAGAAAACAAAAAATACACAAACGTTGCCCCATTCAAACGAGGCCAACATCGTCCAACATTGTTGGTCCAACAATGTTGGATGATGTTAAAAAATTTGAACAAAGTCAACTTGGACCAACATGTTGGCTTCGTTTGGACGGGCTTTAAGTTATTTAGCATCAGTTGTCAGCGAGTACGGCGTATTTCGCAACCTCGTTACAAGGCCATGTTTGTTTATTCCGGTCGAATTGTCGCAGGGAATACATAACTTTCTATCTTTGTATTTTCTATACATTTTTCTTAACGTGACTTTGTTTTTTTGAGAAATAAGCATTCATAGCTTTTAAAAAGAAACTCAGAGTTACGTTCAGGGTTAGGGAAAAGATTATAGAGCTAGGGTTTCGATCAGGGTTAGATTTGCATTAGGATTGCAAAGATTACTACAGTCGAACCTGTATTAAGCGACCACCCTTGCGGAATGGGTTGCTGGCTGCTTAATACAGGGTGGTCGCTTAATGCAGGTTTACTAAGAATAGACTTTGGGCGTGATTAAGTTATCATTCTATTGTGTACTATTTAAATAAAGCGTAGTCGCAAGAGATAGCTACAAAGTCGTTAAAGACGTAAATTTCAAATTAAACTAAATGTATTGAGTAAGTAAAGAACAGATCAATGTAACAACAAAACAAATTAAAATAATCCGTTTGGGTGAAAGCATCTTGTATAACACTGATATAGTCTGTGGTGAGAGAGGTTTCGGGTTATTTATTCAACTAGAAACACTATAGTATATCCCAGATGTATTTCATATTGATCTGCAATTAAGAATCTCAATTTTTTGTCAAAACAACCAAGTAAAGCATTGAAAGCACCATGTAAATTCAGTCTGGCCGTTTAGCACAGGGTTAATCCGTTCAGTGGGACTACGAACAAGTGGCCTCGGTCGCTTAATAGAGGTGGCCGTTTAATAGAGGTAGTGTTTACAGAATATACTGAGTAAACTACCGGGACTTCACTAACTGGCCGTTTAATACAGGTTCCACTGTAGTAGTTTAAGGGTGGAAATCGCTGAGTTAAAATTGATGGCGTAAAATATGGAAATTGGCCAGTGAAACTTGTTCGAACCGGGCAAAAAAGACGACAATTTTCATTAGCATTCAAATTTATTCTTAAACAATTAGGAACAAGACAGCATTTACTACTAATAAGTATACTCGTTTGATTAATAATCAATGAGTTTATTCAGTGATTGCACTGTTATTTTCAGGGAGTTATTTTTACTTCCCAGGGCTATTTACTCCATTATTTGGTTAAAATAACTCGTTGGAGCAGGTGCTGGAGTTACTCAAATTTAACTCCATTTTTGGAGTTATTTGTTGTCGGAAGAAAGGAAAAAGGTATCGCATTTTCGGCGACTTTGACAATTTCAACTCGCTCGGATTGTGTTCTTTTGTCTTGTACACAAGAAAAGAACGTGCCTAGTTCACAAAATGTAGGAAAGGGACTGCACTATTTATGTTTAGGTCAGGGATTAGTTATTACTTGTTGTTTTGTTTTCAATCATAAGATGATGATTGGAATTTTTTCTAGACGTAATGCGATAGACACCGACGTTAACACCTGAAAGTTTATTTTGAATTCCGGAAATACCTTGTTATAACAAAACTGTAAAACATGGAATCTCGAATCTGGAATCTTGGAATCTTGGAATCTTTCTATATTGCACCAAAATGTATCTCTCGCTAATATATTGATTTATATTATTTATTATTTTTGGTACAGAATGCGTTACATTCTATGCGTTTTATATAAGATATTTTCGCAAGATTATCGGCAAGTTCCTTAGGTATAGCTTTACTTAAAGCATTCTAACAGTCGCTTTGCGGCAGGAAACCAATTTCTATACAGGCGCCGGCATAGGGAACAAGCTCGTTTGCATTCAAGAATTAACAGCAGTACTATGCCTAGACGGATAAACGATAATGTACGACACCAATGCTAATGTGGCCGTATAGGTTTATAGCCAAGTACAATTAGTACCGTAGGTTCGGTTAATAAATCCAGATAAATCGGGCGGGTGGGCGGGAGGCGATAAAATTGGCAGAGGAGAGACAGACTTGTTTCCCTTGCAGTGCGCCAAATTTACCGGTTGATTTTTCCACCGGAGGCGGGGCCAGTAACCTGCTGCTTATTCGGAAATAGATTAAATATAAGTTGTCATCTGTAGCTTCGGTCCTGAGAAAATAATCACAGCTTGTGGTAAACTGAAAGTCCTGAAAGTGTTTGTTTTCGTCTGAGGCTTAGAATGAGATGTATAAAGGATGCTATTGTGTATGGAGCGACAAAATGCGGCTACAAAACTACAAAAGACCAGCAAAGGCAACTTTAGGCAAGTGGCAGAAACATATCATTCTGAACGAGATGTTTTCATGTTTGCGCCAACGGGTTCTGGTGTCGAATATCAGCACCGCAAGGCTCAAACTTGTCAGTCCACTTTCGCGCCGAATTTATAATAGATTCAAATTCCTGCAAGGGAAACAAGTCTGTCTCTCCTCTCCCAATTTTTTCGCCTCCCACCCGACCGCTGCCCGCCTTAATTTCCTCCCGCCCGCATTTTCGCGCGCCCTTAATAACTCCCCAATAAAAACCCCTTTAAGAGACAGGTTTGGAGCAAGTCTAGGTGCGAGTATACATTTAATTTTCGTCCAGTGAGTTGCTTTACAATACTACGATTTTTAATACATCGTTTCGTACTCTGGAGATTACAACATGCAATTAAGATTTCATCCTAGATATGATGCTATGTTGTTTTCCTAATTAAGTCATCCGGAAAGTCTCGGTTTACACAGGGGCGTAAATGTGGGAGGGTGTGGGAGGGTAGTACACCCCCCAGAGATCATGATCCAGTCGGTCTCAAAATGTGCAGTCGGTCTCAAGATATTCATTGTTAAATTGGACGCATTATGCAACGTAATGCTATGCGAGAATGGCTAAATAGTTTTAGAGACCGACTTCAATCGTTGCATTAATTAAAATATAAAGTTTTCCGAATATCCTGTTTCAATCTCTGTTGTAAAGCGTTCTTCTAGAATGTCATCATCACTCAGGGGCGTGCGTATGTTGAATATTTACAAAAGCACTGAGGCACTGTAAATGCTAAAACAAACTACTTTGAAATATAATCTAATATTGCCAGTTGCCTGTTGCCATAACTGCTATAATCTACATATTAAATACTTTATGGCAAACTTATTGTACAGGAAGCTAAACTTATTCTTATCCGGAAAAACTACATTGTTTTTGAGATATAATTCGAAATTTTTTACTGATTTCCACCTACAAATTGGAATAAAATATTTGTTCAGAACGCAGGAAATCGTGTCTACGAGGTCCTAGATTTCAAAATTTCCCAGAGGAGGATTCCCTCGGACCCCCCTGCGAATGGGTGTCCTACTGCATCAGTCGTCCTATTCTGCTGCATCTGCCCCTGTGTACATGAGTTCAGTAAAAATATGAAACGTAACTTACGCAAGTTGAATTGTGCGGCTACTCATGCGCGAGTTATTGCATTATATTGTATCAAAACTAAGAAAGCGCGGACGCTTGATAAATATATGACTATATTGATTAAATTTAATAATTCATTAATTCACACCAACGAACATATGAAAGATAAACTGTCTTGATCAGCTTCCATTCATGGGTTAACTAGTATATTTACAATATTTATATGACAACAAATAATAAGATAAGTGCGAACGGGACACGAAGTCCCATGCAGGGCACTCCCCATGGAATAAATAATAACAAAGTTTAGAATTATGATACTAGCGAAACCACTCAAGTCTGTGAATCCTGTCCCTAATAATTTTAGCACCTAATAGTTTTAGCACTGTGTACGTAATTTCTAAAAACTAAAGGCAGTATGACATGAATTCTCGTGCGCAGTACTCAATGTAACTGAAAGTCAGAGAACAAGTTTCTGCTCAATTTCCAATTAGTGTAATTAGATATAAAAACTTTTTTTCTTATACAATGTGGTCATTAGTATGTGTGTACATATTTTGTTTATTGAATTGTGTGGCCATTCAACTTATTGGAGCAGCACACGTAATTTTTCAAATGACTTTTCGATTTAGAATTGGGGGAGGGTGGGGGGGAGGGGGGATCGCTCTGAATATATCAGTCGATCTCATTTCGAAACTTCACCCCCCTCAGCCAAAGTCAATATGTACGCCCCTGGGTTTACAGTTACATTGACGACCGACTAGCCTGCTCGCAGACGTTGTTTTTCTCACGCCAAGCGACGAAAAACAAACGTCTGCTGAACCGAGCGCCAGAACGAGTTATGCTATTTCACAACGTCTATTTTGATCGTCCAATCAGAGTCTCCGATATAAAAGCGTGATTCTTGTGAAAATGCATAAATTAATTATAACAATTTGCTCACTGCTTTGTTGAACTCCGTATTGAATTTCAAATTATGCTAATTATGCTGAATATACCGCAAAATGTCACCTTCCAGAATTTAGAAGGTAAATTCTGATTGGTTGAGGGAAAAATAGCAGAACTCGTTCTGGCGCTCGGTTCAGCAGACGTTTGTTTTTAACAACGTCTGCGAGCAGGCTAACGACCAACATATATGTGACAATATTATCTTCGTAATGTATTAAAATTTATCTGGATTTATTAACCGAACATATGTACTAATTGTACTTGGCTATAAACCTATACGGCCACATTAGCATTGGAGTCGTACATTATCGTTTATCTGTCTAGGCATATCGGTACTGCTGTTAATTCTTGAATGCGAACGAGCTTGTTCCCTATGCCGGCGCCTGTATAGAAATTGGTTTCCTGCCGCAAAGCGAAGGTGTTAGAAAGTGCTTTTAAAAATTAAAGTAAAAATAAACCTAAGGAACTTGCCGATAATCTTGCGAAAATATCTTATATATAACGCATAGAATATAACGCATCCTGTATTAAAAATAATAATAAATAAAAAGAAATTAATATATTAGCGAGAGATACATTTTGGTGTAATATAGAAAGATTCCAAGATTCCAAGATTTCAGATTCCAGATTCCATGTTTTACAGTTTACCGGTAGCAAACGCGTGTACCGGATAGCGGATATGGCGAATCATCTAAAATTTCTTTATTTTAGCGTTATTTTATATATTATGCACTAAACATACTTTTTAAAGGTAGGTTACAGTCGATTCTGCGCATGCGCGGTGGTTTGTTATGAGTAGCCTACTCATATTACAATCATAACCCGTTTCCAGTCCTAAAGCATAATAAACACACGCGCGGCCGCCTTATAATCAATATTCATTCGACTGTCGCCATTGGAAGGAGTGATGGCTGATTCCGGCACATCAAGTTCGGATGTAGATCTTTCAAATATAAGTCATCGTAGCAGATCTGAGGCTAGAAAAGAATACGACAAGAAAAGAGACGCATCTAAAGTGTCATTATTTGACGCTTTCGAGAGGTGGAGAGCGTTCAAAGAAGATCACAACCTCAAAACCGATCAGCATTTCGCAGAGTTTCTGCTCGATTATTACGCATTGAGAAACACGTTATGGTAAGCATATTAATTATGCTTGACTAACTACCCAACATGAAGAACTGCGTATCGATACAAACATTATCGAGATGCAGTCGATTATCTTAAACTTCTTGGTGTAACAATTCGAAAATATTTAAAATGGAATGTTCATATTAAAATTACAATTAAGAAGACTTTACTTTCTGTTACAATTGAAGCGTGCCAAGGTACCTCCAGAGGATCTTATCAAGTCTATATTTCGTGTATTCGTTCAGTCCTCCTCTACGCATGTCAGACTCATTATAATCTCCAAGAGTATTTGAACATGTCCTTAGAACAAACCCAAAAGCGAGCAATGAAGATTATATACGGGTATGATACTCCGTACGATCGAGTACTGGAACAAGCAGGAATTAACAAACTTTCTGAGTGTAGACAACAACTATGTGATGAGTTCTTTAATAAAGTAGTATCAAATCCTGGAGACCGATTATATGACCTAGTTCCACAATGAAAATCTACAAACTTGTCTGAGACATGTAAGACTGTTTGATATTCCAATATGTAGAACAGATTGATGTAAGAACCCCTTTTTAATATCAAGTGCTCGCCGTCATAACGACAGCAATAGTTAATTTATAAGCGAACTTTAGGTTATTGTAAATTGTTGCATAGCTGTCAGAAGGTTTTTCTATCTATCTATCTATCTATCTATCTATCCATCTATCCATCTATCCATCTATCCATCTATCCATCTATCCATCTATCCATCTATCCATCTATCCATCTATCCATCTATCCATCTATCCATCCATCCATCCATCCATCTATCCATCCATCCATCCATCCATCCATCCATCCATCCATCCATCGATCCATCCATCCATCCATCTATCTATCTATCTATCAATATTAACCGAAGCCATTCTTCTCGAGCTTTTAGCTTCAAATTCTTCGTATGTTCGCCATCTGCGGCGGCAACAGATGGTTGGACAGCCATAAAAAGCGTAGTTTGTGCGAGGCTGCCTTAAAAATTATTCCTAAATAGGAATCACTTGGTTAAAGCTTTGCAAAATGTATTAAATAAATATTTTATATAGTACATCACTGTATTTCTCATTAGGCTAGAACGTTTCATCCACGATATTGCTTACACGACCAAAATAAAGATTGAACAATAAATATTGTGTTAGGTTACTGGCTAGCCTAACCAGTCTCCTTTTATTAACTGTGCTACTACCTTAACATAGCTTGAACCAGAATGGCAAGAACGCCATTGATGATGTATCTTAAGGGCGGTTTAATCGCCCTAACGCTGAACTCTTACATATATTGAGCGAAAACTGGTCGAATATATAAAAAAAGTTCAACTGTAGCATCCTTACAACGTTACGGAATTGGCAAGCATGCAAATGTGTAATATGTGTTTTTCATTTCATTTTCACGTGTTGAGGCCAATCTTTTTCGATATATTTTTAACTATGCGCTTACGTGGACTGACATTGTGTTTTTCTCAGGTTGAGAATATCTGATATTCTATCATGTGCCGCAAAGGTAAATAGCCGCGGCCGAGCGAGATAACGTAGCGAGTCAGGTTCGGCAAAATCCTCTACTATATATCGCGTTTCGCTCGTGCTATTTAACAATTAGTCCCCGAAGGCGAGGTGATTACAAGCCTTTACTTTGGAAGGGCTCAAATACAAAGTAGAATGGTTTTAAAAATATATCACAGCTAGGTTTTTGCTGAATATTGCGATATAAATGAGGATAAAACGAATAATTTTCAAAATAAACACTTGAGTGGTTGAGCCGTAGGGAAAAAGTTTTATACATGTACATTTCAACAGCGAGAAAACGCTGCCTTTCATGGAAGAAAAATAGTGTATTTGTTATCGCTTACCTTTAAAAATGTCAAAAATATATCCTCCTTGAATTTAGCGGCAATTTTTTTTTCATTTAAAACTTTGAATCAGGCTCAAAAAAACGATTTTTGTTTTAAATTCGGCAACTTGCGAAGAGGCCATTTTGAAAAAAAGTGATAGTCACTGGGCAGTGACTATCACTTTTTAGAGGCTCACTTTGGACCAAGCAGAATGCAGGAAAAGCAATAGACACCTCACAATTTCTACTGATATTATATAGTTCACTGAAAGATAAAAAACACCAACGAACAACTTCTATGTATTTTGAACAAATAATATCTATAAGTTGCATTTTACTAATGATTCTTGGTCAACTATAAATTGATGTAATTAGAGTACTTATAGAAGCGTGCAAATGTTGTTAAACATTTCTATTTTAGTACAAGCATTTGCCACCATACACAAAGTAAATGTTCAAAATCTCTCTCCGATAATAACTTTTTTTCTTAGTTGTTGCACTTGTTCAAAGTACTGAAACATACGTTAATTTATGCGGAAAGGTGTCGAAAGTTGAAAAGAACGTGTTCTTTACTGCTAAGCAAAGTCCTTTTAGATGAACGAACAGATAAATGTTATAACTGAAATCTAACAATATATGGTTTATTACTTGTTTATAGTTTTATGATTCTACATGGAGTTTTACAAACACTGTATCATCTTTGATGTACTTGCGAGTTTTAAGGGTTTCATGAGAAACAAAACCTGCAGAACCCAATCCTTGGTTTTCATCACTTGTGGGTCTCTTGTATTGGTCTTCATTTTTTGGAGTTAAAGTCTTTTCAATATTCTTTTTTTCGTATTCGTTTTCTTCTTGATCAATTAAAGTAAACGTATACATTTCCTTAAACGGCCATGACAGGATTGCATCATGGTCACTTTTCATTACAACAATGTAAACTCCCATGCGATCTTTGTGCTCTTCTCGTGTATCATTCAGTTGTACATCCATCCTCAGTTTATAACCAATTGGTGAAGTGTAAAATGGATTACCATTCATATGACCAAGTGTATTTTTATATTTTGCTTCAGATAACTTTCTGGTGAAATCAGTTATTTTCATTAAATATGTTCCTGTTAATTGGTTCATCTAGGTATAAAATATAAGTTAAACGTGGTTTGAATAAGGGAAAAATCATCTGAAATGCTGCCAAAGGAATTTAAGAATTTGACCATACGCAATATAGACTTAGTCTTATTGGGGTGCGCGAGCCAAAATCGGGCTGGCTCCTGGCCTATATGTAAAGTTGAACCTCAAGAATATTTGTATATTATTTTTAAATTTGCAATACTTAATGCCATTGCCTTATTACAATATTCACTCGTACTGGTGCATCGATTAATTTTGAAATGCGGCATGTGCATTTCCTACAAAAACAATTCTTAAAAAGAGAATAGAGGAATTTCATGTGACGTAACAAAATGTCATATGAGATGACACAAAGTTTGCAATATACACCGAGTGTTATCGTTAATACAGAAATTTAGGTTGATGCAAATATTCCTGCTTGAGTTCGATAGACATATGTTGCTTATGTCAACAAAATATTAGAAAAAGGTCCGTTAAAGCTATTTTGTATAATATATTTTGATACATAAAGTTTGGATATACATTAGAATTATGTCTGACCTTTTTGCGAGTTCAATTTGAATAATTATTTTATTTGAAATACAGTTGTATCTAAACGTTTGCATTTTAGCCGCTATGTTTGTGGTCAAACACTATTCTATATCTGACCAAAATCATGGCAAGGTTTCGACCAAAATATTACAATGGTAATTTGGAACGGATTAATTAACATGCCCTTTTGAAGACAAACAAAAACTTTTCAGTTGCGTTGTCAGTAAAAAAAATAGCGTTCATAACGCCATATGAAAATTTGCTGACGTTTGCAATTTTATTAAAACTCTGTAATTCTAGAAAGAATTATTCAACAAACCTAAATACAAAAAATGTTATTATATAAACCTATGTCATGTTAATTAGCCTGCAAAACACATGTCAACATCCGAGAAAATTCCTTGATTTAGACAGTGAAAGTATTAACACATTTTCGTACCTAGTTGACACAGAGATAACGGTACAAAAATATACGTTTAAGAACAACAAGGCATAGTACAAGAACGATATTTTTGAGTATATCATCTGGTGTAAGAAAGAGTAAAGTAACCAGCTGATATATCGTTGAACCATGGCCCAAATAATCGTGGTTTGGTCTATCCCATTTGCGATAAAGCCAACAAGATGGTCTCAGGCGAATGCACAATGTAATGGTGGTATAGCCGTATACACGAATAATGAATTATCTGTAGTCAGGAGAGATGATCTTCAAATGGAAGGGGTTGAGGGTCTGTGTTTAGAATTAATTTGGCGCTTTCTCGATATATGAGCAACCGAAATAGGCGTTAGGGTTAGGGTAGTTGCTCATATATCGAGAAAGCGCCAAATTATTTCTCCCCAAAGCGCATGGAGTTTTATTGGGCACGTTCTATTATAGGCCTCCCAATCTGTCGCGCTATCTTGATAAAGACTTTATTTCGAAATTTGAGGCTATGTTGGATATTGCTACCGCTAAAGAGAAAGAAGTAATTCTGCTTGGTGATTTTAACTATGATTTTCTGCCATCTACATTTGGGACAGATGCATGTAAGCGCTTGCAATTGCTTTTCAAGGTATTGAATTTTAAACAATGTATTATTGATGGTACGCGTGTTGCTTAGCGTTCAGCCTCCCTTTTGGATCTTATTGCTGCTAACATCCCTGACAATCTATGCTCTAGTGGTTTTAGATTGGACAGAACGAATAAAGATGGTGATATAGCCGTACACGCGAAGAATGAATTATCAGGCCTTAGTGAACACGATATGGTATACTGCGTAAGGAAAGTGAACTGGAAGAAATTTCTGGCACAAACAAAATTGTTTAGGAATTATGCAAACTACAACAGTAGAGCCTTTTGTTCAGTTTTAAATCATGTTGATTGGGAGCACATATGCGGACACTAATAATGTATCTGTTAATGAACTCTACAGTATAGTCAAATTTTAAAGTAACATTTATGGCTGTTGCTAATTTACATGCAAATGGAAAAACGTGTACGTGGCAATGCTTGTCCTTGGCTAACAGGCGAAATAAAGAGAGGTACTCGACAATGCAATTATTTGTTGCGTAAATCCAAACGATCGCGTGCAACAGATGACTG
This sequence comes from Trachythela sp. YZ-2020, assembly GCA_016169945.1. Taxonomy (NCBI): domain Eukaryota; kingdom Metazoa; phylum Cnidaria; class Anthozoa; order Malacalcyonacea; family Clavulariidae; genus Trachythela; species Trachythela sp. YZ-2020. The sequence continues at coordinate 4,264,595 of JADLSH010000311.1, read as the reverse complement.
GCTAGCTTATGAATCACATCGGAATCGAGTAACAAAAGCAATTAAAACTGTGAGAGTAAATATAATACAAAGGTTATTGAGGAATGTGGTGATAATCCGAAATCGTTTTGGCCAGCGATCAATAAAACTATGGCTGGTGAAACGAAAATTGTTTCGACCAGTTTCAAGATCGAAGGAAAGTTAATCACAGATTGTAAAACAATTTTAAAAATGACGATAATACCGATGTTTCAAATTATAGACCAATATCGCTTTTATCAGTTTTCAATAGGATCTTTGAAAAAGTGATGTATAAGCGTCTCAAAGACTTTTTAAAAAAACACAACATATTGTATGAAAATCAGGTGAAATCGTACTGAGGTGAAATCGTACTTTCTCTAAGATGATTCCAGTCACAGTTCAAATCACCAATTGTGATAGCTTCCTTATTTTCAGAATCTATTTTTGTAATACACTCCTCATAATCGCTAAACAAATCGAGACTCGTATTGATGAAAAACGACTTCGCTTTTGGCTTGAAGATTTCAACTGTGATTGACTCCAAATTTTCATGATCTAAGTCTGGCCGTAATTTATAGCTTATACAATTTCTGATATAGATCGCAACACCGCCGCCTTTTCGATTTCTATCTTTACGAATAATTTCGTATCCATTAAGATTTACTTCATAATCTTGTACTGTGTCGTCTAACATTGTTTCACTTAAACATATTATATCAAACTTGCAGTTATGACTATATATCCTTAACTGATCTATATTTTTAACTAAGCTTCTGATATGAAGAACTGCGTATCGATACAAACATTATCGAGATGCAGTCGATTATCTTAAACTTCTTGGTGTAACAATTCGAAAATATTTAATGGAATGTTCATATTAAAATTACAATTAAGAAGACTTTACTTTCTGTTACAATTGAAGCGTGCCAAGGTACCTCCAGAGGATCTTATCAAGTCTATATTTCGTGTATTCGTTCAGTCCTCCTCTACGCATGTCAGACTCATTATAATCTCCAAGAGTATTTGAACATGTCCTTAGAACAAACCCAAAAGCGAGCAATGAAGATTATATACGGGTATGATACTCCGTACGATCGAGTACTGGAACATGCAGGAAGCAACAAACTTTCTGAGTGTAGACAACAACTATGTGATGATTTCTTTAACAAAATAGTATCAAATCCTGGAGACCGATTATATGACCTAGTTCCACAATGAAAATCTACAAACTTGTCTGAGACATGTAAGACCGTTTGATATTCCAATATGTAGAACAGATTGATGTAAGAACCCCTTTTTAATATCAAGTGCTCGCCGTCATAACGACAGCAATAGTTAATTTATAAGCGAACTTTAGGTTATTGTAAATTGTTGCATAGCTGTCAGAAGGTTTTTCTATCTATCTATCTATCTATCTATCTATCCATCTATCCATCTATCCATCTATCCATCTATCCATCTATCCATCTATCCATCTATCCATCTATCCATCTATCCATCTATCCATCTATCCATCTATCCATCTATCCATCTATCCATCTATCTATCTATCCATCTATCCATCCATCCATCCATCCATCCATCGATCCATCCATCCATCTATCTATCTATCTATCTATCAATATTAACCGAAGCCATTCTTCTCGAGCTTTTAGCTTCAAATTCTTCGTATGTTCGCCATCTGCGGCGGCAACAGATGGTTGGACAGCCATAAAAAGCGTAGTTTGTGCGAGGCTGCCTTAAAAATTCTTCCTAAATAGGAATCACTTGGTTAAAGCTTTGCAAAATGTATTAAATAAATATTTTATATAGTACATCACTGTGTTTCTCATTAGGCTAGAACGTTTCATCCACGATATTGCTTACACGACCAAAATAAAGATTGAACAATAAATATTGTGTTAGGTTACTGGCTAGCCTAACCAGTCTCCTTTTATTAACTGTGCTACTACCTTAACATAGCTTGACCCAGAATGGCAAGAACGCCATTGATGATGTATCTTAAGGAGGCTCCCTACAGTTTCCATTAGATATCAGTGTTTTGAATTGAAAGCTCTTTGAAAGCTAGGTTATAAGCTTAGAAAACTCAAATTTTTGCGTAAGCCCTTTATTCCTCGTATATTAAGCAATAATGTCAACACAAGTTTTTTACTCTTGACGTTGCCATGGCGACATGACGTCATCATTTTTCTTGGTAGTTTTAGCCAAAGAAGGTATGATAGCGGAAAAATAAGGTCGGTGACCTACTCTTTTTTTTGCAGAAAGTAAATTATTATGAGATTCTGAGTTTTCTCAGAATTTTTTTTGAAAATCGCCAGTGTAGTTTTTTTTTAAAAGCCAAAATTTAGTTTCACGAAAACTACACTGGCGATTTTTTTTAAATTTAAGGATTTAATAGAACTTAGTACGTTGAATACGTAGTCAAATTTTGAGATATGGTCACCGGAGAAACGAACGAGAAAAACGAACCTCAAAATGCCATTTTCTGCTCGCGAAAAGCCTAAAAGTAATGCTGGCCGATCACTTGCCGATCACGATATAGTGTTTGCGGGCGCGTGTTTGAGTCACTCGCTGGCTGTAAAACAGGCTGTTTTTTTCGAAATTATGTACAATTTCGAGCAAAATTCTCTTCGTTTTCGTTACCCTTGGTTTGTTGGACCCAAGATTGTTTGTTGGTGGTCTTTTTTCTGGTCTGGTTTGTCGGTGGTTTTCGCCTTGAATTGATCCAACGTCTCTTAAATTTGTTTTTATTGTTGAAAACGGTATGAAAACCATTCAAAACATTCAAACAAGTCCACTTTTTCATAAGACAACTCGTAAGTCCTAACTGTCTGTACTGTGGTTGTATGCAGTAGTTTTTAAACTTGATTGCTTTAAATAATTATATTACTTCGACAGTTCTAGAGTGCTTTGACAAGAGTGTAAAATATCATTTTAGCATTTTTAGTCTGCAACAAGTCGAAGATTTTGAACATTATAAAAGATAATACTGAACATAAATAAGTAAAAAACATACTAAAAGAAAGCTTAGAAACTGGTTAAGAACATACGTACTGTTTGAATTTCAAAGATTTACGATTATAATGAAAAAGTTGTGGTTTCTTCGCAGATAAGTCTCGAAAATAACTTGCCGTGGCTTGTTTCAAAATTTTACCGGGTCACGAAGATTCCACGCGAGTGTGACGTCTGATCTATATAGATCGTGTTTCAAACTGTACTATAAATGTAGGGAGCCTCCTTAAGGGCGGTTTAATCGCCGTAACCTGAACTCTTACATATATTGAGCGAAAACTGGTCGAATATATAAAAAAAGTTCAACTGTAGCATCCTTACAACGTTACGGAATTGGCAAGCATGCAAATGTGTAATATGTGTTTTTCATTTCATTTTCACGTGTTGAGGCCAATCTTTTTCGATATATTTTTAACTATGCGCTTACGTGGACTGACATTGTGTTTTTCTCAGGTTGAGAATATCTGATATTCTATCATGTGCCGCAAAGATAAATAGCCGCGGCCGAGCGAGATAACGTAGCGAGTCAGGTTCGGCAAAATCCTCTACTATATATCGCGTTTCGCTCGTGCTATTTAACAATTAGTCGCCGAAGGCGAGGTGATTACAAGCCTTTACTTTGGAAGGGCTCAAATACAAAGTAGAATGGTTTTAAAAATATATCACAGCTAGGTTTTTGCTGAATATTGCGATATAAATGAGGATAAAACGAATAATTTTCAAAATAAACACTTGAGTGGTTGAGCCGTAGGGAAAAAGTTTTATACATGTACATTTCAACAGCGAGAAAACGCTGCCTTTCATGGAAGAAAAATAGTGTATTTGTTATCGCTTACCTTTAAAAATGTCAAAAATATATCCTCCTTGAATTTAGCGGCAATTTTTTTTTCATTTAAAACTTTGAATCAGGCTCAAAAAAACGATTTTTGTTTTAAATTCGGCAACTTGCGAAGAGGCCATTTTGAAAAAAAGTGATAGTCACTGGGCAGTGACTATCACTTTTTAGAGGCTCAATTTGGACCAAGCAGAATGCAGGAAAAGCAATAGACACCTCACAATTTCTACTGATATTATATAGTTCACTGAAAGATAAAACATTTTGCGTTTTTTTGGAAACATAACACCAACGAACAACTTCTATGTATTTTGAACAAATAATGTCTATAAGTTGCATTCTACTAATGATTCTTGGTCAACTATAAATTGATGTAATTAGAGTACTTATAGAAGCGTGCAAATGTTGTAAACATTTCTATTTTAGTACAAGCATTTGCCACCATACACAAAGTAAATGTTCAAAATCTCTCTCCGATAATAACTTTTTTCTTAGTTGTTGCACTTGTTCAAAGTACTGAAACATACGTTAATTTATGCGGAAAGGTGTCGAAAGTTGAAAAGAACGTGTTCTTTACTGCTAAGCAAAGTCCTTTTAGATGAACGAACAGATAAATGTTATAACTGAAATCTAACAATATATGGTTTATTACTTGTTTATAGTTTTATGATTCTACATGGAGTTTTACAAACACTGTATCATCTTTGATGTACTTGCGAGTTTTAAGGGTTTCATGAGAAACAAAACCTGCAGAACCCATTCCTTGGTTTTCATCACTTGTGGGTCTCTTGTATTGGTCTTCATTTTTTGGAGCTACAGTCTTTTCAATATTCTTTTTTTCGTATTCGTTTTCTTCTTGATCAATTAAAGTAAACGTATACATTTCCTTAAACGGCCATGACAGGATTGCATCATGGTCACTTTTCATTACAACAATGTAAACTCCCATGCGATCTTTGTACTCTTTTCGTGTATCATTCAGTTGTACATCCATCCTCACTTTATAACCAATTGGTGAAGTGTAAAATGGATTACCATTCATATCACCAAATGTATTTTTATCTTTTGCTTCAGATAACTTTCTGGTGAAATCAGTTATTTTCATTAAATATGTTCCTGTTAATTGGTTCATCTAGGTATAAAATATAAACGTGGTTTGAATAAGGGAAAAATCATCTGAAATGCTGCCAAAGGAATTTAAGAATTTGACCATACGCAATATAGACTTAGTCTTATTGGGGTGTGCGAGCCAAAATCGGGCTGGCTCCTGGCCTATATGTAAAGTTGAACCTCAAGAATATTTGTATATTATTTTTAAATTTGCAATACTTAATGCCATTGCCTTATCATTAAAGTTCTTTAAATTTAATTTTTCCTCTTATAATTATTTCTGTCAATTCGACATGATTCGTACAATATTCACTCGTACTGGTGCATCGATTAATTTTGAAATGCGGCATGTGCATTTCCTACAAAAACAATTCTTAAAAAGAAAATAGAGGAATTTCATGTGACGTAACAAAATGTCATATGAGATGACACAAAGTTTGCAACATACACCGAGTGTTATCGTTAATACAGAAATTTAGGTTGATGCAAATATTCCTGCTTGAGTTCGATAGACATATGTTGCTTATGTCAACAAAATATTAGAAAAAGGTCCGTTAAAGCTATTTTGTATAATATATTTTGATACATAAAGTTTGGATATACATTAGAATTATGTCTGACCTTTTTGCGAGTTCAATTTGAATAATTATTTTATTTGAAATACAGTTGTATCTAAACGTTTGCATTTTAGCCGCTATGTTTGTGGTCAAACACTATTCTATATCTGACCAAAATCATGGCAAGGTTTCGACCAAAATATTACAATGGTAATTTGGAACGGATTAATTAACATGCCCTTTTGAAGACAAACAAAAACTTTTCAGTTGCGTTGTCAGTAAAAAAAATAGCGTTCATAACGCCATATGAAAATTTGCTCACGTTTGCAATTTTATTAAAACTCTGTAATTCTAGAAAGAATTATTCAACAAACCTAAATACAAAAAATGTTATTATATAAACCTATGTCATGTTAATTAGCCTGCAAAACACATGTCAACACCCGAGAAAATTCCTTGATTTAGACAGTGAAAGTATTAACACATTTTCGTACCTAGTTGACACAGAGATAACGGTACAAAAATATACGTTTAAGAACAACAAGGCATAGTACAAGAACGATATTTTTGAGTATATCATCTGGTGTAAGAAAGAGTAAAGTAACCAGCTGATATATCGTTGAACCATGGCCCAAATAATCGTGGTTTGGTCTATCCCATTTGCGATAAAGCCAACAAGATGGTCTCAGGCGAATGCACAATGTAATGGTGGTATAGCCGTATACGCGAAGAATTAATTTATTTATCTGTAGTCAGAAGAGATGATCTTGAAATGGAAGGGGTTTGAGGGTCTGTGGTTAGAATTAATTTGGCGCTTTCTCGATATATGAGCAACCGAAATGGGCGCTAGGGTTAGGGTAGTTGCTCATATATCGAGAAAGCGCCAAATTATTTCTCCCCAAAGCGCATGGAGTTTTATTGGGCACGTTCTATTATAGGCCTCCCAATCTGTCGCGCTATCTTGATAAAGACTTTATTTCGAAATTTGAGGCTATGTTGGATATTGCTACCGCTGAAGAGAAAGAAGTAATTCTGCTTGGTGATTTTAACTATGATATTTTGAGCGTGTTGCTCAGCGTTCAGCCTCCCTTTTGGATCTTATTGCTGCTAACATCCCTAACAATCTATGCTCTAGCGGTTTTAGATTGGACAGAACGAATAAAGATGGTGATATAGCCGTACACGCGAAGAATGAATTATCAGGCCTTGGTGAACACGATATGGTATACTGCGTAAGGAAAGTGAACTGGAAGAAATTTCTGGCACAAACAAAATTGTTTAGGAATAATGCAAACTACAACAGTAGAGCCTTTTGTTCAGTTTTAAATCATGTTGATTGGGAGCACATATGCGGGCACTAATAATGTATCTGTTAATGAACTCTACAGTATAGTCAAATTTTAAAGTAACATTTATGGCTGTTGCTAATTTACATGCAAATGGAAAAACGTGTTCGTGGCAATGCTTGTCCTTTGCTAACAGGCGAAATAAAGAGAGGTACTCGACAATGCAATTATTTGTTGCGTAAATCCAAACGATCGCGTGCAACAGATGACTGGCTAGCTTATGAATCACATCGGAATCGAGTAACAAAAGCAATTAAAACTGTGAGAGTAAATATAATACAAAGGTTATTAAGGAATGTGGTGATAATCCGAAATCGTTTTGGCCAGCGATCAATAAAACTATGGCTGGTGAAACGAAAATTGTTTCGTCCAGTTTCAAGATCGAAGGAAAGTTAATCACAGATTGTAAAACAATTTTAAAAATGACGATAATACCGATGTTTCAAATTATAGACCAATATCGCTTTTATCAGTTTTCAATAGGATCTTTGAAAAAGTGATGTATAAGCGTCTCAAAGACTTTTTTTAAAAACACAACATATTGTATGAAAATCAGGTGAAATCGTACTGAGGTGAAATCGTACTTTCTCTAAGATTATTCCAGTCACAGTTCAAATCACCAATTGTGATAGCTTCCTTATTTTCAGAATCTATTTTTGTAAACACTCCTCATAATCGCTAAACAAATCGAGACTCGTATTGATGAAAAACGACTTCGCTTTTGGCTTGAAGATTTCAACTGTGATTGACTCCAAATTTTCATGATCTAAGTCTGGCCGTAATTTATAGCTTATACAATTTCTGATGTAGATCGCAACACCCCCGCCTTTTCGATTTCTATCTTTACGAATAAGATTATCCATTAAGATTTACTTCATAATCTTGTACTGTGTCGTCTAACATTGTTTCAAATAAACATATTATATCAAACTTGCAGTTATGACTATATATCCTTAAAGTGCATATGTCACAATGACCATTTTTTTCTCAAAAATCGGCCGTGACGAGACAATTCGAATGATATACATCATTCCTTAATCGGATAAATACTTCCAGAGATATTTTGGCTCAAACATAGGTTTTCAAAATATGGCCGGGAGAAAAGAGGCTGAGTACGAGTAGCCGCGATGACGTCAAATCGGGAAGTCATGTTTTGTTTATATTATAAAACAATATAAAATATAGTCATGTTGGAAGCGAAAAACTGCAGAAATAATCAATTTTCTGCCATATACGTTTGGAATTCGCCTTCAGGATTTTACGCAAAAGAAAGGTGAACATTGCCGTTCCCAGAATGTGGGCGAAATCTCTCATATTTTGTCAATTTTGAGATCGGAGTCGAAGGAACAGAGATGAGTATAGGAAGCGTATACTCCGCTTTGAAGCCGTCGAGGAAGCCATACAAAATGAAGTATTTATGGGAACTGGTAAGTTTAATTGTATTGTAACAAAAAATAGATGAAAACTACATACCACCATCGTCTACAAAAATCTACTAAGCATAGATATACTTGGTAGAATGATATATATTAAACATATTTTTTTCATCTTGTATTTTATAGTATCTAATGCTAAGCAAGTCAGAACACAAGGACAGACACAAGGTCACAGAGCAATACTACATTTACAATGTATGGTATCATCAGCTGATGAGAGGCCACAATGTGTTGGATAGCCCAAGGAATGTCACAGATGGCAGAGACAACATTTCATTACTATACATTTAATTGTTACTATATATTTTTCTATATCCACCAGATGAACATCCTAGTATGAGGAGTGTTATGGGGCAAGACATTTAATATATATTTATTTGGTTTCTGTGTAGTGCAATGTAGCAGGTCCATAGAAATAGTAGATATCTGTTATTTCTATGGGCAGGTCTTTTGCCACTATTCAGTATCATGTAAAGTGCAATGAAACCGTGCCACCCATGGAAAAGTGCCACCCATGGTCAACTCTTTAATAAATGAAGTTATAATTCCATGTAACTTTCCACACAGCCACCTTCCTTTTATACAGCGTAATGTATATCTTATGAATATACACTGCATGCATACCTAAGCCTCGCTGTGGTCCAGTTTGGTTTATGGAATTGCTGATTAAACTACTCAGAAAATCAGTGAAGCAAAAAACTGACCAAGTCTAGGCCTCGGCTTGTAGTGCAACACTAGTGACAGCTTTTGTTGAGCCAGGGCTTATGGCTCATTCTGACATATGAAAACATAGGCGGATTTTCAGATTTTGCTCCGGGGGGTGCCGAAAATTTAGGGGGGGTGCCAAAAATTTAGGGGGGGGAGGGGAGCGACAGGGTGCGTAGTGCCGCCAAGCAAGCTGCAGAGGGGTCTGGGGCCACAGTTGAGATTTTTGGTCTTATTTAGTTCAAAATCCTTGTTTTTAGTCTTACTTAGTTCAAACTCTTTATTTCAATCACACTACTGCCATTTATCCCAATGAGCATTTAAATTTTTTTTGGGCGGGGGTGCAAATTCCTCTAGGTGAGGTGGGAAAACTTTTTGGAGGGGTGCAAAATATTTTTGGGGGGGTGCACAGAAAATCTGCCTATGTATGAAAATTACTAACACCACCAGAGTTCCTATTCAGGTCAGTGGTAGGTTGAAATGCGGCTTCTTTAGTCATGTTTATCAACTACGTATACCTGGATAAAAATCAAGTACGACTAATTGTATTGTTTAGATGGGCATTTGCCTTGAGATTAAGGAAAAATCTAATGTATTCTAAAATGCTAAATACAACTAGTCAAATGAAAAACATAGAATGGATGGTCATAAACATATTTATTTGTTTTTGTGATTAATTTTTTATTAATATGTTTGCCATACTCTTACAACTGAATTATGAAAATCTGTTGAACCATTAATGGGTATCCCTTGATCAGTAATAAGGAAATTGGTTGATATCATTATGTTACAGTCACAAGAGGGTAGGAATAGGGTTGTGATTGGGGTCAAAAAAGAAATATATTTGTGCACATAACATAACAATATAACGAGTATAGGGAGCATTAGGGCAGATTACTGATTATCCTTATATGAGGGTCCTGAAGGGGTAAAATGGGAGCTGGGATTTGCATGCTTTTGGGCTGGGAAACCATTTTATGCACTGGGACTGGGATTCACCAACAACAAATAAACAATAGAAAATGGGATTGGGATTTGAGCAAAACAAAGGATGGGACTATGGAATTTGGTCAAAATTTGGGCCGTAAAACTGGGATTAGTACCCCCACCCCCCAACCTCCTTCAGGACCCTATTATATCACTAATATGCCTTCACTAAACAGTGATCATACAAATAACAGAGATACAGGTAATTATTAGACAAGTAAATTAACAAGTTATGTGATGTCTTATGAGTCTGAATTATCTTCATTGGAGCCTCATTTCTCTGTTCATCTTCGTGTTTATTTCCTACATAAGCATATAAATGATGTCACTATTATTATAAATACCATTTATAAGCAATATATTGAACAATATCAAATGTAAAAATTGTTTGATAATTTACTATACTTTATAGACACTGAGAATGCAAGCACAAGAAGTTTGTTTATAAACATGTTAAGACATGTGGTCAATCTGAAGTCATACATCATCTCCCATGACTGTTTTTTATTTTATGCTATATATTCCTTTTATACCGGGCAATTGTGGCGCATCCTGCACAAAATATATTCAAGGTAGCACAATTTAATACAAAATTGCAAATTTCAATTTACTAACTTGTTTCTACATTCCAGACTTTTCGTCTATTACTACGTTCTCACAAGGCATCCAAGCGCATATCCCTTTACCTTTTAATTTTCTTCATGTAAATTACTTGAGTAAATTTGCCGAAGTCCAGCACGGGTCCATGACTTCATTTGCAGGCTTGCAGCCGACATTTTAGACTCGCACCGTTTGAGTTCTCGTCATTATAGAAAATATTTTACCAAATTCTGGGAACGGCAATGTTCACCTTTCTATTGCGTAAAATCCTGAAGTCGAATTCCAAACGTATATGCCAGAAAATTGAATATTTCGGCAGTTTTTCGCTTCGAATCCAACATGACTATATTTTATATTGTTTTATAATGTAAACAAAACATGACCTCCCGATTTGACGTCATCGCGGCTATTCGTACTCAGCCTCTTTTCTCCCGGCCAAGTTTTGAAAACCCATTTTTTGGCATGTTTGAGCCAAAATATCTCTGGAAGTATTTATCTGTTTAAAGAATGATGTATATCATTCGAATTGTCTCGTCACGGCCGATTTTTGAGAAAAAAATGGTAATTGTGACATATGCACTTTAACTGATCTATATTTTTAACTAAGCTTCTGATATTTAGATGAGATATCTTGAAGCCTTTTAATTTACTTCCTTGGTGTATTATTCGGCTAGATCTAGTTGTATTATTAGCATTTCCGTCGCCTTCGATTGCTTCGAAAATAAGTCAATCAATTGGTATTATTGCTAAATTAAGACATTTTGTTCCAAGAAGTACTACTTCTGACATTTATAGATCTCTTATTATACCATATACGTCATATGGTATTGTCCTATGGGGTCAAGCAGCTAGGGTTCATCTTAGCAAGATTCTTAAACTTCAAAAACGTGCGCTCCGATTAATGAACTTTGGGCAGTATGCATCCAACGCGATTCCTTTTTTCATTTCTGGTAAAATTTTACCTATCGGTATGCTCTATTTTAAGTCTGTTTCTATGTTAATGCACGATATATATAATAACTTGACACCATTCAATATCTCAAATTTATTTATTCCGGTATGTGAAGTTAACAAATATAATACCAGGTTTTCTTCTGGAAGCAATTTCTATATATGTTAAAAACTCGCGTCTATGGAGGAGGACTATGTTGATCTCTCTACAATAATGAGAAAGTCCAAAGATAGATCAAATTGCCAAAGGTAACCGCATATTCAAGCTCTTGCATTGTTTTTATTTTCTTTTTTTTTGCGACATCTTGTAGTGTATTTTAATCACTATATTTAAATCATGCAGTATTATTTATTTTATTTAACTTTGTTGTTGTCTTCTTTTTCTTGAATCTTTTTCTTGAATATTTGTAACTGTCTGCCTCGATTAGCTTTTGGTCTTTGCGGACAGAGATTGTCCTTGTAAATATTTAAAAAAATTATCATTAAACTACTTACAACAATTGCTGAGAGTTTTAATAAATTCTTTCTTGGAACTGTCGCTCGACTTGTTGGAACAAAGAATGAGTCTGTCATGTCATTCATCGGCGGTACGTGTATTACATCTACTGTACGGACACATGGGACAGCTTCTATTTTTGCGTTTGAAGAAATCTCGGAACAGTTATACACACCAAGTTGCGTAAATTGAAAACGAGTAAAGCTGTTGGTTTAGATCAGATCCCGTCTCGCTTAATGAAGGATTCTGCATGAAAAAATTCGAAACCTCTTACTATTATTATGAATTTATCTATTTCCCAAGGCCTTGTAGCCTGTGACTGGAAAATTGCTGGAGTGCTACCGCTGTTTAAAGGTGGTAAAAAACCTGACATGGATAATTATCGTCCTATTTCTATTCTGTCGACAGCTTCAAAGATTCTGGAGAGGGCAATCCATGCACAGCTGTGCCGGTTTCTTACAACGAACAATGTTTTCATTCCTTTGCAGTGCGGGTTTCGAAAGGGCTATTCTACAGAACATGCTGTTATTGCTTTGACTGATTATATTTGTCGAGGTATGGATCAAGGGATGATGACAGGATCAGTCCTTATAGACTTGCGCAAGGCCTTTGATACGGTGGATCACCGCCTGCTAACCAAAAAGCTGAGGCGCTATGGGATAATTGATAAAGAGCTCGAGTGGTTTTTCAATTACTTGCAAAATCGTAAGCGGTTGTTCAGTTTGGGAATGCTTTTTCGGAGGTCGAGTTTGTTGGGGTACCTCAGGGATTTATATTGGGTCCATTACTCTTAGTCTTATTTATCAACGATCTACCAAATAGCACGGTTCGTTGCAATATAATAATGTATGCTGATGATACAGTCATATTTTTCCGCAAAAGTTACGAGTGACAAAACTGAAGTTGTTCTCTTTGGGACGGAGTGCTAAGTTAGCACAAGTTGCAAATTATTTAAGCATTGCCCACCTGATGCGAGGCTTAATATAGCAGCTGTCTTAGCCTATAAAGCCTGCCTTCATTGAAGCTGAAAGAATAAACACGAAAGCCGGATGTTACTGCAGGCCATTTTTCCTAGTCCCTCTTTAAGTTCCAAGAAGGTCGGCTATGCTGGTTACAGCTTGATCAGTCCCTAAATATCATATGAACTATATGCAGTATCCGGCCGGATAATCTGGTCAGATCTTTTTCAACTATCCGATGCATCCTATTGTTAAAGCCCTTGTGCCAGTATGGTTTGTTTGATAAATGTTGGAAAATTCATTTGCTCATAACTCAATAAAAATGTTTGAGATTTTGCATTGGTTGATTTATATGCTAGAAAACCTGCACATAAAAAGGCCTGCTCTGGGATCTTAACTCGCCTTAACTCGCCTTAAATCGCCCTAACTCGCCTTAAATCGCGGATAAACATCGGCAAAGATTCTCTTAAATCGCTTAAACTCGCACTAAATCGCACTAAATCGCCTAAACTCGGCAACCAAATTAAAATGCTGAAAATAGTAAATACTATATACAGTGTAAACACCCTTTTCCCAGGAGAGGGGGGTTCTGGTTGTTTATTTCAGATAAGATTAGGAGGGGGCTTATCCGAGGGGGCTTGCTGGAGAGAGGGGGCTTCGCTAAAACACGGGAAGTTACATGCTTATTGATTATAGCCGAAACACAGTAATGCACTAGTCATTGGAAAGCCCCACACCCCCCTACACAGGGAACAGCGGGTCACTAGATAAATGTTGGGTTCTAAATCATTCTAATCCCCCGCTATACATGACCTTCTTACTAGTCTAAACATGACTAAAGTCCCCTGCTACCCGGGTACCAAAAATGAAGGCTACCATAATAATTGCTTTTAAAATTCAACAAACTATTCTAAAATTTCCCCAATTTTGATCTTTGGAGGCCAAACATGCTGTCTAATGCCAGAGTACCCAGGCATAACAGATAGGCTAATCTGCTATTTCCCGGCATGTCCCGGGCAGGGGGCTTTCCAATGATTGGTGCATAAGTTACACACTATCAAGCATATAGTTATATAATATGACATACTGTAGGAAGTTAGGAACCCCTATATTCAAACAGAAAAAAGTCAGGATGGCAAGAATCAGTCTGTTCTCAACATTTTATCTATTTCGATAAGTGTAATTAATATACCAATATTGTGACATGAACTATAAGGCCTGAACTTAGTAGGCCTAATATGTATTAGTATGCAATTCAATTTAAAAATACATGTTATTATATACAGGTTTATGTTCTTCATTGTATTAATTCAAGCAATTTGGTGGTGTAACCTTAAAATTAGTAATACGGCAAAATAACAAGAAAATTAATAATAAGTTTCAACTGGGTCTTGTTTACATGACAGTCTACCAGACCCTCTGCGGGTGTGGGTGGGGCAGTGATGTTCTTTCAAAATACATGTACTATGCACTATTAATTATGTATTATTACTGTATTTTGCTTAAAGTGCTATACTTGCATATTTAATTACCATGTATTTTGTCTTAAATCGCCTTAAATCGCCATAAAACGCCTTAAAACGCATTACCTAAAAGTTGTGTTTTTTCTTAAATCGCCTAAACTCGAAAAAAAAACTAGAAAACTAGCTAATCGAGGCGGACAGTTACAAATATTAAACAAAAAGATTCAAGAAAAAGAAGACAACAACAAAGTTAAATAAAAGAAATAATACTGCATGATTTAAATAATATAGTGATTAAAATACACTACAACGTGTCGCAAAAAAAAGAAAACAATCTGAAACCGAAACAATGCAAGGGCTTGAATATGCGGTTACCTTTGGCAATTTGATTTATCTTTGGAATTTCTCATTATTGTAGAGAGATCAACATAATCCTCCTCCTCAATAAGTATAGAAAGTAATATCTTATGCAATATTCCCTTGAATTTGTTTTTAGAAGAGTTACGCAAATCATCAGATATACTATTCCATATCCTGGCTCCAGTTCTTGAAAATGACTTATGTAACTTGTTTAGTTACTGGTTTGGTAGATAATCCAAGTGAGTAGATATATACACAATTTAAGACCTAACCAGGAACGGTTGCGAAAAATGCAATGCTAGGTCCTCTGGCAGGAACCGTTCCTGGTTAGGTCTTAAATTGTGTATATATCTACTCACTTGGATTATCTACCAAACCCAGTATTCTAGTTCAACCAAGTGAAGTGCAAGTTTACCTTATCACAACCCGCACACCCGATAACCTATGACAGGGTGGGTTAGGATAAACACAGTTAAGAAAGTAATATCACAATCGTTGCAAAGATAAAATAGTCCAGGCTAAGTAGGCCTATGTAATTATAGGTAAGCGTAACACTTGATGTAAAGCGCATTTGATCATATTCACATGTAAATTTGCGCTATAGAAATGTTAATCGTTAATCGTTATATACAGAACTTACGGCTACAGCTCAGCAACTGGCCTCTGTAGCTCAGTTGGTTAGAGCGCTGCACCGGAATCGCAGGGCCGTGGGTTCAATTCCTGCCAGAAGACCTAGCGTTGCATTTTTCGCAACCGTTCCTGGTTAGGTCTTAAATTGTGTATATATCTACTCACTTGGATTATCTACCAAACCCAGTATTCTAGTTCAACCAAGTGAAGTGCAAAAAAATATTTGAAGTTTACATTATCACAACCCGCACACCCGATAACCTATATATACAGAACTTACGGTTACAGCTCAGCAACTGGCCTCTGTAGCTCAGTTGGTTAGAGCGCTGCACCGGAATCGCAGGGCCGTGGGTTCAATTCCTGCCAGAGGACCTAGCGTTGCATTTCTCGCAACCGTTCCTGGTTAGGTCTTAAATTGTGTATAATCTACTCACTTGGATTATCTACCAAACCCAGTATTCTAGTTCAACCAAGTGAAGTGCAAAAAAATCTTTGAAATAAGGATTTCAGTATTAATTGGCAAATTTTAAAACATTCCATTTCGTACACGGGAGGATCAAAACGATGCAATTTATGTTTAGAAGAAAAATTTTGTATTTTGAAAGAAAAAAACAAGAATTGTTTACTCAACAAAAGAGCTGAAATAATTTCACGATGTCGTCATCGTAACAAATTTCGCGTAAACAACGCAAACAAAGCCATGCATGCACACATTGTCTCCCACATACACCCCCACGCTCCGGCAGGAAGCATTTATGCGGTCATTTCTTTCGATACTTGTAAACTGCCTGATGATTCTTTTACAGATGAAACAGCCTGTTGCAGACAAGTTTTGAGGTAAGCGAAAATCTATAATTTGCTCTAACTATATGTTGTCGAGCACTCTTTGCGTTTCGTAGATCTAAACCTACACGTATATAAATATATATATAGACACTTCACACGTGTCTGGATGCGCATGTGTCTGAGTATTGTACCACATGCGCTTGGTGAGGGCAAGAGTATGGTGTATAAATACGGGGTCACTCGCATCTAGACTGCGTTACAAGCTATATATATATATAGTCAAATCTGCAGACATGCATGTTTCGCCGTTCAACGGCTCGTCAGTGCAGTGCTCGTCAGTGCAATATATATATATATATATATTTAGATATTTTAGTAATTTAAGATACAGATATTTTAGTAATTTAAGATACGTTTCATGTCATAACTCACACGCATGCGCAAAATGCGATCATGTCGAGTCGAGTTCGTTTATATAATTTTAAGCGCACTGATTCATACTAATCGATAACTGTAAATGTTTTTAGCGAATATAGTGCCTGTGAACACTGAATAAAATATATATTGTGATTTATCAATAATAAATAATAATAAAAAATATTGTAATTTATCATTAATACATGCCTTATTAGTCAAGTTCGGCAGGCCGGGTACTGCTGACCTCCGTATATTTCGACTAATGCTACCACAAAATACTTTGAATCTAAATAAATTTGGAATCAAATTATATACAATCATCCCATTGTTTTGTGGATATATTTTCCGTGCTGTAAATTCATCGTTTCAAACATTTATCGTGGATTGTTTTATCGTACTCGTCTGTGTATATAGATTACAGACAGCGTCTACTTCTGGTGAATATCTCGTTATATATTTGCTGGATCTGTTTGATAATCTCTCAGTGAACTGTAAATCGTCTTCCTAATATTGTGTCAAGGTTTTTATTTTATTTGGTTAAAGACAATTCGAATTATCTCGTTTTGTTCAATTTTGGCATTTGGGATTTTTGAATAATTCGCGGCGTCTCACCTCGAGTTACCGTGGCAACAACTATATTAGTTCGTGTCTCGTGTCTTATGGTTATGAAGTTTGTGTTCAGGTCTTGGAACGTCAATTACTCGTCATAATAGTACATCTTGCGTCATTTTATACTCCAGTCTTATTTTGTTGATTTCCGTAAAGAGTAAAGTATTTCGTCAAATAATCTACATTTTTAGTGTGTTATATTTCTCAACGCCTCTAAAATACAATCGTCTGGTACTTGATCTCAATTGACCTATAAGGGCGACAAGGCTTAATCCCTCGCAAGTCAATCTTCACGATGCCAAAACATATTGCTTTTTGGTTTTCGTCACTCATACTGCTGTTGCTCCTTTTCATTGTCTTCAACCCATGCAACTCGTGGAATGTAGAAACTCCAGATGCCTCACTCATGATCTCTACAGGTGCTGATATCACAAAATATCCAAACAGGAATTGTGGACTCTCCCGTAAATCAAAACACTCAAATATATTACCCTCCCTTAAAGTTAAAGCCGGAATTAAACTTCTAAACGCCAGTTTATACGCTTACTCTCTTGTACTTCTTGCTGGAGACGTCAGCCGAAACCCTGGGCCTGCCAATATCTCTCAAGATTCGCAGAATTTTAGTAACATTAGTTTTCCAAGAAATCGAGGACTTAAGATTGCACATCTAAATGTAAGAAGCTTAATCAATAAAAGAGATTCACTCCGTATTCTTTTGGAAAACAATCCTTTCGACGTCCTGACCATCTCTGAAACCTGGTTAACCAACAAAATATATGACCCTGAATTAACTATTCAAGGATACTCTTTTGTCAGAAATGACCGTAAAAACAAAAAAGGTGGATGCATGATATATATTCGTGATGGTTTACCCCATAGGGCACGACCCGATTTACAAGATCACAATATAGAATCTTGTGTCCTTGAAGTTAATTGGCCAAAATGTAAGAAGATGTTCATCTGGTCAATCTATCGAGCCCCTGATGCACCATTAACTAATTTGATTGATACTCTAAATTCAAAGATGAGCTTACTTCCTCAGGATGCTGAACTAATTTTACTTGGTGACTAAAAGAAATACTCCGACTTACTGCCTGAAACAACAACTTACTTTGTTTGCAAGTACTAACAATCTAATCCAACTGATTAACACTCCAACACGGATAAACGAAATTTCATCAACAGCAATTGATCTCTTGTTTGTTAATAACAAACATCGCATTGTATCAAGTGGTGTGTTACCTGTACATATCAGCGACCACTCCCTCATTTTCTGTGTTGTCAAGTCCGGGGTAACAAAATGTCCCGGGAGAACAATTGAATATACATCCTACAAACATTACTCTAAAGAAGCATTTCTGGCAGATCTTAGGAACGTAAACTGGAATATTGTTGATGAAATTCCTGATATCAACACCGCAATAAATTTTTGGAATAAGCTGTTCTCTGATGTTGCAGAACGTCATGCCCCCACAAAAAGAACTAGGATAAAAGGTTGTCATGTGCCTTGGATGACTTCTGAGTTGAAAACATCAATGCAGGAACGTGACCGTTGTTTCCGTAAAGCTGCTAAATCTAATTCTCCATCTGACTGGTCCAAATATAAAAGATTAAAATCTAATGTGAATAGACAAGTCAAGAAAAGTAAATCTGAATATTATCTTAACCTTATTGAAAGCTCTAAGAATAATCCTAACTCTCTCTGGAAACACCTAAATGAAATCACCTCACGTAACCCAAACCCCAACATTTCGTGTATTGAAGTCGATGGAATTCCATACACTGCACCCAGACAAATCTCTCTGAAATTCTCAATAACCATTTCTCAACAATTGGCTTAACACTCGTTGACAAATTCCGCTCAGTTATTTCTACAGTCCTACATAATGATCATCCTCAATCTGAATTTGTCTTTAGAGAAATTGATGAGTGCTATGTTAAGTCAAAACTAAGGAAGCTTAAGACAAACAAGGCGATTGGTTTGGATAATATTAGTGCTAGATTGCTAAAGGACTCCGCTGATGTTATCTCGACAAGTCTCACTAAAATTTACAACCGTTCATTAGCAACCTCTGTCTTCCCATCAGTATGGAAATGTGGCAAAGTAACAGCGTTGTTTAAATCTGGAGACCGCTGCAATGCCAATGATTATAGACAAATAACCATTTTACCAACTGCTAGCAAAATACTTGAAAGAGCCGTTCACAGTCAAATCTATAGCTATCTACTTCAAGAAAATATCCTGACCCCGAAACAATTCGGATTCCGTCCAAAACTCTCTACGGCAATTGCTCTTACTAACTTCACTGACACCATTCTTGATAATTTAGACAAAGGTTTAATCGCAGGAGCAGTTTTCTTAGATCTATCGAAGGCCTTTGACACGGTCAGTCACGATCTGCTCATAGAAAAACTTGCCACCATTGGTTTTTCACAGGCGACAATCAACTGGTTCTCTTCTTATCTATCAAATCGTTTTCAAGTCACTTCTATTGGCCTCGAACACGCATCCACTAAACCTGTACAAGTCGGCGTACCCCAAGGAAGCATACTGGGCCCTCTACTGTTTCTCATTTATGTGAATGACATTCCATCCACTGTCCATAACTGTAACATCTCCCTGTATGCAGATGATAATGTCCTGTTTTGTTCAGCTAAAACCGCTATGGAATTGGAACAAAAACTAAACTCTGACCTCCTGAACCTATCTCATTGGTTTGCTGCTAATCGCCTAACTCTTAACACCTCTAAATGCAAATTTATGACGTTCGGAAGCAATGCCAAACTTACCAAACTACATGATATAAATCTACTCATTAACGACCGCCCACTAAATCGTGTTCAATCTTTTAAATATCTTGGTATAACCTTAAAGCAGACATTATCGTGGTCAGATCATATTGAAACACTTTGTAACAAAGTCTATCAACGCCTTGGTGTCATTCGAAGAGTTAAACACCTCTTAACACTCGAACCCCGCTTACTTTAGTCAATAGCCTTGTCATGCCGATATTTGACTACGCTGATTTTGATGGGGTGATAAAAACAACTCCGTCCTCATGGATCATCTTCAAATCCTCCACAATAAAGCCGCAAAAATCATTCTTGACGCTCATCCACTTTCGTCAGCCTCGGAATCACTAAAATCGTTAGACTGGCAGCCGTTATCAATGCGCAGACACTTTCACCGTTGCCTCATCATGCATAAGTGTTTAAACAATAACGTCGACTTTAAATTTAACTTCAAGTACTCGTCCGACATCCACAGCTACAACACCCGAAACAAACAAAACTTACATTTGGAGCGCGTCAAGAGAAATTGGGGGAAACAGGCTTTCAGCTATCATGCTGCTAACGACTGCAACAGTCTACCGATTGACCTCCGGGATACAGAACAATTTACAACATTTAAAAATAACCTTAAGAATCATTTGTCACTATAAGACACTATACCGCAGTAATGGGACGCACTAAGACATTATAAGCTTTAACATTAATATTATCATTATTATTGGTAGTGTATATATATATTAGTATATAGTATTATATATAGTTGGGGTTTTTTTGTTGCTCAGGGCTCCGCTGAAAATCACTTTTGTGAGCGGACCTCCTGATTAAATATTGTAATTATTATTATTATTATTTATATTTGTGAAACTAAACGAGAATTGAAGTCTACTAGAACTTTAAATATCATTGAATATCCACTCGTACTGTATATATTTAGCTCTCAACGAAAATACATAGTTATTGATGGTGCATCGAGTAATTTAAAATGCGGCGTGTGCACTTCCTACGAAAACAATTCTTAACACAAAAAGTCATATCGGACGACACAAAATGTGCAATATCTTAATTACGCAACCCGGAAAGCTGATTTTTTTATATGTTTTGTAGATCATTGCACGGCCGAGTGTAATTAATACAAAAATTTAGGTTGATACAAATATTCCTCCTTGAGCGATAGACTTTTCAATATGTTGTTGACGTCATCAAGATATTAGAAAAAGGTCTGTTAAAGCTATTTTGTACAACATATTTTGATACATAAAGTTTGGTTATGTATTAGAGGTTTGCATTTTAGCCGCCATGTTTGTGGTCAAATACTATTGTATATCTGACCACAAGCATTGCGGCCACAATTGTGAAGCTCGTACTTGAAAGAGTTTCCGCCAAAATGTTACAATTGTAATTTGGAACGAATTAATTAACATTTTTGAAGACAAATAATAACTTTTTAGTTGCGTTGTGGGTAAAAAATAGCGTTTATAACGCCGTTTTAAAATTTGATGACGTCAGCATTTCTATTATACTCTAGAAAGAATTATCTACAAACCTAAACTTTTCGTAGAAAATTTTTCATACTGATATACAAAGCCTGTTAAAATATCAGCGCAATCATTGGACATGAAACCCCTCTATCATAGTATTCAAGATTTTGATTAAACTTTTCCGAAATAACTAATTAGTTCGTTCATCGCATGACGAAAACTACGGTATCTAAACGCACAACTTTAAACGGTACATCTTGATCGTGTAATTCATTTTAGCCATTTTAACATGTAATATTTAATGATTATTGGTGTGGAATATCCATCGAGGCGAATATCAATTAATGACCAATACTTATGCATCATGTCCGATGGACATTTCAGTTTGTCCATTGGAAGAATAGACATTCAAAATGTCCAATGGACATTTCTGTTTGTCCACTGTCCACCGGACATTCAATATGTCCAACGAACATTTCAGTTTGTGCGTTGGACGATGGACATTGAAAATGTCCAATGGACATTTTAGTTTGTTCATTGGACGAAAGGACATGCAAAATGTCCAATGGACATTTTTCTTGGGCAGCGGAAAAGCAATGGCAGTTGACGTCATTGGATTCCTATTAACCCCACGTAGATGTGTGCCATCGGAATATGTCCTATGGTCCACTGTCCACTGGACATTCAAAATGTTCAATGGACATTTCTGTTTGTCCACTATCATGTCAATTAGCCTGCAAAAATCGTGTCAACAACCGAGTGAATCCTTGATTTAGAAAATGGAAAGTATTAACACAGATTAATCGTACAGATGTGAAACTCGAAGCAAATTGTGTCACACGTTTTACTGCGCTCGCGCGACCTTCTGGCAAGTGTCATGAAAAATTTTAATAAAAAATTAGTATAGGAAATAGCACGGTTCGAGAAGTATTAATGAAAAATTGCACGCGTGTTTGGCGAAATATTCGTAATACCGCGAGTGCGAAGCACGAGCGGTATTACGAATATTTCGCCAAACACAAGTGCAATTTTTCATTAATACTTCGAGAACAAGTGCTATTTCGTATTAATATTATTATTAACAATTTTTACTCAATTTTTACTCAATTTTAGTCAATTGACGTTGCTCAATTTTTACTAGGGGTATTTGGGAGAAAATACCACATGTGGTATTTTCTCCCAAATACCCATAGTAAAAAGAAATAAGACAAAATTTTGATGTTCTTAGCCAATCAGAAACGAGGAAAATTGTTAATAATGATATTAGATAGGAAATATCGAATACTTTTGACAAATAAATGGCAATTTTAGGAAAACCATCAATACGATGTCCTATTTACTTAATATTTTACGAAAGAGGGATAGCAACGAGTTTATGAATCAATTGATAGTGGCGAAAATGAAAAAAAAACACCCGAGGGAGTGTGAAAAGTTCTGGCTACTGCATTTTGTGAACTCAAAACTGGTTTTACTTGACATGACAGCGTTATTTCTTACAAATGGAAAGCGTTCTGTCAGCACAAAATCGTCTTGGCTTTGGATACAAAAAGCAATCTTGACGAGATACGTTTGAATATTTTGTTTAAACAAAAACAGCTTGAAAGTAAAAAAAACTTATCTAGGAAAAAACACTGTGTATCCTTGAAAGGACATTTTAATCAGGAACAGTTTTTATACAACACTAAGTCGCAAATACAAGGTGGACACAGATCAAAAGTAAATACATCATAATTCCAACAATTATTACAAGCTGTTGAGAAGCTCACTTGCACTTCTTAAATAAGACAAAAGAAATCACTTACAGTTATTATTGAAAATTTTGGTCTGAAATTGACTATCAAAAGCGCCAATTCTTCTAAAAAGGCATTTTCACCTTTCGAACTGTGTTTTCCTATACTTTTCTGATTAAATTTCAGCACGACACTTGCCAGAATTTTCCCGAACAATTTGTGTGGCCCCTGGGAGTGACGTTGCTGAAACAAGGGGGAATTTCGTTCTGGGCCAATCAGCGCGTTTGTTTACATTTTGGCTCTCGACCAATCAGAATGCGTGAAATTTAAAAACATCAGCAAAAGGAGCGAGAAAATATTACTCTGTTCTAAGCCTTCCGTTCAGCTGAATTTTTGCATTTTTGGTGCAAAAACGACAAATTCTAATAAAACTTACTGAAATCTTGAATTTCCTCGTGGGCATTTTTTAATTTCGACTTAAAACGCGAGACATTTATGTTTGATTAACCGCGTCGCGGAACGCGTCGCGGAACGCGTAATATCGTGATATTTATTGCCTTCATTGAACACTTATATGAGAAATTGCATGTGTATCGTTAGGTAATTTTGTAGGGTTTTACCTCATTTTATAGTGCACACACCTAATAATACAATAAAAATGCTATTTGCTGTAATATCATGATGAAATGCGTGTCGCAAGTGCGTCAAAGTAGAGGAAACGCAAGTCAAAATATAATATCCGGTGCCCGAAAACAACATGTATATTTCAATACAAAAAGTTTCGAAACACTACAAGATTGTGCAGATTTCATACCTGGGGTATGATTGCCCATTTCTTGGTCATATTTCTAAACCTATAATTGAAATTAATCAAACATAGTGACATATTTTTGTGGCAAGCATTATTTTCAGTTTTTTAAACTATGTTAGCTCCCAAAGAATGTGGGCGAGGCAAAATAAGGTAATAAATTTTAAACACACAGAAAACAGCAAAAATAATTTTCTACAGGCCACACATGGCTTCCAAGCAGAGTCAGTGCGCGATGGTGTGAGAAATTCAGTAAGTTATTTTGGCCATGGGAAGCACAACTGTGCAAAGTTTTGGTAGGGTGGACAATTGTTTTCCCCCCAGCCTTTCATAAAATACTCATTTTGTTGGAAATTGTGACATAAAAGGCTAAAAACAACCAATTGTGAGTGCAGATCACTGAAAAGTGAAGCATGAAGTCATGCTGATGCCACCCGACTCAGAGGTCCCAGTTTACTATAGATTTGTATTACAGAATCATAGTTTTCGCGATTTTTTCCTTTTATACCTTCTGATCGGACCAATTTTCTTATCACATGGATAGAGATACACGAGAAGTATTTTGAGCAAAAAAGTCCGGTTATTTTGGTTTCATAACGTTGGAAAACGGGATTTGAAAGTTCGAAGGAGTGATCATCCACTGCTCATATTGTTTCCTACCATTGTTTTGCAACAGATACTGATCAGAATTAACATAGAACGATATTGACAAACAGTAAAATACACTATGATATGGCCTGGAATATCTCTAATATAAGTTATTTAGTTATAATGCCTAGGAAAACAGACACTGAGTATCTGAGTTGATATATGTTTATGCTCTTTCAACTTTCCCTTTTTCTTCAAACAATCCATATTTTTAAATTATCTATAAAACAAAACAAATATACTGTAGAGCAATACTAATATTAATAATCTCAAAAATTTCCAATCCTTGTCAAGGTCAGAAAGAGGGGAGGGGGGAAGGGCAGATGGTGAAAAATACACAGTGCCTCTGCCCAGGGATGTTCAAAGGGGCCAGGAAAAGTTGGGTAAGAATGTGTTCCTACCAAAGTGTGTGTGCACAAGGTTGAGGGGGATGCACATTCACCAACCTGGCCTGGGCATGTGACTGGGTCTGACCGGCCTTGTCACCCTAAATGTCATCGCATTTTTCATGAAATTGAGAAATTGTTGTCTTGCCAAACAATTTCGACATGTGAAAAATTTCTTAAATTCAGAAGTAACAAATACAGGAAAGTTACTAGGCTCAGACACTGGACTCAGATTCCAGCCATTGGCCGGGGTTCTTGGCACGCACATTGTGCGGATTGATTGCACAGAACCTTAACAACTGAGCCTAAAAATCTACCAGCTAGTACAATATAGGACATATCGTGGTTTCTTGGAAAGTTTGGAAATCTTTGGACCAGAGCTGAAGCTGAGTTTATTTAATTAATGTGTTGCATTCAAAAATGTTGGGCCAGCAGAAAACTTTGATTGCGAATAAGCAACATTGATGGGGAACCTCCTGTTGAGACCTCTCAGGGTTCTGGCTGAAGATCATATTCATGATGTCAGTTGATCACATTCACAACTTGGTTATAAATGGATTGACAAGTGTTGTTGCAAGGTCAATCTATATTGTCTGGGCAAAGAAGCCTGAAGCCACACAAGACCTCTATGGCAACAAACTAAGAAGGAAATCTAACAAACATCTTCCATCTTCAATGATTAACAATACAATTTATAAGTGCATCGTTAATGATGGACTGAACTTATAAACCTGTTTGTTTACCATGCACCACATTACCAAAGCTGTATGCATACGAATATCTCGAAATCAATGAACCACCATGAACAATTATTTCAAGAAGGACTTTGAAGACTTGCCTCAATTTCGCTTTTGTTGTCAGTGTAGTTGGTTCATTTCATCTAACTTCCAGACTACTTTATTGTGTAGCGGTTACTCCATGTCTTGAGTGGATTTTGAATGAGAATGTCCCGTTATCTGTTTCAGAACCACCTTGTTTATCAAAGCTAAGCAGTGGATGTTCACTCCTTCGAACTTTCAAATCCCGTTTTCCAACATTATGAAGCTAAAATACTTCTCGTGTACTTCTATCAATGTGATAAGAAAATTGGTCAGATCAGAAACGTGTAAAAGGAAAAAAAACGCGAAACTATGATTCTGTACTACAAATCTATAGTAAACTGGGACCTCTGAGTTGGGTGGCAGCAATTCACTTCCGTCTTCACTTTTCAACAATAGATGCGTTATCCAGTTTATACCAGATCAGTGGCGCACATGTGGGAGGGAAGGGGGCAGAATTTTGGAGGCTTGTTACTTGATAAAAGAAAGTCAATTTCCGCCGCTGTCGCTCAGAATCTGCGATTTGAGAAGAGACACCTATACAGGAAAAATAGCAAGCGGCTTGTTCACCGGGTCTGTTTTCGATTTACCAGTGCAAGATTTGAGGCTTAATTCTTTCACACCCTCGAATTTGTTATCGGCAAAACTGAAAAAATCGTATGAAGCATTATTATCGCTAAGGTCGGATAATAATAATATAATATATAAAGATTTATACAGCGCTTAAATTATATAAAATATTCCAAAGCGCTTTACAACAATGAAGTTCTACTATATACAAGCAGTTAAAATATTAAGAATGAAGGTATAAGTGTCTATAAATCTAAAAGTTAGAATCGAAAGCTTTCTTAAAAAGGAAAGTCTTTAATTGAGATTTAAAACAGTCAATTGTTTTACTATTTCTAATACCATAAGGTAGCATGTTCCAAATTGACGGAGCTGCATGCACAAATGCTCGATCACCAAGAGTCTTGGCTCTAGTTTTTGGGATAAAAAGTAGTCCCTGATCATCAGATCTCAGTTGGTAACAGCAGTTCGGTTTTTCTAACAACAGTTCCATAATGTAGCCTGGCGCCATCCCATGGAGAGCTTTATATACCAGGAGTGCAATTTTAAAATCAACACGAAACTTAACAGGCAGCCAGTGAAGGTGCATCAGGACAGGGGTAATATGAGCGCATCTTGGTATAAGACACGTCACTCTAGCAGCGGCATTGAGAACTCGTTGAAGACGCTGAAGTTGGTATTGGGGAATGCCGACCAAGAGAGAATTGCAGTAGTCCAAGTGTGACGTCACAAAGGCATGTACGAGCGTTTTAGTTGATTCGATGGAGAGGAACTTCCTTATTTGTCGAATGTTGTACAAGCCCCTAAATGCTTTGCTGCAAACCTTGCCCACATGGACATTCATAGACATATGTTCGTCAAACCACGAACCTAAATTTCGGACTTCTTGTACAGGTTTTATATCAGCATCACCAACTTCAATCGAGTCGATTGTAACCTTAGACAGCTGCTGGCGAGTTCCAATTATCAAGAATTCCGTTTTAGTGTCATTAAACATTAATTTATGTGAAACTAACCAAGCACGAACTTCAACGATGCAATTATTAATAGTTTGAATAGCTTGATCTTGGACAACGGGTGACTCAGGACGGAAAGATAAATAAAGTTGAGTGTCATCTGCATACCCATGGGAAGAAGGTAGATGCCTGTTAATAATCTGGAACAGTTGAGACACGTATAATAGGAAAAGGACCGGTCCAAGACAGCTTCCTTGTGGAACTCCACAGTTCAGCGGAAAATTGGCGGAAAACTTTTGCTTAATATTAATACGCTGCTTTCTACAGGAGAGAAACGACTTAATCCACTTTAAGGCATTTCCGATCACACCAAATTCTAACTTCAATATATCCGTCAGAATTTCATGATCAATGGTGTCAAAGGCGGCACTCAAATCCAAGAGCACTAAAAGAGTTACTTTCTGTTGGTCCATGTTCATATGATATCATTGTGGACTCTTAGGAGAGCCGTTTCGGTAGAGTGGAATTGACGATATGACGATTGGTTGTTAGGAAGGGGAGCATTATCAGCACAATGCTCAAATAACTGGCTAACAACTGCTTTTTCCGTAGCTTTAGAAACGAATGACAGGTTACTGACGGGCCTGAAGTTCTCAAAGACTAGATCAAGACCGTATTGATTTAGAATTGGAATAAGAATGGCAACTTTCCATGCTTCTGGGACGTGACCTTCACTTAACGACAAGTTGATCATTTTCATAATGACAGGTGTTAACTCACTGGCACATAATTTCAGCAACCATGTTGGAATAGGATCAAGGTTACATGTTGCATTCGACGACTTCATGATTATGTTATGGACTTCTTCTTCTGACAGGAGCTTAAATGAATCTAATTTGATATCAGGTAAACGATAATCTACTAATGGTGGGTCTACTACAACGTTTTCAATGTCATTTCTAATTAGCTCAATCTTTCGACAGAAATATTTTCCGAACTCATCAGCCAGTTTACGTGAATCATCATGTGGAGGCAAGGAGTTTTCTTGAGGTGTGTTGCAAAGTGAAGACACAACCTTAAAAAGTTTTCTTGAGTCTCCCGAACATTGATCGATAAGATCAGAATAGTATTTGTGTCTAGCATTTTTCAAACTGGCAGCATACTTGTTACGCGCTTGGCGATAAGCGTCTTTATCATTTTGGCAATTTGATCGTAGCATTACTTTCTCCAGTTTTCTGCGTTTGGCCTTAATACGTTTAAGTTCTTCACTGAACCATGGCACTCTTGGTCTGACAACCACTACCTTTCTTTGTAAAGGGGCATGTTTCTCCAAAATATGTGATAGCGTATTATCATAATGTTTCACCAGATCATCTAGATTGGAGCATGGGTCATTACACAGTTTGGAATCAGTGATGTCAGCCTTGAAGGCCTGGAGATTCAAATGATTTGTCTTACGAAACTGAATTTCCTTTGTCACAAAATTCGGGCGAGGAAAAGAGAGGTTGCATTCAACAAAACAATGATCTGACAAAAAGAAAGTAGTCTTGACTAGGTGGATATTAATGTCATTGGACGATCTCGAAATTAGAAGATCCAGGGTATGCCCAGACGAGTGAGTTGGTACAGTAACATGTTGTAATAAGCCAAAAGTTTCCAATAAATCAGTAAATGTTTTCGCGTCAGTATCAGACGGATCATCGAGATGAAAATTAAAGTCACCGGAGATTACTAATACTTCTGTACACATAACAATGCTCTCAAGTAAGTTGGAGAATTCTTCGAAGAAAACGCCTGAAGAAACAGGGTGAGTTTGTGAATAAGGTGGACGATAGACTGCTAATGTTTTAATCGTACGGTTGAGTAAAGTCAAGTTCCATTCAGAGTATTCAAAAGATCGTTTTTCACCTCCGTCAATTAAAGTAACTTTAAAATTGGTATTAAACATAATACCAGTGCCTCCACCCATTCTGTTAGATTGTCTAGGAAGGTTTTTAAAGGAGTAACCAGGGGGAGAAAGCGCGGCTATGCTAACAGTGTCAACGTCTTTTAACCAGGTCTCTGTCACAATACACACATCAATATTGTTACTCAAAACATGATCAACGATTTCGGCTGTTTTGTTTTTAAGAGATCTCGCATTTACATTGGCGAGACGTAGGAATTTTGTATGAGAATCTGAATTTAAGTTAGTTCTATGTACAGACACGCAGACACAGTTTGAGGGGTTATGAGTACGAGCACGGCGACAACGACCATTACGTGGATGTCTATCAGTACTCAGTATCCTGTTGTTTGTACTGACATCAATGGAGGGGGGTATGGAAAAGGTTGGGATGTGGGATGGTATATTGGGGACCGAAATGGAGGGAAATAATAGGGATTCACAGGAAAAGGGGAGTAATGAAAACTGGGTGAAGAGACAGCTTTGTCCATTATCTTATAGGAGGGTCGTTGGATGTTATTATAGAATTGAGGTTTCTGATGTAGGAAGTCACAATTGTTGCCTTTTTTACAGAATTTTCTTTTCCTCAGGAATGGACACGGGGTTAAATGTTTTGGGCGTTTAGGTGTCGCTCGGTTAAAACGTCCAGTACCTAATCGAGGTGTGCTGGTATTAAATTCACCCGTTGTTGACTTAGTTTTACTGGCTTTATTTAGATTAGTAGCTTCAGTTAGTGTGCAGCTTTTTACGAGATCGGTATTCGAGACGCTAGGTTGATCCTTAACAATAGGAACTGACTCATTATGTATATCAGTTTCATTATGGAATATATTTATAATGTCTTTAGGTGTCGCTCGGTTAAAACGTCCAGTACCTAATCGAGATGTGCTGGTATTAAATTCACCCGTTGTTGACTTAGTTAAATCTAATCGAATTAGCGCAAGTGTAAATTCAACAAATAACAGCCGCAACATTCTTTAACACATCACGGCTCGCTTTAAAAAAGAGAAAAATTGAGCGTGCATGTCATAGGATCAGCTAGCTACAGGTCAATAGGCGGTATTAAAAGTATAACTATACACACATATATATACACATATATATACACACACATATATATATATATATATATATATATATATATATATATATATATATATATTGGTTCACGTATGTCTGGATGCGCATGTGTCTGAGTATTGTACCACATGCGCTTGGTGAGGGCAAGCATATGGTGTATAAATACGAAGTCACTCCAATCTAGACTGCGTTACAAGCTGCACTGACGAGCCGTTGAACGGCGAAACATGCATGTCTGCAGATTTGACTATATATATATATATATATGACTATATATGCTCCTTCACTTGTGTTGTTGAGCACTCTGTGAGGTTAATTGGTGGCTAATAAGCTATAATGCAAAAGCTCACTTCCCTTGTGGTCGTTTGAGCACTCTGGCCCCAAGACACTTCACGCATGTCTGGATGCGCATGTGTCTGAGTATTATACCACATGCGCTTGGTGAGGGCAAGAGTATGGTGTATAAATACGAAGTCACTCGCATCTAGACTGCGTTACAAGCTGCACTGACGAGCCGTTGAACGGAGAAACATGCATGTCTGCAGATTTGACTATATGTATATATATATATATACTATTTGTTATTTTGTCAGGCACGACAGATTGATCGACGTTAAATGCACTTGGTGTGGTAGGTATCTAATATTTAAGCGCGAAAGCGCCCATTGCTCAGGTTTACAAGTAAATGTATATACGCCAGACAGCGTTTATTCCGCGTTTTATCCCATATCCGCGTTTTATCCCCATATCCGCGTTTTATCCCCATATCCGCGTTTTATCTCCATATCCGCTCCGCGTTTTATCCCCATATCCGCTCCGTCCATCCGCTCCCCTCCGTATCCACCTTCGCTTTTCATCCTTACCCGATCAATGACGGCAATAAATATCGCGATATTACGCGTTCCGTAACGCGGTTATTCAAACATAAATATCTCGCGTTCTAAGTCGAAATTAAAAAAGGCCCACAACGAAATTGAAGATTTAAGCACGTTTTATTAGAATTTGTCGTTTTTGCACCAAAAATGCAAAAATTCTGCTGCGCTCCCGCGAAACCGCGCAATGACGTCACGATGCAAAACCGCTGCGTGATCGCAGGTTCGCTCGGATGTGTATCATGGCGGCTGTGTTATATGCAAATTTTAGCATTTTTATCGCCACGTTTCTCGACTTGGATTTAACGAGGAGATATGAGACTTGTGGACAAGGTAAGCATTGTATAGTCTTTCATTTGCACCCAAGTTGTGTCCTGAACTCTGACTTCCCCTTTAAGGTGGCTTCCTACAATTTTTTTAAATGTGGAAAATTTACGATTTAGATAAAAATTTGAAAATAATTTTTACTTGTTACAAAACAAAAATTATATGACCTATGTTGAGCAACATTCTAAAAGTTGAAAATTGTTTACAAAAATAACGTCATCACCGTTGCTATAGTAACAATGACGTTTCAATATGGCCGATATTTTGTCTTTTGTCGCACTTTACTCACCCCCATTTTTTATTTCATGAAACGTTTTTCTGTAGCAAAATAGATTATCTGAACAAAGTTTAAAAAAATTCTGTTGAGCCAAACAATATTTATAACGAAAAATCAAGTTTATTATTTTTTTAAAAATTTGGCTCTACGGAATTTTTTTAAACTTGTTTAGATGATCTATTGTACTAGAAGAAAATGTTTTATAAAATAAAAAATAGGGGTAACCAGGCGATTTTTCGAGTAAAATGCGTTAAAAGCTAAAATGTCGGCCATATTGAAAAGTCATTGTTACCATAGCAACGATAATGACGTCATATTTGTGAACAATTTCCGACTCTTAGAATGTTGCTCAATATATGTGGTACAATTTTTGTTCGCCAACAAGTATCAGTTCTTCAAAAAAAAATCAAACTAAATCATAAATTTACAATATTTCAAAAATTGTAAGGAGCCACCTTAATAGTGAGAGTATGTTAAACAGAAACAATATTTCGAAAAGCAATCTTGACGAGACATGATATTTTGTTTAGACAAAAACAGCTCAGAAGTAAAAAAAACTTATTAGGGAGAAAATACTGTATATCTTTGAAAGGACATTTTAATCAGGAACAGTTTTTACCACACTAAGTCGCAAATACGAGGTGGACACAAATCAAAAATAAATTAATCATAATTCAAATAATTATTACAAGCTTTTGAGCAGCTCACTTGCACTTCTTAAATAAGACAAAAGAGATCACTTACAGTTATTATTGAAAATTTTGGTCTGAAATTGACTATCAAAAGTGCCAATTCTGTTAAAAAGGCATTTTCACTTTTCGAACTGTGTTTCCCTATACTTTTCTGATTCAATTCCAGCACTACACTTGCCAGAACTTTCCCGGAACACTTTGCGCGGTCCTGGTAATGACGTTGCTGACAAAACACGTTTGACTCAAAACAATTAATGTTTTGACTCAAGTTCACGTCTGTATATATTTAATCTGTGGTATTAATATAGACATACTGTATACATTCTATTGTATACTTACTTTACTACGAAGATCTTCTATGTCCTTGTTGTGTCTATGTCTCTGTCCATGCTGCAGTTTTAGCTACAAAGGTATGACAAAACAGTAGTTAGGCCAAAAAATAGATAATAAGCTTCGGGTCTTCAGGATCAACAAGAACTTTGGGAAACTAACTTCCCAGACGAAGGGCCTTCGCTCGAAACGTCGAAGTTCTTGTTGTATCTTCCAAACAGATTGATCCTAAAGACCCAAAACCTATTGTATAGACGCTACCACACTGGCACCACATGTTCAAAGAATAGATAACTAGTTCCAGGT
The DNA here is from genome assembly GCA_016169945.1 of Trachythela sp. YZ-2020. NCBI lineage: Eukaryota > Metazoa > Cnidaria > Anthozoa > Malacalcyonacea > Clavulariidae > Trachythela > Trachythela sp. YZ-2020. Next base: position 4,231,323 of record JADLSH010000311.1, on the reverse strand, counting down.
TTTATGCATAACCGACTATGTTTTATAAAAGTACTGTGGGTAGGTTAATAATACTTTATGTTATATATAGAGCAATATAAACCGTGTTGATTATATAAACACGAGGTAAGGCGATTGGATGTATATCAGGGGTGTAGAACAGGGACGCAAATACTGTATTTGTTGATAAAAGCGCCGGTTTGTATTCTATAATAATCTTACACACTTGAATTATACATGCAAGTGACAAAAATGAATTCAGCAGGATTTTGTACCAGATATGCATGCTTTATTGAAGGTCGTGATTTTCTTTGTGTTTTTCTCCTGAATGGACCATTCCCCTATTAAACTAACTTTGAACTGGGAAATTGTATCAGTACAGCTGGAAAGAGCATCCTAAGTTTAGTAAAATTGCAAAGTTTGGTTGCGAAATGTGGAAAATATAGCCCTGTGAAGTTGGTAAATTTTGTATATTTTTGTATTACGCACGCAAAAAATGTTCCTAGTTCAAAAATTAGTCTAATAGGTGAATGGTCCATTAATAGTGAGAATATGTTAAACAGAAACCATATTTCGATATAAAAGAAGGAAATCGTCGCAATTATTTCAATCGAATGTTTATGGTAAGTGATATTTTATATTTCTGAATAGACTCAAATTTCCTTCCACGTGAATGGAATGTAGTGTCTTATGACAAAATTGTAAATTTAGCTAGGAGTTGAAAATATTCACACGTTTAATCATAAATCTTTTACAAGCTGTTGGGGTTTTGTGCCCGTAAATAATTGTGTAAAGTAGTTTAAACAAGTGGTATGATAGATGCGAGGATGAACAGGAGTATTTTGCTTTTTCACTTCATTTCAAACAACCATTTTCCTGGCATTGTTATTTATGGCTTTCTCAATTTGGCTGGAAAATGGAAGGACAGAGGGCAGAAAAAACGACAATTTTTTGGCCGTATATCGTTTTGCATACACTCGAATAATTATATATATATATATCAAAAAAATTGCGTACAAGACATAGCGTAATTGCGCAAAGACGATTAGGAGCGTCAGTAGTAATATATGTTGTTTTCGAGCCTTATTTTTGGTGTGGCACGGGGTGGCACGGGGTGGCACGGGGTGGCACAGGGTGGCACGGGATGGCACGGGGTAGTACGTGGTCATTAGCATATGAGGGTGGCGTGTTACGTAATTAACATAAAAGGGAAGTGCAGGGGGAGCAACATCATTAACATAAACATCATTAATTATACAATTTGGTCCTGCTTCTTTGGGATTTCTCAACCTTCATACAATGACGTCACGGAACAAGGCCAGGCAATTTTTGCTGAGTTTAGTCACGCGGGCAAGCTTGGGCAAGAATTGCTGACTCTGCAATTTTTAGCATCCCTCCAATCCACATATCCCGGCAGAGGTAATTAGTGTGCAAGACCAATGACGTCGCAATACAGTAGCGCCACAGCGTAGCGCCACATGTCTCATTGGAGACGAGAGTCTCGAGACGAATCATAAGAAAGCTTGCAAGGAATATTTGGAGAAAAAGCTTGTAGAACAGTCTTAGTTGTAATATTTCTAAAATGAATGTACTTTCACAAATGTAATATGTTGTTGTATGATAATAAATATTTGCCCTTGGTAACAAGCGAATGTACAAACATAGTTCTTATAGGAGTTTAAACCTTACAAAATCTCAAAGCGTTTATAAATAAAGTCTATACAAGCGAGATTTAGAAGCATATACAAACATTGTATGTAGTTTTCATACAACACTAAGCGATCCTATTGTTCGACGTGTATCTAATACTAATAAATTTACAAACTTTCAAGCGTTTATTTAGTAAAGTCTATACGAGTGAGGAATGACTATTTAAAATCAAATCTTTTCATCTGAAAAACTTTTTTTTAATATAGGGTTTTACAAACAAAATTTTCAACGTAAAGTGTTAAATATAGTTTTTAGCGATGCGAAGATACAAGCGTAAGCATTTTGATACACGGCGTTGTCAAGGTAATCTTTCCCACGTGCAAGACACAAAAGCTTGAGGTAATTAGGCGAACACGGATTTGCATAAATTGAGAATTTATAGGACGGGAAAATATTGTACAATGTACATACAGCACAGACATTTTTAAAACACATTTATTGATTAAAAGCTATTTTACAGAGTGTCTTAAATGTCATCTTGGGAGTATTCACTGTCCGAGTTAATCTCATCGCTACTTTCTTCATCACTTATCCATCTGGTAGGTTTTACGTGCTCCTCTTCTGGATGGTAACACAGTTTTTGCTTTTTTTATCCCCGAGCCGGCGCGAAGCGCCGTGCGAGGGTACTAATTCCGCTCGGATATTTACACCCGGGTATGTGAAAACACAGTGGAATCCAAAGTCGTCCGCCGCGATGTCATGGACGGTTCAGGGTTTTCTACGTTATACGCATGCGCGAATTCAGGTCGAGACTCGAGAGTTCTCGAGAGAAACATACGGATAAACATTTTTAAAAGATTTACGGATAAAGATTTTGTTATTCATATAAAATTATTTTTAATACTCGGGCTATTGGAAAACATACCGATAAACAGAGTCTTCAAAACAAGATAAACGAGAAGGAGTCAAATAGTCAAATGGCTGAAAAAAGGACACTTTTGAAGTGTTTTGAACGGGTAAGTGTCTATTTTTCATATTTTAGTTTGTGGATTTGCAAAAGCGTATGTCACTCTGCGAGGTTATAATAATATCGATTAAACCTAAAAGGTATTTTAGCAAGTTTAAATTTGAATTTTGAAGAAACAACGTAATGTCAAAAACTTCATTTTAAAGATAAATTTAAAAAAAATATACTGTCAAAAAACAGTTGAAGTTTTCTGAATTTTTTTTGACGTTTGTGTCAAATGTCTAAGGTTAAATTTTACAACAACCAAAGCTAAAAGAGTACGTAATAACGTATCTACTTTATATAGTGGGGCAATTCATAATTTTATAGTTAAAAGTACAATATTTATATTACTCTTTTATCATTTTGTACCAAAAGTAAAAAAATTGTGTGTTGCTATGGTTACAATGATTGACCGAATACTTCATGTTACAATAAATTTTGGGAAGTATAATTCCTGAGTTCGAATAGGCGAGGAGATTCTGCATGAGTGTATTTCTAGTATTACTACCTGAAACTCTTCGTCTCTTGTTTCCTTGGCCTGATTGTCGTAGTAACTTCTTAACACTCTGTTCAGCAAAGTCTTTGACAACTTTTCGTCCACGAGACTTTATTGATTTTGATACATTTTTCCCATCGAGTACATCTTGACCAACTTCCGTTGCTGCTTGTAACGCTCTTTTACCAACTGTTTTAGCGCCTTGTTTGAATAAGGGTATTGCAAATCTAGCAAGGCTTCTGAAAATACCCCCGATCCCATATCCCCTCTGCATTCTTGCTCCATGAAATCCTTCAATACTACCACTACGTTGATTTCTTGTGTAATGTTCAGTTAGTAGCCTTACGTCGGGGATAAGTACAACCCTCATCTTTTAATGTGTCTTGGCCGGCTTCCAATGTTCAACTGATGGGAGAATGCTTCACTTGTGTATTTTATTTGAATCATAAAAGTGGCTTCTATTTGTACGGACATCTAATATTTCATCACAATAACAATGTGAACAACACGCAATCGTATGTGTGAAATCATCTTTGTAAAGTGTACAATCACAAATCATACAGTGACATCCGGTAAAACTCCAATAAAAATCTGTCCATGCACAGATAGGGCATGTACCCAATTGACATATCTGTAAACAATTTTCACAATTGTTACATTTTGTATCTTCAGACGAATCCTCAGTCTGTGTATAGTAAGCAGGGGTGCTTATTATCCTTACTTGCAGCTGAGAGCTAAGCTGAATTGCGAAGGACACAGCTCAACGTGACCAAGTCGAAGGCTTTCTAGGGCGCATATGGCAGCCACCTTTTGCTCGCCATCACGGAGCACAGCTACGGTGGAAGGGCCAGTTAGGGGTTAAACCCAATCCACCCTGTCAACATTCCCTGTGGGAGGAAACCGGAGTACCCGGAGAAAACCCACGACTTTCGGCAGAGCGTTGACTAACTCTTTTCACATAGCTATCATAAGTCGTCCCCAACGGGACTTGAACCCACGATATCAGAGGTGAAAGGCGCGTGCTCTGACGATTGTGCCAGAGTTCTGACGATTGTGCGTGCTCTGACGATTGCGCCAGTGTCTTGCCGTAACTCCATCCGTACTAACATTGTGAGGACTCGTCCATTGGCGATTAGACCTTTATCACTATCCAATGCCGCAAGACCTTTGAGAATTATATTCAATCCATAAGGCTCTGGAATCATAGCATTATAAGGTAAAACTATATATTGTAAAATATCTACAATATTTGTCCCGCGTATATTTTGCCCTCTGTAGACGATTTCTCCTTTAACATTCCACGTCAAAATGTCTGTAGATGTGAGAATGGACTGAACGATTTCTTCAGCGTTGTATTTATCAACTTTATCGTTTAAACGCCGGAGTATGTCTTGAACACGCCAATGGATCGGAGATATTCCTTTGTTGCTGTCCATAGTTAGAATGAGGAGATGAATTTAATGTTGATCATTTTATACCAATTCTGCAAGTCTAAGATTCCTAAGAAACCATTTCCACGCTGAACAAGTATCTTCCTTTTTGTATTAACACTTTTATTTTTGTTAGTCAGATCCATAATATCGTGTTCGAAAGGTCTAAGTTTGTCCATTGTGTGTTTAGGAAGTGTAATATCCATAAAATTTTCCATACAATTACATAGAAACCGAATCTGTCCTTGTGATGCAGAACTCAACTGAGTTTGTCGTTGAGCTGGATGAGAAAAACGTAGAAGCTCTATAAACGATCTGTGGTTGGTAAGATTAGTCATATCTGCTCGACAACCAACAACGTAATGAAGACCTTATTGGGAGACATACATATATAAAGATATCGTACAATATCTTAAGATATCATACAGTATCTTAGGATATCATTTTAAGATATCATTTTAGGATATCATACAGTATCTTAGGATATCATTTTAGGATATCATGCAATATCTTAAGATATCATACAGTACTTAGGATATCATTTTAGGATATCATTTTAAGATATCATACAGTATCTTAGGATATCATTTTAGGATATCATACAGTATCTTAGGATATCAAACAGTATCATAGGATATCATTTTAGGATATCATACAGTATCTTAGGATATCATGCAATATCTTAAGATATCATACAGTATCTTAGGATATCATTTTAGGATATCATACAGTATCTTAGGATATCATACAGTATCTTAGGATATCATTTTAGGAAAGCATGCAATATCTTAAGATATCATACAATATCTTAGAATATCATGCAATATCTTAAGATGTCATACAGTATCTTAGGATATCATTTTAAGATATCATCTTAGGATATCATTTTAGGAAATCATTTCAGGATATCATACAATATCTTAGGATATCATACAGTATTTTAGGATATCATACAGTATCTTAGGATAGCATTTTAGGATATCATGCAATATCTTAAGATACCATACAGTACGTAGGATATCATTTTAGGATATCATTTTAAGATATCATACAGTATCTTAGGATATCATTTTAGGATATCATACAGTATCTTAGGATATCATACAGTATCATAGGATATCATTTTAGGATATCATACAGTATCTTAGGATATCATACAGTATCTTAGGATATCATTTTAGGAAAGCATGCAATATCTTAAGATATCATACAATATCTTAGAATATCATGCAATATCATGCAATATCTTAAGATATCATACGGTATCTTAGGATATCATTTTACGATATCATCTTAGGATATCATTTTAGGAAATCATTTCAGGATATCATACAGTATCTTAGGATATCATTTTAGGATATCATTTTAGGATATCATACAACATCTTAATTCCAGGATATCATAATTCCACCTCCTCAGCGTATCATCTGGTGTTATGGTCAATGGCAACCATCCTATTTTTATATGGTGAGAACGATGCCTGGAATAGAATTCAATGAAGGAATACCTGAAGATATCGACAAAGCAGATTACCTAGATGTTTCTCAACGCAATTTGATCGTACTAGATGATTTCATGGCACAATCTGGCAAGGACAAACGTATAGCTGATCTTTTCACAAAAGGGAGTCATCACAGAAATTTGTCCGTCATCTACATTGTCCAAAATATATTTCATCAAGGCAAAGAAATGAGAAATATTAGTCTCAACGCCCATTAAATCGTGTTGTTTAAGTCACCAAGAGATAGGCAACAAAACTCTATGCTTGCGAGACAAGTTCATCCTGGCAGAGTGCGAGAGTTTATGAGGAGTTATGAAGAAGTTACGAGCCGTCCTCATGGGTATTTGATGTTGGATTTAAAACCTACAACGGATGATGAGCAACGACTCAAAACAAATGTATTGCCAGGCGAGGTCTTAGTCGAATATGTACGGAAACAGTCCTATCGTCAACCACCCCTTGTAAATGCAATGTATAACACCCAGAAGCGAATGCCAGAGATCATTGAAGCACCACAGCTTACCGCAGTTGAAAAAAGCAAACTGTATTCTAACCAACTAAATCGATTTCTAACTTTTAAAAACAAGATGGATATTCCGCTCCACCATCCTGCAATTGTTGAAATCCCAAATATCGTTGAAGACGCTGCTGCTAAACCTATGGAGATAACACAACCAACCACTCCCAGATCTATCGAGATGACTCAACCTGTGCCTACTACTCCCAAATCTGGCTTTCTCACACCACCACCAACACAAGGAGAACGACCAAACTCAAACACAACTTTTTCCACAATTGGGTAGACTCGGCTGATTGGAAAGAAAGTGATTTGGCTATGATGACACACAAGGAAAGAGAGCTGAGCGATATGAACGTTTCTTATTGAGGGACAGACCAAAATATATTCCTATGAAAGCTGAGGATATAGTAAGATTATCACCCGAAGACAGACAAGAATATAGAATATGAGAACTCTTTACAGATACAAAAGACGCCTAAACGATATGCTCTTAGGAGCAGACCTTACTAACGCTGTAAAAGAAATTTTCAGCAATAAATGTGTTTTAAAAATGTCTTTGCTGTATGTACATTGTACAATATTTTCCCGTCCTATAAATTCTCAATTTATGCAAATCCGTGTTCGCCTAATTACCTCAACCTTTTGTGTCTTGCAGGTGGGAAAGATTACCTTGACAACGCCGTGTATCAAATGCTTACGCTTGTATCTTCGCATCGCTAAAAACTATATTTATATCTTTAAAACTATCTGTTGAAAAATTTGTTTGTAAAACCCTATATTAAAAAAAGTTTTTCCGATGAAAAGATTTGATTTTAAGTAGTCATTCCTCACTCGTATAGACTTTACTAAATAAACGCTTGAAAGTTTGTAAATTTATTAGTATTAGATACACGTCGAACTATAGGATCGCTTAGTGCTGTATGAAAACTACATACAAAGTTTGTATATGCTTCTAAATCTCGCCTGTATAGACTTTATTAATAAACGCTTGAGACTTTGTAAGGTTTAAACTCCTATAAGAACTATGTTTATACATTCGCTTGTTACCAAGGGCAAATATTTATTATCATACAACAACATATTACATTTGTGAAAGTACATTAATTTTAGAAATATTACAACTAAGACTCCGTGACGTCATTGTATGAAGGTTGAGAAATCCCAAAGGAGTAGGACCGAGTTGTATAATTAATGATGTTTATATTAATGATGTTGCTCCTCCCCTTTTTTATGTTAATTACGTAACACGCCACCCTCATATGCTAGTGAACACGTACCACCCCGTGCCACCCCAAAAATAAGGCTCGAAAACAACATATATTACTACTAGCGCCGTCTATCGTGTTTAAAGAGTCATCGAAAATCAAGTAGTCCAAAATATTTTGGTGTCAAAAAATGTTTTCCTGTGCGTTGAAAGGGGGGGGGGGGAGGTGGTTAATAATCCATTTAACATTTATTATCGCAATATTGTACTGAAAACTTGCTTCATAAAAATCCAGTTTATTGCATAACTTAGGATAATGCAACTCACCTTTTCTTTCACCATGTTCTTCTTTCTCTCTGCTTCGTCTTTTCGCCAGGTCTTCTCCAGAACTTGTGCTGCCTCTTCGAAGTCACTGCCAAGATCTCCTATTAACTCCCACATTGGTAGGTAAGCATGTTGACTGCCGCGATCAATTAATGCCCATGTTGAGTTGTTAGATAGCAGTTTGCTAAAAGTAGCTGGATTTGTCGTTGCAGGACCCATCGCTTGAGAGGAGAAAGTGTATGAAACGTCGTCGATCTCTTCGTCAGTGCCCTCAGTTTTTCCATCGCTGCCACTTTGCTCTCCACTGATGCTTGCACCGGACCCAAACAATCCACCAAAACCTCCAACGGATAATTGACCCTGGAGTTGTTGTGCTGCTTTTTCTGTTAACACGGATGTCGCTTTCGTGCTTGAGCTCTCTGCATCAACGATACGGAAAAGAACACCACCAAGTGTGTGGAGGCCGGCTGGGAAGTGGCTACCGTATCGTTGCATGAAAAGACGAGCGGTCTCCTCGTCTTTGGCGACAGTTCTTGCCATCTTTCTTGAGCTCGCACTCAATTTCAATTGCTCTTGGTCGATCTTGAACGTTTTTGTGGCAATCCAAATGTACTGCAACACTGAAGCGCTGCTGGTTTGCTTTTTCTCCGATGTTGTTTCCCCTTTATAATTAAAAAAATTATAATTATCTATTATGAAAAGGTTGTTATCTATTATGCGAAAGATGTTCATAAATATCATGGAAATACTATACAGTAAGATTTAACAAGATAACTTGAAACCAACTAAGATTAACTCTATCCTACAAACCGGACTAAATTTTCATGTTAACACATAAATTTGCTCAGACATAGTTATTTTCTGAAAGAGGATTTGTTGGTACTTTCTTGTAAAAACATCTTTAGAGATGAGAAGTAAAAACGTCTTAAGCCAAGTCCTGTATCCTGTCAGTATGAAACTCGATCACTTCCGAAAATTTTACTAAACGGATCAATCGCGCGTTTGCAAGTCTCATTCAAGAAAGCGAGGAGTGCCTATCTGAATTAGCCAATCTGTTTTTTTGTTACGCAGCGTTTCTGCTAATCTGATTGATGTACAATATCTTAGTAGCATGTGTGGGCTGAATATTTGCGGTTTCGGTAGACTTGCTACAAGTCGTAGCATAATGACTGGGTTAATACGGACTAGAGCGAGTCGACTTGTCGCGTTTGCAGGAAATCACATCCCCATTACAGCGGGGCGGAGCCGAATGGGTTTTCCTGCAAAACGTAAGTGTTGTTTTAGCAGAATGAACTGACAGGCTTCCTACACGAGATAAGATTCGTGTTACAAATTTGCTAGACTTTTCACGCGTTGCCACAACTATGTAAATGGGAACGCCAACTAAAATTGTCTTAAGAGCGAACGTTTCTCCCAAACACGACGGGGCCAAAGGTTGCTCCAGAGTCTCTTTATGTGGTGATAATAAAATATTCAAAATGGCGGATATTCGACCGCAATGCTTAATGGGAAATATATTACCTGAAATTTACCCGTTTTAATCGTGATTTAATGGGTATTAGATTTCATCATGCAAATTTTAATGTGCGTATATGGAAGGAAGAGAAAACGAGCTTCATTTTGATATCTTTTGAAGATTTCTAGGCGACGAAAAATGTGGATTTTCGGTATGAGTGATGGCCAGAATGCAGAGTCAGAGAGTGCCTGTGACCAGTGATCAAGGTATCACGAAGTTTCTTGACTTAAATTTCTTGTCTTTTATTTATGAAGTAAACATGTGCCGTAGGTAGCTGGATTTTGAAATAGTATTTTTTCTACCAAGGCTTTTGAAAAAGGGGAGAAAACGTCGCTTTCCGATTGCCGCATATAACAGATTTGTAAAATGTCGAAGAGAAGAATTAATACAGTCCAAAACTTAAAAGCAAGCCGAGTTGAAATCTATAACAAGTGGCGTGCACAAATTACAACAAAGAATCTATAAGCAAAAGAAAAAGGTCAAATTTTGATAGTTTTTGTTGAAGTATCTTTGTATTTATTTGCTAAATCTTAGCTATTCTAGACAGTTACCTTAACTGTGCAGGAAAGAAATAGCCATGGCTATTTAAGATATACTTCCCTTATTTAAAATATTAAAAATATATGATATATTAAAATAAATTATATTCCCTTCATATTAAAATATATTCCCCCTATTTAAAATATATTCTCTGGCTGTTTAAATGAAGACGGGCTGTCCCGTTACGCAAGACAAGCTGTCTAACCAAGCTGGTAAGCAAGATGAATTTTAGCTTGTGTTTATATGAGAAAACTTTATCTCGCTTGCAGGATGTTTTGGTTGTTCTGACAGTCTCTAACAACAGCACATTGTGGCATTTCCTGGTACTTTCACCTGGGCAACTGGGCCAGCCCGGTTAGTGGGTGTTTATATGTGGAAATTTTTACCTCGACTGGCGAGGTCTCACTTGTTTCATGTGATGTCTTGGCAAACGAGCCTGCCCAGTTGTCCATATAAACACAAAGTAATTTCTATTATGAAAATAATTACATGGCGAGATTCATCTCAGCAAGCCGGGCTAGAAATCATGTTACAATACATGTCTTATTTGGCGATAGAAGTAGCATTAAGCAAAATTTACTCTTCAAGGGATTTTACTCTTCAAGGGATAAGTATTGGACATTAATAGGTTAAACGTCATTAACACATTAATGCGCAAGGTGAATATTTTAAGAGAATATTTTAACCCAGAGAGAGCCAAAGATAGCAAGTGAGGTTACTGAGGGTAATACAGATAAACTGAAAATATCTAAAGGCCAATTCCAAAGACTGAAAAAGAAAACATTAGACCAGTTGAAGACCCTGCACACAAATTAACATTCTCAAGGAAAAAACCAGTAACAGATGCATTGTGGAGCACACTGATTAGCACAGCTTCAAAGGCAGATATGATACATTATATTTCTAGCTCTAAAGTCAGTATGGATTCAGTTTTACCAGCAATTTTGAATAAGAAGGTCAAGGAATATGAGAAAAGTAAAAAATACAGTGCGAAGTTCCAGGTTCTTTTATGATGGAAACTTAATCAGCAAAAGGAAGTATACATGGCGAACAATTTCGTACAGTCAGCGGAATGTACCGCAGGCACGAAATTGATAGCGGCATGTACCGCGGGCGCGGAATTGATTATCTATCCAATATGGCGGAAGTTCAACTTCCCGGGATCGCCCAAGTACGGGTTACTATTTAACAATTAGTCGCCGAAGGCGAGGTGATTACAAGCCTATAGTCACTGAGCCGAAGGCGAAGTGACTATAGGCTTGTAATCACCGAGCCTGAGGCGACTAATTGTTTTAGTAGAAATTTCAAAGAGAAAAACAAACACAGAAAGTTATGAGGTCAGTTGAAAAGGCTATAGGACAAAATTCAGCGCTTTTCTCAGAGGCCGGTTATTAAAAACATGCCGGCAAAAGACGAGTGTCAAAAACATATCGAAGCGAAACAAAAACAAACAATTTCATGAGAAAAATACTTTGGAAAGGCTCAAATACAAAGTAGAATGGTTTAAAAAATATATCACAGCTAGGTTTTTGCTGAATATAACGATATAAATGAGGATAAAACGAATAATTTTCAAAATAAACACTTGTGGTTGAGCCGTACGGAAAAAGTTTTATACATGTTCATTTCAACAGCGAGAAAACGCTGCCTTTCATGGAAGAAAAATAGTGTATTTGTTATCGCTTACCTTTAATTACCTTGACTATCACTTTTTAGAGGCTCAATTTGGACCAATCAGAATGCAGGAAAATCGATAGTCACCTGGAAATTTCTACTATAAACAATTATTATAAGTAAACGCACGCTTTGAGGGAAATTAGTGATTAAATGACCCGCAAACCGAGGGAGGTTTACTAAACCTCCCGAGGTTTGCGGGGTCATTTAATCACCAATTTCCCTCAAAGCGTGCGTTTAGTTTGTAATTACATGGTAGCCGAGGGTATCGCGCGTGGTGTGTTGGTCTGTTTTGAATGCTGTTTGATTGTCGTTTGATTGTGGGATGAACACTTTTCATATATACGCACGCGCAGAAACACATCTCCGTGTTCATTCTTTTTAGGCATGCGCATAAACCGAATTTTCTCCCACAATTGAAATGTTCAAGATTGCGGAATAAAAGTGGCAAAGTGATCGTTCGTATGTGAACGGGACGGTGTCGTCAGACACTGTCCCAGTGGCGAAGCCAGCGGTCATGCAGGTCATGCAGTGCATGACTAAAACTTTCCCCAAAAATGTTTAAAAATCAGTTCAGTAAAATTGTCTAAAATAGAATTACGCTTTGTCTTTGCCTTTCTACGTTCCTTTGCCTTTCTTTGCCTTTCTTTGCCTTTCTACGTTACATTTTTTGACATAAATCAATGGTCTTTACGCGATATTTTCGCTGAATATTCTCGTATGTTTTTTATTTCGGCTTTGTTGCCTTGGCAACTGAGTAGGGCATGCATATTTTCACATGCATGACCGGTTGCGTAATACGAGTGGAAAACGAGTGCGTGGAATTGCTGCGTGGTTAGCCGCTGCGTGTTTTGGTCATGCATTTTCAGAATTGCATGACTAGCTAATATTATTTTATATTAGGTTTCTTGTTTTCTGATTGGCTTACGATGTTTGCGCACGCGCAATGCGGTTGTTTTCGACGCTATGGTCATGCAATTTTCGATTTGCATGACTAACGGGCAGCCCAACCTGATCAGTGATCACAGCCTCTTTGCTCGAAGCTTTCCGCCTGAATGAACATGGCTTCAAGTCATTCAGGCATTTCGAGTTCTTCTTCACTCGAAGTTAACGATATTGTTTCGGAGTTGGTGAGAAAATCCTTTTCTGCTTCGGGCTACTGCATTACTGCTGAACAGAATATTATTGTTAAGCAGCGACCAACGCCAGATCTTTCGTCAAGAAAATACTATTTGACCGACAGGGGATATATCTTCGGTTCGCTGCATGCTATGTAGATGGCAATACCACCGTTCGATTCAGCGTTTTACGATCTCTTTAGAGAAGTAAATTGTGTTTGTTTACAACGCTATGCGGCCAATTTAGCCGCTTTTAAACACTCTGAATTTTGTTTTGTTTACAAATTAACAATAATATAAACTAATTAAATATTCATTTCGCTTTCCTACCTTTGGTTTACACGGTACAAACTCGTAAATACCACCATTCGACGGGTCTTTGTGATATCTTTGAAATGAATCCATTTTTATTACAATAGGACATAATCTAGCCCTTTTATGGCAATTCTCGTGAAAATGCTTTCTTTGTTGCGAAGCCGGTATTGTCGGCTGAGCGAAACAGTCAAAATTTACTTATTCTGAATGGGTTTTCCTATTTTTGTGTTAACCTTCATTATTGTTCTCTGAAATATGCAAAATTCTCAACATTTTTTCCTTTATTAGGTCAAGTTATTCGTAGAAGTTGATGCCCAGATTGCTGCATATAGCAATTCTGGGAGTCAATATTTCAAAATTTTCCCGGGGGATGCCCCCGGACCCCCCTAGGAGGTCTCGCGCCTTCGGCGCTCGTTGCATGACCACTCACATCGGGCTGGCTTCGCCACTGCACTGTCCATAGTTGTGCCGATGATTTTCGATGAGGTACAACTCTCCAATGAGAGGTATCTTGTACGGACAAAAGATTTCTTTGTCTTCTAATTTTCCCTCATCAAGCATGCAGGGGAAAATTAGAAGACAAAGAAATCTTTTGTTTTCAACTAAATTTCCCTGGGAAATTTAGAAGACAAAAGCGTATGCATGGGTAATGAGGGAAATACGTGATTAAACGTCCCTGTTAGAACAAAAGAAACCGAGGCTACCATGTAATTACACAACTTAACAACAGACATTTTTTACAAAGCAAGGACAAGGAAAAGAAGAAAACCTCCAGAAGACATTTTTTTATGAAGTTGAAAGGGTTATTTCCCGACGTGTGATAAATAGAACGGTAAAGTCAAGTATTAGTATTTTTATAATTTTAGGTCACAAATTTACATGGTATTAACATGCATTGGGTGAATATATTTGTCCTCCTTTGATCCTACAGAACAAATATTTAATAAAATGGAAAGACTACTACAGTCTCTTTAATTGTTCATGGGAAGACGAGGAAGATCTTACTCCAGACCTCATTAGGTATAAAATAGTCACTTGCCCAATTTATCATATGCAATTTTTATAGTGATATCTCGTGTTTGGGCATTTTAAATGTGTGCATCTTTGGGCATCTAATCTCGTGTTTGGGCATTCTCTGATAAATATTGTCATCGCTCATCAGCTTAAAATTTCATGTTGATGCGATGCTTTTCTTCCCAGGGCCTTTTTTAAGAAATCATCAGTGGGGGGGCCATAATCGAAAAGGGACGTAACAAGTAGGTGGTGTATTACAGGTGTGGGAAGGTGAAGGGGGGTCTGGGGGTCCTCCCGCAGAAAAGTTTTGTATTCTTGAGTCTCTGTGGTTGAAAATATTTGTGTGAATAGTTAGCAAACTTTAAAGCAGGGGAAAAGGCATCAAGATGTAAGTTTCTCTGACATTAATCTTAAGCAATATTTAAATTATATCACAAAAAGCTAGACGGCCGGCCAAGTCATCATATCTTGCAACTCGATGGCAATTTTATGTTAGAAGCTAGTAACAATCATATTCATACTCAGATAGATGTAAGGAACAAGGTTTGAGGTGTTACCAAGTCGAAATCTTATATTTTGAGTGCAAAATATGGGATTTCTAAGCCTCTTTCCCGCGAAATCGCGGTAGTTTAACTTCAAACGATTACCGACAATTCTGCTGATGTGAGACAGACTTCTTTGCTCTGATTGGCTATTGGCATTGGTTTTTAAATTAGTCAGCCAATGAGCGAACGTCGAAAAGTCCTGACGCTTCCGGTTTTTGCAACACACGAGGTAAACAACATCAAAGTACAAGAAAGAAATATACTATTTATACGATTTTAATGACATTTAGGTAAGATTTTTCGTGTTAATGCGATCAATATTAGCTATCTATACTGATACAGCCCCTGTTTTTCCAGCATTTGCTTAATTACTGAGTATCGTGCCAAAATGTTTTGTATTTTGTCCGGCATGAATTGCTCGAGCTAAAATATTTTATACTGTATCCATCCAACTTTGTTGAATTGTTGTTCAGTCAATGAACGTAGCGAAAACTGAATATCAAATTATTGGTACTAAACCAATGCTAAAAAAAGCTTCTGCTCAACAGCTTAGAATTCATATTCAAAACAAACCAATAAAGCAAGTTTTTCAATGCAAAACGCTAGGTGTGACTCTTGATGAAAATCTGTGTTGGAAAAGTAATACAGACACTATTTGTAAAAAGATTTCATCTGGCATTTATGCTCTCAAACGCATTAAAGAGTATGTTGATCAAAAAACACTCATTTCTGTGTACAATGCTATAATTCAACCCTATTTCAGCTAC
The DNA here is from genome assembly GCA_016169945.1 of Trachythela sp. YZ-2020. Lineage (NCBI taxonomy): Eukaryota > Metazoa > Cnidaria > Anthozoa > Malacalcyonacea > Clavulariidae > Trachythela > Trachythela sp. YZ-2020. The sequence goes on along the minus strand of JADLSH010000311.1, from coordinate 4,215,721 downwards.
TGTTGTGAAGTTTGGAATGTATTTGGTGAAACTCAATCAACACGTCTGCAAAAACTTCACAACAGAGCTGCTCGTATTATAGCACATGTGCCAAATGAGGTAGGTCAACAAACTGTACTGAATATATTAGGATGGGAACCACTCAAAGAACAAAGAGTGAAAGCCAAGGCAAAAATAATGTTTAAAACGCTCAATAACATGGGGCCAAACTCACTAAAATAATTATTTACTTTCAAAACGGAAATATTAGATCACAGTCTTCGTGACAGCTCAAGTTCAATACGCTTGCCAAAGCCAAATACGAACAACATGAAGAAAAGTTTCATGTACGATGGAGCTTCCATATGGAACTCCCTACCAGAAAATATAAGAGAAATTAAATCAATCTCAAGTTTTAAAAGAAAAATCGCCACTCTTAGCTTATAAAATCACATGATTCTTAATGTAAATAGATACTTAATATTTGTATATTTGTAACTGCATGATACTTTTTTATTTTTTGTTTACTTGTAACTATTTGTTAATATTTTACACGCCCATTGTGGAAACCAGCTTTAGCTGACAATGTTAGCGTGGTTAAGAGGCTGTCTCCGTAAAAACCTCCTGGTCAATATGTGGCTCAAAAATAGATTGCTCTCATACTCTGGTGTTTTGAAGGTCTATCCTTGGGAACAACTAAAATCGATTTCATTTGACTCAAATTTCTGTTAAATTATTTTTGGGGGCGATTGATGTTCGATCGTCTGGTGACGAACTTGAACTCCGAATGAGGCAAAATATCGACACATTTTCACAGCTATTTTTTTAAATCAAATTCATACCTAAATTTTAATATTTTTGCACAGAAATATGGACTTATCCTTCTATTTTCGTTGGTGATATGACTTAGATAATTATTCTTTTGTATAAACTAGAATACAGCGCAGTTATTGACCCTCCTGCACGGATAACGGATATCGTCTCAAAATATACCAACTTTGAAAGCTTATTTCAAAATCGTGGCACCTGATTGGCACATGACCTTAGCTTTTCTATAAACTACTAACATTAGTCAACACAAATCGCTAATAAAATCTTTCTGCTTTAGCATTTGACAAAAATGACAAGCGCTCGAACTTTGTGAAATTTGAAAATGTGTCGAAATCGAGCATATTTAACGGTAAACCTAATTATTGATATTAAGAGATAAAATCACCTTACACTACACGGAATGAAGCTTGATTATGTAAATATATGTCGTTCACCATTATTCTTTGGCTTTGCGCTTGAAAAAAATTGTTTGAGTACAGTTTGACTTCAACGATAGAGTCATTCAATGCCAGTGTCTTCTGCGCGCATCACTGCCATTAGAGGCCTGATTGTCACATACGAACTTCGCTTTGTTCGCTTTGTTTACCTCCTGTAAATAAGATGTCTATGTGTCTTGGGGGTTTATTGACAATGTTCAATCAAATTAGAAAACTCAGAATTAGTCATAATACAGAGTTTTCATCTGTTTGTTTACGTTAAACTGTTAAAGTGCATATAAACCCAAATTAGTTTTGATTCCTTTCGAATCTAATTGATGCGAAAGACCCAAATTTGAAAATTTTATTTCAATCGAACATATATTTTTACTGCTACGTTTCATCAAAGTTGGTAAAATTGGCCAATTCGAATCGCTCGGTTTCCCGCCGGGATACTGGTACTGCGCGGTCAATTTTAGAGCCTGTGACGTAACATGAGTAACTCGCAGCTGTCACAGATCAATAGTGTGCTAATCATGCCAAGTCGCTGTATTGTTGCTGGGTGTTCGAGTGTTCCTTGCCCAGAAAAAGGCATAGGACTTCACCAGATTCCGTTTTACGAGAGTGAAGATCTGGTGAAAAAGAAGAGAAGGAAGAAGTGGATAGATTTTGTTTCTTTAAAACGGGCAAAATTCCCTATATCTAGGAGATCAAGCATTTGTTCACTTCACTTCCAACCCAAGGATTTCAAAAGAAAATGTAAGAATTTACCAGGACAAACAAGCTCCTATTTACCCGTGCTTATATCAGATGAAGTTGGTGTGTTGGCTTTCCCATCGATTCATGTTTCGGACGTATCACTAGAAGAGAATACACCTTCTGAAAGGGAACGTAGACTAGTAAGTTTACCGTGCATCTTGTGGCTTTAATTTATTAAGTGTGAAATATGGTTTTCAATAATATTATAAGATGCTTTTTCGTATTTAGCTAATATATTAACAGCTGAACAACATTTAACTCGTAGTTCTATCCTTTTTAGCTTGTAAGAAATATTTTGTCCAGTGAAGAGCCATGTTCTTCGACTGCTGGTCAAGATGAAAACTTAGATCGCATCGTTAACGAAAACGATATGTTTGGAGAAGGAATTGATACCTTCTATATATCGGAAAGCGACAAGGAGATTGACAAGGAGCAGATAACCACTGATGAGCAGTTTAGGACAATTGGAGTACAAATTGAAGTACAGGTATACGATTTTTTAAAAACACTTTATAGATTATTAATATTGGAATAAACGCCATGATGGTGAGATATGTGGTTTTTTTCAGTCGACAAATGGGTTTTGTCAAACTACACCTCAACCGTGTCGCGAATGTGTCGAATATCGTGAAACAATAAGACAGTTGAATAGAAAATTGCAGATGAAGGTTGAAAATATTAAACTACTCACCAAAGGTAATCGACAAATTGTGAATGTTGATTGTAAAATATCTCTTGACGTCGCATATAATTTGGCTGTCTTATTTTTTATAGAGATAAAGAAACTTGATGAATTACAAGGAGCCGTCCAAGTTAGGGAGAAAACTCCGGAAAAGGCTTTCGACGACACAAAACATGACAATAGAAAAGAGCAGACAAAAGAGGATAGCGACGTCGACAAGGATAGCGACATCGAGAATGAAATTGAAATGTCAGACGAAGAGGATATTTATGACATGGAAACTGAATCTGAACTCGAATCTGAAAGTCCTGAAAGCGAAGAGTCAGATGTAGGCGAGACAAATCAATGCAATAAGTATAAGATTTATCGTTTATTACCGTTTTAAAAACCATTTGCAAGCTTGTACCGTCAAAATTCTTCAAATTCGAAAATAGATTTGTTTACGCAGAAATGTCTTTTTAAACTTTATGTCATGAAATTGACAAATTTAATAGGGGGCGTGTTGCGTGAATATGTATAAAATAATTGTCAAAACTCGAGCCTCTTCGATCAAAAGTACTCAAAAGTACTCAAAACATGGTAGTATAAAACATTTGGCGGTGTGTACAAAATACAAATGCTACTAACCATGTAAGTAATTCTTATTTTAAAAGAAAATCTGTTTCCTCAGAATTTATTTACTTCGCATTGGCAATAAATATAATTTAAATGTTGATGTATATAAAACGATACTGATTCGTTTTCAAACTTGCACCTCTCGGAGTCTCGGTAGCTTTTAGAATCATCTTGTCAGCAAATCTTATTTATTTTTCCCATCATTGTCGCTATTCATTTGACGATTATTGTAATTAATGCGTATTTGGTTGTCAAAGGTTTTATACTTTTATATCACTACATATATATATATAATAAGACATTACGAGACACAAAGGTATAAATGTCAAATACTTCCAATTTCATAAATATTTCCCAAATTTCGGACTTTTCTAAACTAGCTTTTTAAAATGCATTTTATTCGAAATGCAATCTAACTCGAACTGAAACGATATCGACTTTTACTGATTTTAATATACTGAGTTTAATTAGGTACCTTTTAAATAGATCTGACACATATTTGTTCTAATCCACAGGGTAAACACGGGAGAAAGCAACCTTAGAAAACAACCCAAATTCCTTGTTTTCTTGTCACAATTGTTGCTCCTTTTCCAAATATGTCCTTCCTGTAAGACTGAAAACCCTCTTGTTGACGTCTCACAATTTGGAACTATGGTTAAAGTTACTACATCATGTGGCAACCCTGCTTGTACTAAGAAAGACAACACTTGGAAATCACAACCATACATAGCAGGCTGTAAAATTCCTGCTGGGACCTTTTACTATCTTATGCTATACTGTTATCTGGTAGTTCAGCAAAAGTTTTACGTGTGTTTTCACACATGGGACTTCATGCCATGTCTTTAACCACATTCTTTAAACATCAAAGGGTAAGTGGAATTGTTTTAAATCATTTATGTCAAGTTATACAAAAATGCTGCAGCTTGCAACAAACAACTGGTCTAAATTCATATTAGTGTGAATAAACTCACCAGTGATTTAAATCAAATGCAGCATTGGGTCATTCCAGAAAATATTCACACCTTCCCCTGCACATAGGAAATGGGAAGTTAACAGTGGCTAGGAATGGGGCACATGCAGTATGATGAATATCACTGTTACCTGTTGATATTTATGATCAGTTATCCCAACTAAAAGAGAGTGTTTGCTGAAATCATACAACTACATGGCAAACTTGTGTACTGACTTGGAGTTAGATACAGTGGTGTGGGGGACACGGGGGGCATACTCCAAGTTTTCTTCAAAGTGCCCTTTTTTTCCAGCTAAAAATGGAGAAAGTGCCCTTTTCTAAGAGAAGAGATGCCTTTAAGAGGAAGAGTCCCTCCAATTCAAATTTTCTTCCTATGCCTATATATGGAAGTCAACCCCTCATTTGGCCACTCTAGTGCATTTTATTTTAGATGAATATTTTATCCTTCTCCCTCCCTGATCAGCACCAATTTTCTCTTTGGAGTGTATCTATTCTGCAATAACCCATTTACTTGTGTACACCTGCTATTTTTTACAATGGGTCATTCCAGAGAAGATCCACACTTCCCCCACAGAGGAAATTTCTGTGGTCCGAAGGGTATAAAAATTTGTTCCTGATTTTAGCAATATATTGTATTGGGATATCTGAAGGGGGTAGGGGTTAACTTCCAATTTTCTCCGTGGGGGAGGAGGTATAGATATTTTCTGGCAGTGGCGTAGCCAGGGTCATTGTTTTGGGGGGGGGGCGAGATGCGAATGCCGAAGGCGTGAGCCATTCTAGGGGAGTCCGGGGGATGCCCCCCGGAAAATTTTGAAATCTAGAGTCCCTCAGATGCGATTTCCTGCATTTTCAGGGTGAGATTTTGCAGAATTCCAAGGATTATATTGTGCATAAAGACATGATTATACCGCCACCACCCAACTTCTACACGGATTTATACTTCTCGCGAGAATGGTCTTGAAAGCAATTGGGGGGCGGTCGCCACTCGCCCTCCATTAACTACGCCACTGTTTTCTGGAATGACCCAATGCTCATTCAGTCATTCCTGTTTTCTTAGGAATTGCTTTTTCCAACAGTTATGGTTCACTGGAGAAAATATCAGCAAACCATGTTAGACAAAATAAAGGGGCTGAAAACACCGTGGTTCTTGGGGAGATGGCAGGCATGATAGCATGGGACACTCAGCAAAATATTGTGCATACAACATATTTTGCTGCTCCATGCCTATGATTATCCATTTTGCACTAGTCCAGGTACAAATAATTGAAGTTGAAGAATTAGGAGATACTGCCATTGTTTAATTCACAATCTTTGTTGTTTTAGCGGAATGAGGCAGGAATAGTCCCGCAATGGAGTACCTGAGTTTTCAGAGGTGCATGTCATATTTGATCAGCTGTGGCATAGTTATTTCCACCTTTGTGACAGACCGACACACATCAATTGTCAAGCATATGGAGAAGCTAGGTCACATAACACACTATTTCGATCTATGGCACGTTAAGAAAAGTAAGGCTTATGATTACTACTTATAGGGTAGCTTAAGGGGGATTTTTCTACTTGTTAGGGGGGGTTGGTGTTAGATATTTTACAAGCTCCCTATTAATTGTAACTTTCCCATGCAGAAATTGGAAAAGTATTGAACAAGCTAAGCAAGGAGAAGGGGAATGAAAATCTTCAACAGTGGATTCGCCCATGTGAGAGACATTTTGTGTGGAGTGCAACATCCACATTTTTAGGAAATGGCAACTTAATATGGGCCAAGTTTAAGTCCTTCCTCAGTCATGTGGTAAATGAACACGAAAATCTCGATGAGCCATTATTCAGTAAATGTGCCCATGGTGAGATTCAACCAAGAGAATGGCTGAAGAAAGGTAAGAATATCACCACACAAAATGCATTTGCAATACAGCCAAAGCAGCCCCATGCTCTTTCTAATGTCAAACTAAGATGGAGAACTTTGGCATTATGTGTTAAAACCAAATTATAGAAATGTTGCAGATGGTCTTGTGAAGTATTTGACATGGTCTTCACTTAGGAGCTAGAGCAAGGAATGATAAAGGCCTCAAAGCGTTTATGGTAATCTGATCTATGTTCCTCTCTTACTATTCACATTGCGATTGTATTTTTTTTGTATATGCAGATTCCTGTTGTATGAGAAGTTGGTTTCCACTCTGACAAAAAACATTTGAAGAAAGGTATCATGAAAGCATCCCCCATGGAACAAACAAGCTGTTTAGAAGGTTTTCATTCAGTTTTAAACCATTTTGCACCAAAGATGATTGCATACACATACCAAGGGATGGTAATTAGGTATGTTAAGGATGTATTTATCATTTATTGACTCCATGTGAAGGGCAAATCTGACCCCCTATTGTGCAGGCCAATAAAAAAAATTAATTATTTAACATATTCAACCATATATAGGATATTATATCCACTCCCATGCCATTTTAAAAGCTGCAATGTGCACCTACTTTATTTAATCTGTTTAACATCAGATTATTTTGTCAAGGAGAGTAAATAATGTAATGGCTAATTATACAATATTGTCTCTTTACAGACACATCTTAGCAATAATCCACTTCAATATTAACTTACGAAGAGAATTGAAGAAAAATGAAGATGGCACAGAACGTTTTTCAGTTATCTACCCCAAATTCAAAAATGGGGAAGCTACAGTAAGGAGTGTCCGTGTTAAACAGAACTTTGGTAAGTTTGCTTAGAATCACTTTTACAGTTTTAAAAGTAGGAACTATCAAAATGTGATGTATATAAATATGATTCTTGTTGTTTATAGGTACTCAGATAAATACATGAGTCTTTTGCAAGTTTTAATAATCATCCATTTGTTATGTGTCTTAGAATATGTTGATGCCATTTATCAGACATTCCTGCAGACCGATTGGGAAAAACTGGAGGAAGTTGCTACTGAAATTCAGGAGTCTGCCCCAGCCGCTATGAACACTATGCTCGACAAGCAGTCTAAAACTGAAGCAGTGGACAAGTGGAAGCAGAGGAAAACAATGACTGCTGTAGATGTACCAGGAACAACAACTGAAGAATCAGCAGGTAATTATAGCTATTTGTACTGTATTTATAACAGAGTGTTTGATTCTCAGTGTTCCTAAATTTGAGGGCTGAAAATGTATTACTTCTTTAAAAAATTTTAAAAGTTGTACGTTGTATAATATTAATTACAAAACTGTCTCAGCCCTGAAAAATACCCTCTTAATAAGTCCCCTTAAATAAGAAATTTGATTTAACTTTTATAATCAATGTCATTTACAGTAAACCAAAGCAATAACTCTCAGAAGTCAAAACAACCTCGGTCCAAACCAAGATGTTCACATTGTAAGAACTTCATGAAAGGCCACAAGAACATCAAGGAATGTCCTAGAAACAGGACATCATCCCAATGACAAACCTGAATTGCATGTGACTGTGTCATGCCAAATTTATGTTTATATTAAATTTATGTAACACTAGCTAGTTCAGTTTCTGAGATATATACTAGTCTAATGCTTCTTCATCCGATGAGGATTCTTCTTCATAACCACGAAAAGCCTCCTCTTTTGGTGCATTGAACTGCTTTCTAATTGCATTATATGCACACGATGGAAGTGGGTGCCTTACCCTTCCAAGGCATTCATAAATGAAAAGGTGAATTCCTGTATGCAATACTCCGGAAAAACCTATAATATAAGAGCTGGATTTAGAATTGATTCAAATTATCTTTTCGTGTTCACAGCCACAATCCCATAGTGTGCTGTGCAATTCCATATAGTGTATTCAAATTTATTTCAGGCTTATGCATAAATATGCACCAATTGCTATGTATGTATGTACTAACGAGTAACATTCTCTCCCCGGGCATATACCCAGGAATTTCACTTTTAGGATGTTAAAACAATAATTGTATTCCCACCCCTGCCAAAACGTTGTTCAAAAAGCCTTATATAAAGTCCAATTAGCAGTCAGTTTTTGGAGTCAAACACTGCCTTTTTCGTAAACATCTGCGAGAACTATAGAAATCAAATGCCCCAACAAAATAAAATTTTACTAGCAACATAATAATTATGGCCGACCTTAGCCGTCGCAGTGTGTTACACTTTTCGAACTCATCGGTGCACGGAATTGGTTTATCAAATAGAAATATGTACTAACTAGTATTAACTACCCTAAAACATGGATATATAATAACATTAAAAACATTTATAGGTGCATAATAAAGTTAATACTCTACAATGTTCTTGCTGACATAACATTTATACTGTATAAAATCAGGCTGTGAATAATCAATGTTTGTTCGGATGACTTCAACGTTTCATGAAAGAAAGTGAACATAAAAATTAGCGCAAATAGAATGAACACTTACGTTTCTTCAGATTTTGTTTGCTTGTACTTCTTCTTTTCTTTCGTGCGAAGCTTATTCGCAGCATGTCGTAGGGACCAATTGTCTAAGCAAATCGTAGTAAAACCTGGATGTAGAGTTATGCAAGCAGGAGCGACAGCGACCTCGAAATGACTTCGTCTTTGTTGAGGGCTTCAACACATCGGTCTATCTCTCCACAACAAAGACACTCGTAGGCATTCTGCAGTAATTCTGTTCGACAGTGCCCGCACGTGCACCTATACAATGTCAATAACGATTCATATTCCTCTTCAATCAGATACTTATTTTGGACTGATAACACAAAATACTCGTTACACTAGCTTACCATTCACTCAGGGCTTTTGTTCCATTCATTCGCATTTTTAAACTGTTTAGTTTTTCCTCATCTTCTGATAGTTCCCTTGCGTAATTTGCTTGCCAATGTTCGTCGGCTAAGGGCTCTTCTTCGTAAGGAAAACTAAATATAGTACTTGCCGATGAAGTATCGACGATGACACTGTCGTCCACTTCAAAGTCATAAACTTCATCCTCAGATGATTCAGAATATTTAGACGAAGACCCGGGCGATGACATTTTATATTTTTAACAAACGAGCAATGTAAACAACCTTGGTAAACAACAGCATGGCCTGCATATAAAGCCTGCATGGGTTACTCACGTTACGTCACCGAATAATTAACTCAACTCGTTCCCAGATCGCGTACGGGGAAAAATATGTGGAAAATACAACTTTTGAAGAGCGATTGCACAAAGGTCTTTAAACAGAATGCGATTTTGCTTTGAAATATATCAGTTTCTTAACCTGTACTTTCAAACTAGACCAAAATCCCACAGGGTTTATATGCACTTTAAAGTTTCGTTAGAATGTACTAATTAAATCTCGGGGGAAACCCCTGGCCGAAAGAAATGTACTCGCTGTGCGTAAACATGTCAATCAACACGGTGAAATGTTTCGTTGCTCTCTTCTTAGTATTGTACCAGCTTTTTGTGTCTACCATATTGTTTTTTTCTGTACTCATTCATATGGTGTTCACTAGTACACGCAACGTTAGGTAAACCTAAACGATTTCGGCAGACAGTAGATTTTATGTTGACAGAATGACAGTCAGTATTCTAAGTAAGCAATAATGTATAAATGTTCCTTTTCTACTTCTGAGTGTGGAAAATTCCGAGACACAGTAGACTGTTCTTCAAAGTTGCTGGAGTGTAAGGATGACATAGTTATCACTTGCAAAGTTGTCACCTTTCAAAGCTTGTCGGAAAGATAGAAGAATACGAGTTAATTCTAGTGAGGGCAGGAATGTTTTATATTCCTACTAAGGAGCAAGCCGAAATGTGGTCTGTCCAAAACAGTAACACAGGTACAATCTGGGCGAAATTGGCGGCCATTAAAATCATGTCCGTATCCTTTGCATTCGGTGCCCAAAAAAGCGTGCAAAAACAAGGATGTTGTAAATCTAGAAATGTAAAAAAAAAATCCAGCTTCAATTTGGTGCAACAGTTCCAGTTGGTCAGGTGAGAAAATCATTATTAAAAACACTTCAAATTTCATTATAATAAAATATTTAATTTATAGTATGCGAGCGTTGATTGGTCGACAAGCGTATTTCTATGACTGCATAGAAACGCGGAAAATTTCGTGCCAAAATTTAACAAAAACCTGGTGCAATACTAAGACTACTATTTAATGCAATACGAAGAAAGAGAAGCCAGAGAGCAACGAAACATTTCACCGTGTTGATTGACATGTTTACGCACAGCGAGTACATTTCTTTCGGCCAGGGGTTTCCCCCGAGATTTAATTAGTACATTCTAACGAAACATTAACAGTTTCGTAAACAAACAGATGAAAACTCTGTATTATGACTAATTCTGAGTTTTCTAATTTGATTGAACATTGTCAATAAACCCCCAAGACACATAGACATCTTATTTACAGGAGGTAAACAAAGCGAAGAATGCGAAGTTCGTATGTGACAATCAGGCCTCTAATGGCAGTGATGACACTGGCATTGAATGACTCTATCCTTGAAGTCAAACTGTACTCAAACAATTTTTTTCAAGCGCAAAGCCAAAGAATAATGATGAACGACATATATTTACATAATCAAGCTTCATTCTGTGTAGTGTAAGGTGATTTTATCTGTTAATATCAATAATTAGGTTTACCGTTAAATATGTTCGATTTCGACACATTTTCAAATTTTACAAAGTTCGAGCGCTTGTCATTTTTGTCAAATGCTAAAGCAGAATGATTTTATTAGCGATTTGTATTGACTAATGTTAGTAGTTTATAGAAAAGCTAAGATCGTGTGCCAATCAAGTGCCACGATTTTGAAATAAGCTTTCAAAGTTGGTATATTTTGAGACGATATCCGTTATCCGTGCAGGAGGGTCCATAACTGCGCTGTTTTCTATTTTATACAAAAGAATAATTATCTAAGTCATATCACCAACGAAAATAGAAGGATAAGTCCATATTTCTGTGCAAAAATATTAAAATTTAGGTATGAATTGATTTAAAAAAATAGCTGTGAAAATGTGTCGATATTTTGCCTCATTCGGAGTCCAAGTTGGTCACCAGCCGATCGAACATTAATCGCCCCCAAAAATAATTTAACAGAAATTTGAGTCAAATGAAATCGATTTTAGTTGTTCCCAAGCATAGACCTTCAAAACACCAGAGTATGAGAGCAATCTATTTTTGAGCCACATATTGACCAGGAGGTTTTTACGGAGACAGCCTCTTAAATAAAGTTATCATCATCATCATCATCATCATCATCAATGTTTGGAACCATACTCTCACATTGTGTATCAGTCTACCAATTGAAGTGTATTTAACGATTTACCTGATTGTCTCTAACTACAGTAGACTCCCGTCTGTTTTTGATTGTTGTATACTATATTTCATTTGCACTGAGCTATATCAAGGCTAGCCTGTATTATTCAATGTCTATCGCTGTAGCCTGTAATTATAAACACAAACGCATTTGACTAAAATGACTATATTAAGAAACTATTGTATATATATTTTTATATTTTAATGTTAACTGTTAGAAACATATTCGGCTTTTGAATGGAACTAACAATATAAATTGTATATACTTTGCAATTTGTCAATTATATTCAATAACAGTGATGTATTTGTTCGTGAACAAACTCAAGCACGGAAATTTTTTAAAGTTCTAACTTCTAGAATGGCTTACGAGACCTGTTATCATTGGGAATGATATATTATTTTTATAATAAATAGGGACAACTATCTATTTCATTAATTTCGAACACAGGAATTTGATGTCAGTCCGAGACAAACAGCTGCAACTTGCTGCCACCGCCAGTTTAAACCAAAGGCTAAAGAATTGAACTGAACAGTGCGGTAAAATCTTGTTGAAATTATAAGAATACTCTCTGATGATTCAATAAGTCGAGAAATGAGATAGTATCGATTGAATAAAACAGTCCTACTTTTTCCGCTCAGACAGTACAATATTTTGTGCACTATATTTTTGTACTGGCTGTATTAAAACTATATTGACTTCACAAGATATAGGCAGCGGTGATAATCAAGCAAATGCGGGCAAAGGGGTCTAAATCAGTGTAACTAAGCAAAGAACAATTGGGTATAGATAATATTGATCGCATTAACACGAAAAATCTTACCTAAATATCATTAAAATCGTATAAATAGCATATTTCTTTCTTGTACTTTGATGTTGTTTACCTCGTGTGTTGCAAAAACCGGAAGCGTCAGGACTTTTCGACGTTCGCTCATTGGCTGACCAATTTAGGAACCAATGCCGATAGCCAATCAGAGCAAAGAAGCTGTCTCATAGCAGCAGAATTGTCGGTAATCGTTTGAAGTTAAACTACCGCGATTTCGCGGGAAGGAGGCTTAGAAATATCATATTTTTTCACTCAAAATTTAAGATTTCGACTTGGTAACACCTCAAACCTTATTCCCTACATCTACCTGAGTATGAATATGGTTGTTACCAGCTTCTAACATAAAATTGCCATCGAAATATTTTAGGAGCATATTTTGAACTCTTGGCCGGCCGACTCGCAGAAAGGCGAGTTTAAGAGGAAATTTCGCAGTAAAGACGAAATTTCGAAGTAATTTGTACTATGCTAGACGTATTTGACGTTCGGCAATCTGAGCCGCATTTAACACCAGTTTTCGCGATCTTGTTTGCGTTGTGTGTTGCAGATATGGAAGATGTTTCGATCGTTTAGTCTTTAAAAAAGTGCAATAAATAATAATATATCATTAAAAGTTCAATAGGTTATTTCTCCAAAACGCAAATTACGTATCCAATACCAAAGTTGTGTGTTCACGGAAGTGTGAAATTAATACAAGCGGCCAGACCACACGTGAGTTATTTATTGCGGTTTGGCGATATAGAAGTACGCTTATTGTTTGAAATTATATTTGAGTACCTTCTATAGAACGGTCATGAATCAATCGGATCGATCAGTACGATCAATCGGACCGCTGACCAGCCCCTATGTCAGAAGAAATAGTCAACTTTCACAAGCTACTGTGGACAAACGAAACAGAATAAAGTTCTCATTTGCGGTCATGTGCTAGAAAATATGACAGGTAAAAATGGTCTCTCAAAAAAATTTCATTTACATTACTTGTTAAGCGGCCAAAACGCTATGTTTACAAACTTGTCGCCCCAGCTCCAGTTTCGAGCCAATCTGGAGGACCTGGAGCTGGCTCCAGTTTCGTCAATCTGGGGCTGCCAATCTGGAGCCACTGGCTCATCGTCTAAAGTCTAAAACATCTACACTCTACAATAGTTTGAGCGAACCGTACCTGGGTATTTATTTGTATTTGTGGGAAACTAAAGAGAAACTAGAAATCAGTGTTGAATATAACTCAGACATAAACGCGCAATAACGAGCTCTATTTATTAGAGTTCAAGGTTCAGCTATCACATATTCTTGACAATTATTACACTGTAAACGGGTCAAGTTTTACAAGAAAACCGAAGAGTTTAGTTCTCCCCACGTCTTGCAATATTTTAGGATGATCCTATAGCTCCTCAAAATTATACTTCGAGTTGACCCAAACGCTTGAGCGGACACGATATATTTAAAGTATTCAGCGAAACGCATTCCTGACGACAAGTAATATGATGGATATTATATTTCCAACAACAAACATTCCACCTTCAACACTTGAAGATCGTACGGCGCGTCACTCTAAAACATCTATACTCTACAGACTACACTAGTTTGAGCGAACGTACCATACGTGGTTATTTGTTTGTATTTGTGGGAAACTAAAGAGAAACTAAATATCAGTGTTGAATATAATTGAGACATAAACGCGCAATAACGCGGAGCTCTATTTATTAGAATTCAAGGGTCAGCCGTCACATATTCTTGATAATTATTACACTGTAAACGGGTCAAGATTTTACAAGAAAAACGAAGAGCTTAGTTCTCCCTACGTCTTGCAATATATTAGGTCTACGAAACGCAAAGAGTGCTCGACAACATATAGTTAGAGCAAATTATAGATTTTCGCTTACCTCAAAACTTGTCTGCAACAGGCTGTTTCATCTGTAAAAGAATCATCAGGCAAGTTGCAGACAAGTTTTGAGGTAAGCGAAAATATATATATATATATATATAAAATAAAAAGAAACCAAAGTCTTCAAAATAGCATAATTTAATTACTACGCAGTTTCGTACAGACTAGCTGCACTCGTCAGACTAAAGTGCAGCTAGTCTGTACGAAACTGCGTAGTAATATAGACTATATTTGATATAGACTTGCTCAAATTTTCTCCTTCAATTTTTACAGCCTAGATAACATCAATCTTCAAAATTCCAACGCCAGTGAGCGTACAATACGAGTCATTTTAGAGGTCATATACAAACCTTGCAGTTCGGCCTTTATCAGATCTAAAACACTCGGCTGCGCCTCGATGTTTTAAATCAGATAAAGACCTCTCGCGCGGTTTGTATATATTACATATATATATATATATATAGTTAAAATGGAATATTTACAAGTAAAAATACTGTTACTCGAGTTTCACGCCGTGTTGGGGCTATCATCAGACTAAAAGTCAGCAAAAGATGTAGAGTTTACATACCTAGCCTATAAATACTATCATTGTAATTAGTCTAAAACTAAAGGTTATTAGCATAGAATTTATTTTCATGTCGGCATTTGAAGACAAGCTCCGACCTCTTATTCAATAAAAATCTTTTGTCCGCGTTCAAAATACAAATCTTTTCTGTGGTACATTTAAAGAGTTCTCATATTTTTTGTCTGTCTTCGGGGGATAATCTTGAAATTGCTAAATCTTAAGGTCTCCAATCTGAAAAGTCTACCCAATTAAATATATTTTTAACTAAGTCTGCTCTGGGTCTACCTCTAAAGCCGGTTTTCCACTTGCGATTTTTTTCGCGCGAAGCGAATTTTTCTTTTGTCTTTATCCAATTAGTTCCACATGGTTCCAGTTGAGAGACCAAAGACAAATGAAAAATTCGCTTCGCACGAAAAAATTCGCAAGTGGAAAACCGGCATTAGAGCGCATTATTCGTAAACTCACATAGGTCATAAGTCATAAGTCATTAGTCATTAGTCCTTAGTCATTAGTCATGGTCATGGTCATGGTCATGGTCATGGTCATGGTCATTAGTCATTAGTCATTAGTCATTAGTCATTAGTCATTAGTCATAAGTCATAAGTCATAGAAATTGGATTAGTTATTAACAAGTATATCCGAGATATGCTTGCTCGGTATGGGTTAAAGAAATGTAAAGTTATGGTTAAAAGGTGAAAAAGCTACGAGGTTGACTCGGACAATATATACACCCAAGCGAGTGATGGAGTTTACGAATAATACGCTCTTAGAGGTAGACCCAGAGCAGGCTTAGTTAAAAATAAATTTAATTGGGTAGACTTTTCAGATTGGAGACCTTAAGATTTAGCAATTTCAAGATTATCCCCCGAAGACAGACAAAACAATATGAGAACTCTTTAAAGATACAAAAGACACCTAAACGATATGCTTTTAGGAGCAGACCTTACAAACGCTGTGAAAGAAATTTTAATCAATAAATATGTTTTAAAAATGAATTATGTGTGTGCTGTGTGTACATTGTACAATATTTTCCCGTCCTATAATTATATATTCTCAATTTATTCAAATCACCGTTAACGATTTAGAAATGACGTACAAAACCTACGCATAGAATTGTGTTTACATACAATGTTTGTATATGCTCGTAAATCTCGCTTAAAAATCACTGCTTTTCATCCTCTGGTACATCTAAAACGCTTGAAACTTTGTTAGCTACATTCGCTTGGCAAATATATATTTGTATTTCTCTATAAGACCTTAGCAATGCAGATTAAACTTTAAGATCATCTCGTTTTAGAAAGCTATATTTCTGCTTATTATTACTTCGCATAAGGCAGTAATATTTTACAAGGTTAAGCGCCGCTATATTAGTTGTCTAAGCCGTTTCGTATAAGGTGATATTAGATACGAGAATATATTTACTCGTTGTCGAAACGGACTGTGTTTGGAACACGACGCTTGGCAAACAGGGTGCATAAAAAAACGCAACACTTAATATTCTAAGATATTCATATTGTTCTTAAGCACAAAATATTTCAGGCCCCTGAGAATTTAAAATGGCTTCTAATCGCACAAATCAGCTAAACTAATAATGGTGCACCTCACAACCGAACAACGAATTTTCATAGTTTTACAGTACAACCGAAATCAAAACACAACTGAAGTGCAAAACCTTTTTCGAGCAAGATTTCCTGATCGGGACCCTCCTCACAAAGCATAGTCCCTATAATACAGTGTCTGGAAACGCGGCAAACTTGAAAATGTATTGCCATGTCCGTGGGTTAATGTTGAGGGTGTACTGAGAGTGCACGTTTTCTTTGTTTTACAAATGTTAATATTCAGCTGCACGGAGTTTATTGGCTGCTTCCTTCATTATGCTAAGAGAACAATGTGTTTACTGAGCGTGAAGGTGCACCAACATGAACAAAAACATAGAACAAAAGCTTTAGATACGTTTCCAGACACTGTTATAGGGACTATGCACAAAGCGACAATCTTGAGGAACGTCAGGAAATATTCGAGTGAAGGACCGAACCTTAATCTCAACAACGGTAATTCTGGCAGGCGAAGAACAGCACGATCGGAGGAAAACGTTGCCGCTGAATTCCCAGGGGCCTAAAATCTATTGTGCTTGAAACAAAGTGAATATTTTAGAATATTAAGTGGTTGCGGGTTTTTTTATACACCCTATATATAGCTATTGTGATGGTTCAGCTTAATGATTGTTTCGCCCAAATAAGCCTTTTGACTTAATCCCTTAATGAGTTAAGCTATTGTGCCTTTAGTTTACATTAGCAACAAATGCATCAAAATATTTATGTTTCTAACGCCAAAACGACAATGTTTGTAAATCTCGCTTGTATAGGCTTTACTAAATAAACGCTTGAAAACTTTGTAAACTTATTAGTATTGGTCGACTCAGAAAGAAATACTTCACTAGATACGAGATTGAAGGAGTTTATAAATCTCGCGACAACAAATCCATATTTTGTTGCGCACAAAATATGCTGAACTCAACATGATGACTGTTTTGCCCAAACTCGCCTTGCATATCATTATGACGTCAATACATAATTAATGTTTATGTTAATGAATTTTTAATGATGTGCTCCCCCCTTGCTCCCGCCTGTTAATGACGCTGCCCCCTGTATGTTAATGTGCCATATGCTAATGTTCATGATGCGCCCCTTGCGCCGCCTCAAAAATAAGGGTTGATCGGTACACAATGGATTCCTTGAGGAGAACAAGACATTTTACTGTTCCTGTGTGTAACAAGGACCGTTTTAGACTATCCTTTATAAACTCAAGCGCCAAACGATATAATGATTTGAATTAGATAAAATTTAGTAAATTCTTAATAACTTCAAACTTTAAAATATTAAATATTTCTTGTATTCAGTCATACTTATTATAGTACTTGTACATATACTTTTAAAACTTATACCTTGACAATTCAGTTTTCAGCTGTAACAAGGTTATTTAATAAACGATCTATCTATCTATCTATCTACAGTACCTATAATACTACGGTCACGTCAGGTCAAGTTTGCTATGTTCAAAATAGTGATAGAACATAAAGATGCTGTTGATTTGGTGCATAATTTTCATCGTAAAATTCAAACTTTCTCATGTTTACAATCAATGCTCGCCCTTCAATAATCAAAATAAGTAAATAAATATAACCACTAAATGTGGATTACCCGCGGGCAACCTCCGGGCAGACCGCGGGCAACCTCCGGGCAGACCGCGGGCAACCTCCGGGCAGACCGCGGGCAACCTCCGGGCAGACCGCGGGCAACCTCCGGGCAGACCGCGGGCAACCTCCGGGCAGACCGCGGGCAACCTCCGGGCAGACCGCGGGCGGCCTCCGGGCAAACCGCGGGGCGCCTGCGGTCAAACCGCGTGTGACCCGCGGTTAACCGCGTATTTGTGTTAAGTTACTTCTAGGCAGTACTGTATATTCGCCTCTGTTTAGGACTAAATTGATATGTAGGAACAGATTATTATAGTTTATTGGGAATACTCTATATTTTGCTGCTGTGTGCAACTGCTGAAGCATTTCCCACCGATGAAGAAGGAAACCATAACGAGAAAAATAGCCATGGAGAGAGCTATTGGCAACCCCCATCATTTCAGGCGCAACTAAACAAGTAAGTTCCTACCTACATTTAACAAGATTTACTTAGTGAATGCTTAAGCTATATTTGACTGTACCTGCCTACCAGTCATGTAGTTTTATATAAACAGAGGCCTGCTCTGGGAGCAGATAGCGGGAGCAGATAACAATGAGCTATAGTTGCATGCCTAACATGAAAAGCATCATCTCTTCGCACAACAAATCCGTAATTAAGAATGAAACTGAATCCAACCCAAACCCAACTACCACATGTAATTGTCGCCAGAAGAATACTTGCCCGCTCGACCAAAAATGCCAAACGAAAGGAATAGTCTATCAAGCCACAGTCACCAGACAAGATAACATGAAATCCGAAACCTACGTAGGACTGACTGAAAGCACTTTTAAAACCCGATATCTAATTATTTAGAAACCTAAAATATAAATCTGCCACCGAGCTTAGCAAATATGTCTGGACATTGAAAGAATCAGATGTCCACTACACCATCAATTGGAAAATATTAAAACAATGCAAGCCATACTCGAATATAACGAAGAGATGTAATCTATGCCTGCATGAAAAATACATCATTATTTGTCACCCGAACCTAAGCTCACTTAACCGCAGAAACGAACTTGTATCCACTTGCAGACACAGGAAGAAACATTTATTAAGCAATCACTAACAAACAATTAACAGACACTTATCACAGTTAGCTATGTGTACGTATTTGTAATATGAGTCATCCGTTTTATAGATTAATCCTAATTCAAATTTCTTAGCGTTAAAAAATCAGTTGCAATATTCACCTGATGAGTGTGGTAGGCTCGGCTTGCCATACGAAACAGATTTGTAGGGAATTAAAGTTTTAATGAAGTAGTTCGGGTTTGTACTTTATTTTGTTTTACTATTTCGCTCTGCCTTGGTATTGAGCACTCTATAGTCTATATGATTTTGAAGCTATAATGCAAAAGCTCACTTCCCTTGTGGTCGTTTGAGCACTCTGGCCCCAAGACACTTCACGCATGTCTGGATGCGCATGTGTCTGAGTATTGTACCACATGCGCTTGGTGAGGGCAAGAGTATGGTGTATAAATACGAAGTCACTCGCATCTAGACTGCGTTACAAGCTGCACTGACGAGCCGTTGAACGGCGAAACATGCATGTCTGCAGATTTGACTATATATATATATATATATATATATATATATATACGTGTAGGTTTAGGTCTACGAAATAATATATATATACGTGTAGGTTTAGGTCTACGAAACGCAAAGAGTGCTCGACAACATATAGTTAGAGCAAATTATAGATTTTCGCTTACCTCAAAACTTGTCTGCAACAGGCTGTTTCATCTGGAACTGCCTGATGATTCTTTTACAGATGAAACAGCCTGTTGCAGACAAGTTTTGAGGTAAGCGAAAATATATATATATATATATATATGTTTGAGCACTCTGGCCCCAAGACACTTCACGCATGTCTGGATGCGCATGTGTCTGAGTATTGTAACACATGCGCTTGGTGAGGGCAAGAGTATGGTGTATAAATACGAAGTCACTCGCATCTAGACTGCGTTACAAGCTGCACTGACGAGCCGTTGAACGGCGAAACAAATATATATATATAAAGGAAAGATTGTTCTGAAGCTTTTAGTATTCAGAAAAATTATCTGAACTCCCAACGGGATTCGAACCGTGTCTCCCGATTGCCGGTTCGGTTGTTTTACCAATAGACTATAGGGTTTCAGATCGACGGCAATCTGATGTTATTTAGAGACCTGGTTCCTGCTAATGATATGCGTGCTTTGTGCTTAAAGTTTCAACATATCTGTAATGTGATATTGTTTGTGGTTGTTTTCATATACTAAGTATGTGATATAGTACATGTACGTTGTAAGCTTGGTAAAACAACCGAACCGGCAATCGGGAGACACGGTTCGAATCCCGTTGGGAGTTCAGATGATTTTTCTGAATACTAAAAGCTTGAGAACAATCTTTCCTTAATATATATATATATATCCAAGCTTACAACATGCATGTACTATATCACATACATATAGTATATGAAAACAACCACAAACAATATATATATATATATTATATAGATTTTCGCTTACCTCAAAACTGGTCTGCAACAGGCTGTTTCATCTGTAAAAGAATCATCAGACAGTGACAAGTATCGAAAGAAATGACCGCTTATATGCTTCCTGCCGGAACGTGGGGGTGTATGTGGGAGACAATGTGTGCATTCATGGCTTTGTTTGCGTTGTTTACGAGAAATTTGTTATGATGGCGACACCCGCAATTTCGCGTAAAGAACGCAAACAAAGCCATGAATGCAAACATTGTCTCCCACATACACCCCCACGTTCCGGCAGGAAGCATATAAGCGGTCATTTCTTTCGATACTTGTCACTGCCTGGTGAATCTTTTACAGATGAAACGGCCTGTTGCAGACCAGTTTTGAGGTAAGCGAAAATCTATAATTTGCTCTAACTATATGTTGTCGAGCACTCTTTGCGTTTCGTAGACCTAAACCTACACGTATATATATCCATATATACATCTTTAAATTTGAATTTACTTGACCGTTTGTAATATAAGTAATACATATATAAATTTTCAACGTTTCTTTTACATACCGGGTGTCCCAAAAAAGTATCGCTGTTTGATTTAACATAGCTAGCGCAAAAACTACAACAACTATTTCACTCAAATAAGCTTTACTGTTTTCAAAAAGGGCTAACTTAAATTTTGGTATATAACACTTGACTTTTGATGCAATATTGACCGACATACAGATGTTTGAAGTTGCAGTACATTTTTAAAATTAGTGAAAAATAGAGAAAAAAGCGGCTTATTAAATTGCTTTGAAAACAATTGTCATTTTACTATTGTCATCTTCAATAAAGTTAACTTTAACTTCAGATTATTTCGTGGTAGATTTACTATTTTGTTACTCTTTTGTAACCCTTGGAGCTAAAAATGGAACAGTAATACACATTGACAGAAAATTTAGTTGAAAACATTGAAGACAGTTTTGTGAGGCGATTGTTTTGGCATGTGAAATTTTGGATGAAGAACTAATCCAAAATTCCTTTCCTGGCATGGTTTTCAGATATCAAATCTTGATCATTGGAATAATATCGTTGTACATGCGTTCGTTTGACCACATAGAAATATTTATCAAGTTCAACCAAAGAGACTTTTGATGGGACCGATTTATGCTGACTTTTCAAAATGCTTATTCAACTTCAAACATCTGTAGCTCGGTCAACATTGCATCAAAATTCAAATGTTATAAACCAAAATAAATTTAAGTTAGCCCTTTTTAAATATAATGAAATTTATTTGATAAAATACGCGTTGTAGTTTTTACGAAATATTAGCTCAAACAGCGATACGTATTTTGGGACACCCAGTATATAAAGGGCGTTTATACTTATTTGTAAATAGTTGGTCCGATGATGATTCTGTAATAGGATCGAAAAATAACCATTTTGATTAGTCCATATTTTGGGTTTTCAAGATGTTTTCATTTTAATTTCGGTTTATGTTTTATACTTTAAGCTTTCTAAGGCTATATATAACTTTGTAGCATCCTTGATTGAGTACATGATGTGCTACGAATAAAAAATTCACAAAAGGTCTTAAATTTATAACCTGCAGCATGTGGTGAACAGACACGGGAATAGGAAAAGCCATCGATACTTGAGTGTTGACAGGTACGCCTACGTATGGCCAATTCTCAAATCTGATTGGCTAACACGCACCGACCAAGGATTCGAGTCGGTAAAATTTGGCGCGCTGCAAGCGCGACAAGTCGGCTCCGCGGCCCCTATCAAGTGGCCAACTTCCGACTCGCGCTTTAAGAAAATTAGGCATAACTGCGCGTCTGGGCTTTATCGCGCATCTAAATAATTCGAGACGACTTGTAGCAAGTCTACGGTTTCGGTGGCTCGTCTCGTGTGTTTGTCATGTGTGTAACATCTTCATTATCCATGAGGTTTTACAAAAAGAGTTCGTATCAATGAAATATGTATTCTTTCATACCTTCGTCGCTTCGACAAGCGTAGCTACCACTGATTTCTCCACCAAACATTTCTAAAAATCCACCAACGTTTGCTCCGATATTACTGCTGGAAGATTTAACCGTTTGAACGTAATTCGCCGCAGCACGGCTCTTGGAGAATTTCACGTATCTGACCTGTTGTGAGTTATTGGGACTTGAGAGGATCACTTCATTTGGCATTATTATGGTTGATAGTTCAGCCGTTATAGGAGGCACGTATTCAGAATGATATATTCCACAAAGTGCACGACCACCGCTTGCTTTTCTGACAACTTCTAGGTCACTCTTGTAGGCTTCACCTACTTCAACCACACTGTTTACCTGCTCTATGATTCCATCCAATTCTCTGAAAAGTTGTTCTGGTTTTGCTCCAATGTTATGTTTATTCCAGTCTGGTTGAAGTTGAAGTATCTTTGCGATTTCGTCCACTTTCTCATTGACAGCTTTCTTTGCTTCATCTGATTGATTTTTCGCCATTTCCTTTGCTTCATTCAGCAACGTCTTTGCTTTCTCGAGTTTCTCTTGGGCAATAGCTCTACCACTTCCATCTTTTGCACCATTTTCTTGCCCGTCTTGGGAAGCAGTCTCCGCAATTTTTACCAGACGATTCACACCTGCTCTTTCTCCATGACTAGCGCCCTTGCAAAGTTCCTAAATATTAATAAAATAGAAAAACTTGGTGTAATTTATTTGAAAATCTCACAAAAGTTTTATTACAAAATCTTGCCGAAGAGATGCCATTTTCGCTAAAATGATTGGTTTGGCTTTAAAAACGAGTCATCCATCTTTTGCAGACCTAACATCAAATTTGCTGCACCTGGAAGGTGCTGAGGTGGACAAAATCACACAGCTCCTCTGCTCTAAGATTTGTGAAGGTTTTGACGCCGTAAGTGAAACAAATGATATAGATAACTTGGATTGTTCATGCCAGACAGAGTCAGTCATTTCACAATCTTGTTATGTAAATGCAAATATATTTGCTGTGATATTTGATAAGCTCAAATCCGGTCAAAGGGCCAGTAGAGAGGCTATTCAAACACTATCGGATGCTGTATTCAAACATTGCCGAAGCTTTTGCACGTTTTGAAGAGAATAGGCATGATAAAACAAGTCGAAAAAGCAAGGTTCAGGCTGCGGGAAAACGTAATCTGCAAGAGTCATTGCATGAATTTAATATGCAAAAATGATCTGAAGAACACAATGCAATTGAAACAATTGAAATTATTGAAGCGAGTAATTCTGTTGGTCCCAAAGTGAGTGACACTCCCTTACAAATCAATACCAATTTGGGCCCACAGTCAAATAATACAATCGAAAAAATTGAATTTATTGAAGCGAGAAACTCAAACGGTCTTAAAGTGAGTGAAATCCCCTTATATACACAGTCAAAGAATCCAACTAACAATGCCTCAACTCCTAAACATTTGGTACCATGTCCTTTTCTGCATAGAAAGGAGCACTGTCTGAAGAACTCGAAATGTGATTTCTCTCACCATTTTCGTCCACAACAGCCCGCCCAACTCCATCAGGATCATAGCGTTCCACCTTTTTGGGGGAAGCAAATGTCATACACTTTCCCAGGTTTTCCACCTGTGATGAGTTGGCCAACTTTTCACCCTTATATGAACAACCCGGGTCTGTACCCTACGCCTCTAATGGGGATTCCCACAAGACCTCCTCGATGTTGATATATGATGAAAATAATGTCTATAACTTCCATAATTTAACTTACCCTATACCAAAAAGCCGAGGACATTGTACAGCTAACGATATTACCGGCCAGAATTATATAAATAACGGCAACAATGTCATCAAGAAATTTCCTATCCCATCGCTTATGAGACATCGAAGCCAATACCGGAAGAAATGCAAGGAGCGAGGACATAGTGTTTTGAAAACCATATATGTGCAAAAACCTGGCCCGAGTGTTACAAAACAAATCCAGTCTTTTATGGTACTAAATGCAAGATATGTGGCAAAACCTGATGCATGCGCAGCTTTATATGCGGACTTGAAAAGTAAAAATATTGATGTTTGTTGTATTTAGGAAACTTGGCTAGAGGAAACTCACATGGATCATTTTATTTGCCCCCAAGGTTTACCATACTTTGAATTTTGAATTTGAATTTATTATTAAAACACTTGAATGGCAATCTACAGACGTATCTGAAAATTGAAAAACTCAAGTTACAATTGATTAAAAATAGTTAAAATAGTTAAAATATCTAGTTAAGGTATTTACTAACATGTCTATATGATAGAAATTGGATGAACTAATTACAATTATCCCATAACCTAACACACGATGGTAAAAAACTGTTCTGGAATCTATTAGTCCTACACTTAATCAATGGAATTTTTCGTGCGTCCCGGAAGTGATAGCGGTGAGGAACAGGCCGAGGAATCAAGTCATTTAAATTACAGTTCAAGAAATATCAGAAATATCAAATTTCTGCAGCGAATTCGAATTCGCGAATGCTTGTGGACAAAAATTAAGACGCTAAATTCAGAATTTTCCGTGGCAACAGGTTATCATCCTCCAAACCCAGAATATAATCAATATGATCTGATTGAGTTCCTCATTGACTCCTGCGAAAGACTGTTATTAATCAACCCAAATTCGAAAATAATCATTGTTGGAGATGTAAATCAGCTAGATATCAAAATGTTAATTAACCATCTGTCGTTTGTCCAGCTTGTCAAATCACCCACCAGAGGGCAAAGAATATTAGATGTGTTCCTTACAAATGTACCACACTTTTGGAAGAAAGTCAAAGTGGAAAAAAGCCTGGTGGGATCTGACCACAGCATGGTTTTAGTACATCCTAGGGAAACTGTAAAAGCAAACGCTAGATATCAGAACCAGTTAAAAATTATGCGTGAGTTGGAACATGTGGATTGGATTGTTATAACTTCACACGAGAACACCGTGGATGAAATGGTCAGTAGGTTTCATGAAACCATCTATCCATTGTTTGAAAAGTGCTTTCCGCTTATAAGAGTAAAGTTATCTACACGCGATCCTCCATTCATGTCACCATCGGTAAAACATCTTCTCAATCTTAGGGAAAAAGCGACGAAAAAACAAGATTTTGAACTTAGTAATCGGCTACAGGAGAAGATAAATTCATTGATACGCGAAAACCAAATGAGAGCAGTCAGACAGAAACAAAACAATTACAAAACGGATTCTAAAAAATGGTGGGAAACAGTAAAGAGCATTACGTCGAGGACAAAACACAATATTCCAGTAAGTGTTTTAATTGATCCAAAGGATATAAATGTACATTTCCAAAAAATAAACACTGATTGTAACTATAAGACTCCGGACCTCTGTTAGATTCCAGAAGGCACGAGGATTCCAACCTTGTCTATAAATATAGTTCAACAGTTCTTAAAAGAACAACAAGGAACTGCTGCAGGTCCAGATGATCTACCTTATTGGTTTTGGAAAAACTTTTCGTTAGATCTAGCACCGGTAATCACAATAATATTCAACCGTTCCTTGATTAAGGCACGGTTCCAAACATCTGGAAAAAAGCAAATGTACTACCATTGCCAAAAGAATCTCCACTTGAAGCCTGTAATCAATTGAGGCCGATTTCCCTGACTGCTATTATAATGCGACTATTTGAAAGATGTGTACATAAAACAGAATTATCTCATGTAAGTGAATCCATTGACAAGATCAATTCGCTTATAAGAAAGGTCATAATTGAACTATGGCCCTTGAAAGTGGTTGGACAATAAGGCAAATTACGTTTTTTTTTTACTTTAGTAAGGCTTTCGATAACGTCCCATATGATATCCTATGTATAAAACTGAAAAGTTTGGCTATAAATTCTTACATCGTCAACTGGATTATTAATGTTCTTACAAATAGACAACAAAGAGTGGTAGTCGATGGTATCGTCACCAATTACCAAGACATTAATCGTGGCGCCCCGCAGGGAACAGTTTTGGGGCCAATCCTCTTCTCGATCATGGTGAATGAGATCAAACCAATTGACCATAAAAATGAATTAATTAAATTCGCGGATGAATGAAGGCGATACATCTACAGTTGAAGTGAATAATATAATTGAGTGGTCTGAAACAAATCGTATGCCACTAAATATGGAAAAAACTTGGAAAATGGTTATACATGGTAACGCTTATGGGCCTATACCGAATCCAGTACCAATGATTGGAAGAAAAACCTGGCTGGAAATTCTCGGTACAGTATAGAATTGTGGGGATGCGCCTATTATAGTAAATATCTGAATCAAATTGACAAATTTGTAGGAAGAGCACGCAAATATGGTTATACCTCGAAAAGTTATTCTATAAAAGAAATAATTTGTTCAAGAGACAAGAAGGTATGGGATAAAGTGACATCAAATGTGAACAATCCATTGCAAGAGTTATTACCAAATAAACTAGGAAGACCACTTAGACCTCGAGCACATAATTATGAGTTACCACTGATAAGAACAGAACGTTTTAAGAATTCCTATATAAATCGCTGTTTATTCAATTTTATATGAATTTCACATTGTATATATTCTTACTTTTCTTAGAATTTTAACTACATCTCATTTATATTAATTAGTATTAAAATTGTAATCACTTGTAAACTATGTTGTAGAATTTTCATGTAAACCCGGACGGCTGTTCTGAGATCTATTAATAAAGACTTTTATTATTATTATTATTATTATTATTATTATTATTGTTCAGTTAATCTTACCTCTAATTCACGAACGGAAATTCGGGAGAGCGACTGTAGAGATGGAGCCGCTTTAACCAGTTTCTGGACCCAATCTTTTGTCACGTCAATTCTTTTAGCGCTCAAGCCACCAAGAACTTCAAGTTTAGATCCTAGTCTTCTTCTTACAACTTCCAAGACATCATCTTCTACAACGCCTTTAGGATTAGCCAAAAAATATTGCGCGAGCTCATCTTTTGTGGTCAAATATTTCAGCACAAGATGTAGTCCTTCCATATTCAAGCCGTTTTCTTCAACCATTTCCCTCAGCTCCTTACTCAAACCACGACAAGATGCAGCTTTAAGGTCAAGAAGAAGCTGATCTTTCCCATTTTCCTCGCTAATTTGCGAAATCCTTTTGTACAATTCTCGGATGAATCCTTCGCATACTTTCGCGTTATCCTCCGGCAGGTTATTGATTTGAACCTTTAGTTCTTCTATTTGCGTCATTTCTTGATCCGAGAAATTGGTGTCTATTTTTACCTGCCTAACGAGCATCTCTTGACTTTTAACGTGTACTAAAGTGTAAAAATATAGATTATTGAAAAAATGCTATTGCACTGTGGTTGTTTAACAAATGAAAATTTACGAAAACCGAGCAATTTATTTATTCTTTAGAGAATTCAGGGTTATAATATTAATTCTGAAGTTGTAGGGTCCCGTCCGGGCCGGATTTTTGACGGAGGGAGAGCATAACGTCAGTCATTATGAAAGCTGGTCCTATTCCTTCGGGATCTCATTGATATACAATGACGTGACAGAACAAGACAAGGCTAGTTCAGCACATTTTTGCTACGTTCAGTACATATTGTGGACACCTCATTAGTTTGCCAAACCTGATAAACACAGAATATATATGACTAAATAATGTAGACACAATAGTTAATGCGAAGTAATAAAAAACGGCCTTCGGAGACGACCAACATAGATAATGTATCTAATAGCAAGTTATTACAAAGATAGACATAGTTTTAAACTACCAAGCGTTTTAGGTACAGCAGAGTGTATACAAAATGTGAAAAGTAGTGACTAAGCGAGTTTTTCAACATTTATAGGCACCAATATAGTTTTGCATACAAACACTATTTATAGTTTTTGGCGTTCGGATACCATTCTATCCGTTTCTATTTGTTGTTACGCTATAAGTCATTACGGGTATTTATCTAGCTGTGACTTGCATAAATGGGATTATTATTTATTTAAAAGAATTCATGGCTTATGATTGGCTAGTAGCCATGTGTGAAATCGTCATGTCCAACGAGTGACGTCATAACGTGGGATACGACTTTTTCATCCACGTTATGACGTCATAACGTGGACGAAAAAGTCGTATGTCACGTTATGACGTCATACCAATGACGACGATATCAACATCCGAAGGAGCGGGAATGTGAAACAGAACAAATGGTTTCCTCAAGGAAAAGTTCGCCAACCTTGAGGAAGCTGAAATTCAAAAATTACTTGAAGACAAAGACTCACATAATACAAAAAGATCAACAAAAGCTTGTAGAGTGATTTTTGAAGATTATTTAAAAGCAAAGAATGTAAATTTCCAACAAAATAGCGAAAAACTTGCGGAGCGGGTGGAGCTCCACCGCTAACATCATCAGGAGGAAATTTCATGTTAATTTTTTTATCCATATTTAGCGGCAGTTTACTTAAAACAGTACCAAAGGTTTCAAGAGATCTTAACTTCGCTTTTGCAAAATTTCATTATTCTCTTTGAATTTTCTGTACTTCGATGCAAGATGTATAGTCTAGGACCTGCATATAAGTTTGCATGCATTTCATTTAGGACAGATCATCTCAACTGTTTTAGGGTAAAATTACCATGACGGAAAACATGGCATATGTGCCAAAACCCGAACCGGTGCGAAATGCCCGAAAATTACCACATCCAGAAACGGCACTGCCGATATAGCTCTATCTCCTAAACCATCAAAGCTACAGACTTTCTGAAGAAGTGCTTATTGTGTTTAGAATAGTCATTCCTAGTGTAAGAGAAATTTTAATCAATAAATGTTTGCCAAGTGAAGGAATCGAACCTCTTTCTTTGGGACTTTTAAAACCCAATGCCTTACCATTCGGCTATCAAGGCTGTACAGATTATTTCACACGAGAATCATATATATATATTAAGCAGGAAAATAATGCTCAAACAAATTTAGGTAAAATTTGTAAGGGCGCTTAGCCTTTGTGACGTATTTACAAAATATGCTGAGTTCAACAAATGTAATGTTTGTTCGCCCAAACTTGCCTGGTCTTGTGACAAGAAAATGACTATGCACCATCCCAGGTCAACTGCTATTTATACATCACATAACTTCATACACCTTAGAATTAAAGGCTATATTTTCCTATTTCCTAAATATTTTTGTCATAGGATAAAAACTATATTATTTAAATATAATAGAATTATATCTCAACAAAACAATATCAACCCCATTCAATCTATTAGTACTATATTGTTTTTTATCCTATGACAAAAATATGTAGGAAATAGGAAAATATAGCATTTCTATGGAGTATGAAGTTATGTGATGCATAATTTGAGTTTGGGTTTTGGTCGAGGGTCACAGGTCGAGGGTCGAGGGTGGAAGGTCGAGGTCGAGGGTCGAAAGTCGAGGTCGAGGGTCGAAAGTCGAGGTCGAGGGTCGAATGTCGAGGTCGAAAGTCGAGGTCGAAAAATTGATTTCATTGGTACTGTTGAATTTGAGTAGAATGCTAAATGGTGTAAAAACTTTTAAAAACTATACTTTTGTCAATTTACAGAACTTCTTTTCGTAAACATTAACACGAAATATTGATTAGTAAGTTAAATTAATGATACTAAATTTAGATTTTATAATTGTTGTTAATTTGACAAGGCCGCGGTCATAACTAAAAATAGTTCTGAAAATAGTTCAAAAATACTAATTATAAAATCTAAATTTAGTATCATTAATTTAACTTACTAATCAATATTTCGTGTTAATATTTACGAAAAGAAGTTCTGTAAATTGACAAAAGTATAGTTTTTAAACGTTTTTACACCATTCAGCATTCTACTCTAATTCAACAGTACCAATGAAATCAATTTTTCGAATTTCGACCCTCGACCTCGACATTCGACCCTCGACCTCGACATTCGACCCTCGACCTCCACTTTTGACCCTCGACCTCGGCCTTCAACCCTCGACCTCGACCTTCCACCCTCGACCTCTGACCCTCGACCAAAACCCAAACTCGTATAATTTAGCAGTTGACCTGGGATGGTTCATAGTCATTTTCTTGTAAAATATTGTACCAAATCATAGCTCCTCGATAGGAAAAGCTATTTTTTAGAAAATTTGTCTTTGGCTTAGGTAGGTGAATATTTCTATTGTTGCTACGTAATTGATGGCTGTCGTTTTCGTTCAAGTTAATTGTCTGCATTAGGTAGTCGGGTACTAAACCTTTAGGGCCTTAAAAAACATTTAGTTGTCCTTTATAGGTCTCCAGTTTAAGGTTTCAAAAATGTTAGTTGATCTTATGTCGTAACTGGATCCTGTTATTACGCGAGCAGCCCTTTTCTGTAACTTATATAATTTATTAATGTGATCGGCGCCAAAGCCATGCCACACAGTTGAGCAGTAGGTAAAGTGCGGAAGTACAAGTGAATTGTACATTGTAATTAAAACATCTTGTGTGACAAAATCTCTAGCTCTTCTTAACATTCCGATAAGTCCTGAGATTGTTTTACATTGTTTGTTGTTATGTTCGTGCCATTTTAATTGTTCATATATCTATAATAATGCCTAATGATTTTGTACTTTCAACTCGTGTTCAACTTCAGGTTCGGGTACAAAATATGTTAATTAAGTAATTAATAAACAAAATAATGTCGAATTAGAATATGAAATTTGAGCTCATCTGAAGGTATCGTCTCATTTCAGAAGCACGTGTCGGCCATGACTCCCTAGCCATGCATGTGGCATCTTCCCGCCATACGGCGGCATATCAACACAACAAAGCAAGAAATATGCCATAATCTTGCCTATTTCAGGAGGTGAGTCGGGTTTTATGGTACAAATAGAAAGAAAGTCATTCCCTGATGTGACTTTCATTGGATTTTCTCTTGGATTATTCATATTGCCTTCCACATGTTTACATGTCATTTTCGAGGCTTGCGTACTGACCCGACACAATGGTAAATATAATGAGAGATTAGGATAACTAAAGCGTGATAAACAAACCAAAAAAGTCAAAAATCGTTCAAATAGATTCACATATAAAACAGCTATAAAAACATACATTCAAAAATACGACGTTTCCGGGGTGAAAAATCGCAATATAAATTTAATCATTGACAATTTTATTAATTGTCAAGGTTAATCTTTTTCGTCTCGCGGAAACATATCTCTTTAGTAGAGAGATCTGGATGATATATAGACAAGTAACATTCTACAAAGCATTGATCTGACAAGAAGAAAGTGGTTTCCAGCGAGGAGATGTTAATATCATTTGAGGATCTAGTAATCAATATGTCCAATGTATGATTTGAAGAATGTGTTGGAACTATGACATGTTGCTTCAACCCAAATGTTTCCAGCATATCAATAAATCTTTTAGTATCAATGTCAGACTGGTCATTAAAATGAAAGTTAAAGTCTCCAGTAATTATTAAGATTTCTGGACACATAACAATTCTTTCAAGATAATTAGAAAATTCTTGGAAGAATATACAAGAGGTAACAGGATGTGCCTGAGAGTAAGGTGGGCGATAGACCGCGACAACTTTCATATGTGGTATACTCACCATTCCTCCTCTGTTGGAAACCAAACAACAACAGATTCGATGGATGGCGCGGTAATTTTATTTTTTTCGTTAATAATATTCAAGATGTAGGTTTTTGATTTAATGATGTTTTGAGATTTGTTGCCTGTTAATGCGCCTGCTCTGTTAGTTTATGCAAGAATCGAATTATTTATAATGATATTTTGCAGTATTAATACACTGTATATTCATTATTTTTTATACTATTACTCTGTTAGTTTACATACGAAATTATTCACACAATCCAGTGTTTATAATACTAATATATCGACTGGTATATTCTATTGGGAAATTATTGCATATATAGCCATGGGCTCGGCCATTAGAAACAATTTTGGTTTTATATGTCGTTTCCAACATAATAATACATTGGCAATCCGTTTTTGTTCAGCAATTTAGCGAATAGTTTTTTATTTATATTATCAACTAGCCGGCGTTTTTGAAAACTATTACTTGCATATCCTGTATATGTTGAAAATATTGACAATTGTTGAAGTCTTTAAATTTTTAGTTTCGAAATCGTTTTGACGTTTTTTCGGTCCGAATAGAATATACCAGTCGATATATTAGTATTATAAACACTGGATTGTGTGAATAATTTCGTATGTAAACTAACAGAGTAACAGTATAAAAAAGAATGAATATATAGTGTATTAATACTGTAAAATATCATTATAAAATAATTCGATTCCTGCATAAACTAACAGAGCAGGCGCATTAACAGGCAGACTTGCTCCAAGTCTCTCTCTCTCTCTCTCTCTCTCTCTCTCTCTCTCTATAGTGTAGAGAGAGACTTGTTAAATTCGACGGGAATTCAATCGTATTATAAATTCCGCGGGAGAAATTGACCTGTCAATGGGGCGGAGTTCACGTCAATTTGTCGATTTCACTTCTATATTTAATTACACGAGTATGGAGGAAAGCACGCCAACAAAAGTTTTGACGAGAATAACTTTGTCTCCAGCTCGGTCTCCAGGATCGAATTCAATAATTAATGTGTCTGTCTTCAACACATAAATGAATATGTATTTAACCAATTTTACAAGAGGAGTCTGTGACTGCTGAAGGCAAGTCGAAGGCTCGTCAGTATTTTGAGAAAGTCCTTGCCGTAGAGTTAACCTAGACGTGCACTTTGTGTTGTCGGTAGAAGGCGAGAGATTAATAATTATTACAATAATTAGATCATTGATTAGATCGAGTACTTGTTAAACTTGACGCAAATAAATCGTATATTTATACCTTTTATGTCAAATTCACTAAAATACAACAGAATTTGTAAATATTAATATTACAACAACAGAATATAAATATTACAACACATCTAATGTATCAGTTTACAGGGAAAAACGTAATTCTCCGGATATACTGTAATATATTCAACGCACTCGATTATGACATTGGATATTTGGATAAATTGACAATTGACATTTAACTTCCGATTTTACAAAACAAACAGCCAAATTAATTTTGTGGGCGGAGTTGTAACGAATTCGTGAGATTCCACACTGATTGGTTAAGAATACTCACTACGTCATGACCCATTTCTGGATCAGTAAATTTGGTGCGCTGCAAGCTGGAAAAGTCCGTATTTCTGCAGGGGGGGCGGGAAATCGATACAGATTCTGAGAAAGTCTACTCAACAGGCAACAAATCTCAAATCATCATTAAATCAAAAACCTACATCTTAAATATTATTAATGAAAAAAAATTAAATTACCGCGCCATTCATCGAATCTGTTGTTGTTTGGTTTCCAAATTGAACACAGACGGCTTATACCGTGTAACTTTATAGAGTTTGGGTTTTTGTCGAGGGTCAGAGGTCGAGGGTGGAAGGTCGAGGGTCGAATGTCGAGGTCGAGGGTCGAATGTCGAGGTCGAGGGTCGAAAGTCGAAGTCGAGGGTCGAAAGTCGACGTCGAGGGTCGAAAGTCGACGTCGAAAATTGATTTCATTGGTACTGTGACCCTCGACTTTCGACCCTCGACCTTCCACCCTCGACCTCTGGCCCTCGACCCTCGACCCTCGACAAAAACCCAAACTCCTAATTGCTGCGGAGCGAGCGAGCCTGAAGCGAGCGAGCGTAGCAGCAGCCTAATATGTGCAGAGAGGGAGTTTTTAAGTAAATTTTATTTAGCGCATGGAATTGTGGTCGTGCGCGCTTGCTATGCGCAGAACACAAATTTTAAACTCGCTCAGTTCCATGTGCTTTTCGATTTTGACGGACGGAGTCTTCGAATTTTTATCGAATTTCTAAAGCTTTTTCAAGTCTATTTTGACCATTCAAGGTAGGATATTTTGTCTTTTGTTTATATGTTACCTTTACATTTGTTTACTCCTTTTTGGAAAGTTGGCAATCTCAATTTATATATCTATGAAACGCTGAAAGCACACAATCGATCGCAGCTAGATTCAGTGTCTGTTTATATATAAACTATATATTATATTCTGCTAATGTGCTATCGACTTTGCTTGAGCTGTTAGTGCTGTAAAGCATGGACGTCTTACATAGAGATGTCTTTAAAAGGTTTTTCTATCCATTCGCGTTTGCTTTCTCTTGCTGATTTCCATATTTGTGATGTTTCATGTATGCCGCTTGATGCTTGTGACTCGTGTGAACTTGACACAAAATCATAGATATGCAATTGATCGTCTAAATTGCCTGACTGAATCATTCTGATTTGTGCAAGGTTTGACGTATTAAATAGGCTACTGTAGGCATAGAAATATGTTTTTATTCCTATTTTACAATGGACTTAATATTTTTGTCTGGTCGCGTTCACATATTGTCAGAACAGACAGGGTCTCAGTTCTGCGCGCACTATTAAAAGACAAATATTCGAATGGCAATGAGTTGAAATGAGTTGTGCTTTACATGTAGGTGACTCACATATCCAGCAAAGTAAGAACAGAATGAGGGAACAACGCTTTCGTTTTATAGCAAAATTATTTTGCGCACATGTATATATTTTTAACGCTTTTATACACAACAAAAATATGCAAATTTCTTTGCGTGGCAGTGTCAAATTACTCGTTGCAGTAAACATGGGTTTCATGTGGGGATTCCATGTGGAAGAACTGAACAATACATGGAAAATATTGATATTTTGAAATAGATGTTACAAAATTTGATGTCTTTCATGTTTCGTGATATATTTAGCTTGTCTCATCCTGCAAACTATGCTAGGGTATGCATCTACTGACAGCGCGCAAGCCACTGGGTCACATATCCAGCAAAGTAAGAACAGAATGATGGAACAACGCTTTCGTTTATAGCTTTCCAAATGCAAAATTATTTTGCGCACATGTATATATTTTTAACGCTTTTATATACACTACAAAAATATGCAAATTTCCATGCGTGGCAGTGTCAAATTACTCATCGCAGTAAACATGGGTTTCATGTGGGAATTCCATGTGGAAGAACAATAATTGGAAAATATTGATATTTTGAAATAGATGTTACAAAATTTGATGTCTTTCATGTTTTGTGATATATTTAGCTTGTCTCATCCTGCAAACTATGCTAGGGTATGCATCTACTGACAGCGCGCAAGCCACTGGGTCAATGCCAATAATTACAGTCTACTGAATATAATTTGTGTTGCATATTTGTTTGCATGTTTGTTTCAAGAAGCTAAAGAATAATAACAGTCCCGCAGCATTCCCTACCTTGCAGGTACCCTAGTATTACACTATATTTTCCGTGTATCGTTAAGCCTGCTTTATGTTATTTCGACCTAGCTTATTTTATCTAACACTCGTTTCTTTAACCACCTTTGCGTTTTAAGTCGTTGTTTACGTTATAAAGTCATTCATAATGGCTTTAAATCGCCTCAAGTTATATTTTCACTTGCCTAATACCGCCATGTTGTCTCGTCGCGCCACGAGGGCTTGCTTTGAACACAGTCGGCGTTTGATGCGCATTGCCGTTTATTTAATATACTAACTTCCAGACGAAGGGCATTCGCTCGTTACGTCGAAGTTCTTATTGTATTTTTCTGGTAGTTTTACACAACTCAGCCGCCGTCTCTTCATTTTAATCGGTTCATGATATCTTGCTGTGACTTGATCAAGTATAGAAATCTTGCAATTGCAAGCAGATATATAACGAAATATTTCTACATGTAATCTATATCCTATGTTAACATACGCAGACTGGATTAAGATATAAACAAAACTCACCAATACTATCGATATTTCAATCAAAATTTAAACCTTGCTTTGATACCGTGAATATTCTTAAAGAATCTTGGCCAAGTATACCTTGTTGAACAGCGATTGAGTTTGGGTATTATCGAGCAAAATATGGTACTGTGTGATTTCTAGTACTTCCGTCTGCTCGTGTCGAATATCAAAAATGTAAACACCGCGACACTTCGCATATTACGCAAGAAGCTATGTTTGTAAAAGACGGAGCACGGATCACCGGAACACCGGAGCAACAGAACAGCAAAATATTTAAATTCACATTACTATGATGCACTAAATTGTCTTTTCTATTACATTATCTATATTTTATTAATTATTATTTATTACTAATAATTTAATTCAAATATAAAGGTAAATCGTTATTACTTCCCACACTCTCTTTATTTAACATAAAACACAGCAAGCCTCAAAACTCACATGAACGTTAAAGAAAACAAATAAAATCAATATATACGTGTTTCTTGTAATGAAGTGGAATGGAATTAATAATAGATTGGTGCCTAATTAATTTCTTCCTCTTGGAGAAAATGGCTCATTAAGGAGAAGTGGAGTTTAATAGAGGATTTTCGACTGAATGGTTTTATTAAACAAACGCAAAAATAAAAAACCATTGTTATTTAAGTGAGTCCTCCTCCCTGCTTACTACGCCCCTTGCGCGGGGCGCGGGTCTCATAAACAGGCGCTGTGGTACAACATAGTGTGGCGCGAGTGAGAAAAACAGGCACAAGTAAAACTTTCGATGGCGCGAGCAAATGTTTTGGTTACAACCCGTGATTATATAGTAAGAACACAGGTCACAATACTGATCACACAACACGTAAATGTTTTGGGGGACGACTCACCCTCTTGATATTGTTTCGACTTAAAACACGATGCTTTCGGACGCCCGAACTTTTGACGTCGACAGCAAAAGCAGCGGATAGAACGATATGGAGGTCAGGTTTTGAACTAGTGGCATCTCTTACCTGGTGTCGTCGATCTCTCTTTTCGACCTTGACAACTATATCTTAGATGCTTGCTTGATCCTGATCACACAACAAAGAAAGGAGGATGTTAAGAATATGATAAGTTAATATAATAATGGTCAACTGCATAAATTAGCGATAAGTTATCACGTGGTCACATGGCGTGACTTGACCACATGTTCTTGTTTTTGTACAAACAACTGTTCTACAACATACATTGATCTGCTAAATGCTACAGTTACGGGTGGGTGGATTGTCATAAAGAGAAGTTGTGAACGTGTGGAAACCCTTTTAACCAATAAAGTTTTTGTAGTAAATAACACATACAGGAAAACACCAGGAAGAAAGAGACAAGAACTTGATAACAAAGTATACAAACTATGTATTAGAAAATATGAAGCAGAAACAGTCGAAACATTGAAATCGGAATTAGAAAAATCACAAGAGGAATTAATGGAATGAAAAAGAAATATAATGACTTGGAAGCTGAAAAGGAACAACTCTACCAAATGATGAAAGATGAGATAAATAATATAGGGCAGGAAGTTAAGGATTTGACGCAAGTGAACAAAGATTTGTCAAACTATGTTCTAAATCTTGAGAAAACAGAGTCTTTAAACTGTTCAGGTGAGAAGATACATGAGTTAGGAAAAAATCAGCAGGCAAGAAAACTTAATCATCTAAAAACTAAAGCACAATGTGCCCTATGGTTTTACCAAAGTTTTGGTTTGGAACTTTTCCAGGTTAAGATGCAAGATGAAGAAGGTGTTTTGCACAATATAAATTACCAGACGCCTCCTTCATCAGGTGGATATGCAAACTTAACCGAGGACGAGAAACAAAAAGTTGAACAGGTTCTATATTTACTGGATAAATTTTGTGTTGGCGACGAAGTTTACCATGAGTTATCAATGATTGTAGATGGCTTACCTAAATCTTATCTAATAAAGCAGTCAAGAGTCGAGCTGAACAAAACTTGCCATATTGAAAGAACACCTGGCCACTTGCCAGGTGCATACATAAATTTTAAATCAACACTCAGTGACCATATAAGGATGCTCCTTGATGAAAAAAAGAGCTCAAAAATAGTAAAATACAAATAAAACTGAGTGGAGATGGGGCAAGAATGTCCCGTACAACCAATTTCATGCTGATGTCCTTTGCACTTTTACAACAAAATGAAAAAGTCATGTCTTCCAAACATAACAGAACTTTTGCAATAATTAATGGCCCGGAAAACTATGAGACATTAAAAATATCGCCATCTACTTCTTTTGATGAAGTAAATGACCTTATTGAGAAATGAACTATATCAGTTGATGGGCAAGATTTTCAATTGAAAAGCTATTTTCCTGAAACATAGCCCAGTACTTGTCCGCATGTGATTATCATCTTTCCCGGCAAACAAATATTTATAAACATCATGACGGAACTCCATTACAATTCTTTGCTCTGGGCCTTTATGTCTTAGGGCATCCATAACAGCTATCCTTAACCTATATAGGTGGTTATATAGGATATCTTTAGAAGGATCAGGACTCTCAAAATACCTGGAAAATACAAATCAAAACTAATATTAATAAAGTGCAAACAACCAGTTTAAATTGCAGTATTTCTTGTAAAGTTAACTAAAGTAATTGGATTATAAATTTTGGAGTAAGTCATTATTTACAAGTCAGCTGATCCCATACTGATGGGCATCTATCCTCATTGTTATCACTGACAAGGGCAGGTGGAATGCTGGAAATTTAATGCTCGCATGTAATAAACTCAAAGTATTCTATTGACTTGCTTCTCTGATAGCTCCCTGTAACAACAAATTGTTGTACTAAAAAGGCTGGTCAAAACAATAATACAGAGGAAAGGTAGATGTTCAGGCTGTCCATCTGTGTAAACACTAAACAGCATACAGTATTTAAAATCAACCACCACAATTTATAGCACTATGTCATTAAACCATCAAAACCACTGTTTTAATAATTATCTTAATAGAGTTGGCGATATATGAGATTCAGGTTCCCATGTACTGTCAAAGGAAGAGTATCCTTTCCATTTTACAAGATATCTAACACCCTAAAGTAATGGCGAGGTTTTAAAAATAAACTAGTGATCCAAGGATAGTGCAAAGTTTCACTTTCAAAGGGAAAAACCTAGTCCCTAGATCATATTATATCGACTAGCTGGGGGACAAACGTGGTCTGTACATGCGTAATTGCTGTGCATGCATGTTGCGGCGGTTCATAAAACTGTTGAAATGAAAATATATAATTAGCTATTATATAAAGTCAGCAAACACTGCATGGTTGAACGGAAGTATATGTCAAAACTGCGGTAGACAGCCAAATACATTTTGTTTAATCCTACATCACGATTACAGAAATAGCGATTTTTGTTTAATTCTTTATTTCCCCTTTTACTATTTGTAATCAGGTTTAATTTCTACTTTTTATCGGTATATTTGATATCTATACCATCACTCCATCAGGTAAGATACTGTCAAAGGCGCGTGTCGTACATAACACGACAAACACGTTATTTTAACTGCAGTGATAAACGATTTTATGTTTTAAAATTATGATTAATAAAATACGTTTTAGCGCTAGGCTATTTTAGAGAGAGGTAGCCTAAGTCTATTAAATCAACTTGCGTATACAATTTGTACACATCAAATAGTTACTGTCATTGTTTCTGGCGTATCATTTTATAGTTAATGGAAGTTGCTATAGCGTGAACTGCATAGCTTTAAAAACATATACTGTACGTTAACAGTGTCAGTGTCCAGTTTATCTTACTAAAGCCATAAAAGCGGGGGTGATTGAGGACATTATATAGCGACGCATGATCTTGATTTTAAGCACTGCCAACACAACAATTTTTCTATGGCAATTTTAATGGAGAAATTTGCCCAGATTTTTGATTACATGTAGCAACTGTATTTGCAGAGAAACAGACATCGGTTAGCCCAAGAAAAAATGTCACGTACAAAAGTTTTCTGATCACAGAAAATGTGGTGTGTGTTCACACAACATATATATACTGCTGTTCACAAAGCAAAATTTTGACTGGCAAGGCAGCAACTATATGTTGTCTCATCAAAACATTTGCGACAGAAAATTTGATACAGATTTAGCTAAGGCCCAACAAGGTATATAAACACAAATAAAAACACCAAATAGGTTTGACTGGCATATGATTAATCATCATATAGACAGGCTTGTGCTGATTTAATATAGAATTCACTCCTCCATTTTTGCAATGGCTTCAATGGGTGAGTGTCTGAAATTCAGGCCACATGATATACTGGTATTGAATCTAAACCAATTTAAGCAGAACTGTAGAACTAATTTAGACTTTAGACAGCATAAATTACTGCATGTGGTCAACTAATTTGTACATGGCAAGTCTGCTGTATAAATCCAATTGACAAGGCAAATTTAGGGGCTGTTTATTTTATATAACAAAACTAACCAAATGCTATTTCAAAATGTAAGGAAACACATGCAATAAAATTAAAGCGAAATATTAAACATTTTGGAGAGCAACGTCTAAATAATAATATAGCTTCCAGTTAAAGTATCAAATTACTCACGCTCGCTAAACAATCACAATATCAATGCATGATGTGGCTGGCTATTAAAAGTAAACACGCGTTAAAAGATATATATAGAAATATTCTACTGTAGTTTAATACTAGGCAGCGTGCAGATCTGTAATCACCGAAATCTGACGCTCATTGTGTATATATATATAGGTCAAAAGCGACGAAATCTAGCAGCTGCTAGCGCTTGTACATGATGATGACGAGAAAAGCGAAGCGGTCAAGATATATTGCAAACGACAATGCCAATAAGACATGTACTTTACTCACTTTTTTAGATATTTTATATTAATAGTCGTGCTGCAAATTTAAAGCTATGCAGTGGCACGGCTTCACGCTATAGCAACTTCCATTAACTATAAAATGATACGCCAGAAACAAAATGACAGTAACTATTTGATGTGTACAAATTGTATACGCAAATTGATTTAATAAACTTACCCCTCTCGGGTCTTTGTCGTAATTTGAAATATAATTCAGAACTAAAATAGCCTAGCGCTAAAACGTATTTTATTAATCATAATTTTAAAACATAAAATCGTTTATCACTGCAGCTAAAATAATGTGTTTGTCGTGTTGTGTACGATACGCGCCTATACGTCCGCCATTATACCTTGTGATACAGCAGCAATAACGCATGCGCATTGGTAGTTTTTCTGAAGAAAAATCTTGGTACGGGGGGCAAGAAATCGTTTATAATACGTCCAAATGCCTGTCTCAGAAGGTAAATTGTCACGATTAAATCTATAATTGATTATATTTTGTCCTACATTCCATAAAACGATAGAATGAAGTGATAACTTGTGTGGCTGTAGTTAAAAAAAATTGAAATCTCTATAGTTTTATAGGCTCTTTAAAAATACAAACAATCGTAAACACCCCCCGGAAAGTTTACACTATGTATGACTCGTTTAAATTTTGAAAAATCTTGGTACGGGGGGCAAGTAATCGTTTATAATACGTCCAAATGCCTGTCTCAGAAGGTAAATTGTCACGATTAAATCTATAATTGATTATATTTTGTCCAACATTCCATAAAACGATAGAATGAAGTGATAACTTGTGTGGCTGTAGTTAAAAAAAAATGAAATCTCTATAGTTTTATAGGCTCTTTAAAAATACAAACAATCGTAAACACCCCCCGGAAAGTTTACACTATGTATGACTCGTTTGAATTTTTCCCACCATCACAATACTGCAAAGTTAAAAACTTTGCACTAAAAAACTGTTGAACCCAAGATAACACGCTTATATAATTATTAATAAAGCAAAGAACAAGTGACAATTACATGTCAAAGATAGCTGCACATATTATATTAAGCTTACCTCCGTGAACCTACGGCAGGTTACCAATCGTTCAGCTTCAAAAATTCCTAGCGTTCTTGTATACTTTCTTTTCACCTTTTTTCAGGTCCAATGTATTTATATTAGCCAAAACTTTGTACGGAACTCTCTTATTATTTCGAAATTTTACTCTGGCACTCTCTGGCAGCCATTTTGCGTGCGTTTGAATTAATTAAAGTGGAAGTCCGCTGACCGTATTACGCAGGAGCAAAATGTCCCTGATTTATGGTAATGTTAAGAATACTCACTACGTCATGACCTATTTCTGGATCAGTAAATTTGGTGCGCTGCAAGTTTGAAAAGTCCGTATTTCTGCAGGGGTGGCGGGAAATCGATACGGACTCTGGGAAAGTCTACTCAACAGGCAACAAATCTCAAAGCATCATTAAATCAAAAACCTACATCTTAAATATTATTAATGAAAAAAATTAAATTACCGCGCCATTCATCGAATCTGTTGTTGTTTGGTTTCCAAATTGAACACAGACGGCTTATACCGTGTAACTTTATAGAGTTTGGGTTTTTTGTCGAGGGTCGAGGGTCAGAGGTCGAGGGTCGAATGTCGAGGTCGAGGGTCGAACGTCGAAGTCGAGGGTCAAAAGTCGAGGTCGAGGGTCGAAAGTCGAGGTCGAGGGTCGAAAGTCGAGGTCGAAAATTGATTTCATTGGTTCTGTTGAATTTGAGTAGAATGCTGAATGTTGTAAAAACTTTTAAAAACTATACTTTTGTCAATTTACAGAACTTCTTTTCGTAAATATTAACACGAAATATTGATTAGTAAGTTAAATTAATGATACTAAATTTAGATTTTATAATTGTTGTCAAATTGACAAGGCCGCGGCATTCGACCCTCGACCTCGACTTTCCACCCTCAACCTTCGACCTCTGACCCTCGACCCTCGACAAAAACCCAAACTCAACTTTATATTCCGTGTTTGAATAGGCCGCACGATAGTTGACATATTCGTGACATATAATTGAAATTTAGCTTGAATTGTGTCTACCCCCCGCCTGTTGGATATTTAAATTGATCGTGTGTGCCCCACCCTGACTCGTTCTAGTCCTAAATAGCTTCAAACGGCCAACATGAAACTATTTAGACGGTCACGGCTGAAAATCGTCGATTTTAGAACTTGTCGCGAAGATATTTCTTCAACGGATGAGGCTATTTTCAAAAGGATTGCGTCAAAATGCATCCTGTGCATCAGTTGACATGCCTGCGTTGCATATCAGGAGTGAAAACTGTTCTTAAGCGAGAAATCGCGAAAATTGCAAATATTCCGTTGCGAATCGGATGGCTAATTATCCGGCCTTCCCTTTCTTTAGGGCATTAAGAAAAGCCTGAAAGCAGTTTTCTCCGTATGTGTATTTATAACACAAGAACACAGAGTGGACGTAGGGGACACTAACTGGTACATTTTAACTGCCATTATTAACCAAGTTAATGTTTATAGGAAGTTAGTAGGTTACTTAACAATTAGACAACAAGGCCGAATTGTCTATGAGCGAATAGTCAACGAGGCGAAGCCGAGTTGACTATTCGCTCATAGACAATGAGGCCGAGTTGTCTAATTGTTTTAGTATAAACTATAACAATAATTTACACGTCTTGCTGGTTTGCAAACCAATCTGAAATTTATATCGTATTAAGGAAGCAAATAGGTCAGTTTTTGGTCGCCTTAAATTGTGTTAAAATTCAACTTTAATTTTAAAATTTCATTGAGTGTATGTTGTTTTATCTATTTTCTTACCCTTAAAAATTGCCATTGCATATTTTGTTGCCTTTCTGGGGTTTTTTTCTGGTACGAAATAGTCCAAAAAGTCGTCCAAAAACATCATTAAACACTTCGGCAAAACGCGAATTTTCCGCCATTTTGAATTTTCCTACTAGTGGTCTATCACCAATAGACCATTAGTAGCTCAGCCAATCACAACGTTGAATTTGTAATAGACTACTAGTAAGTTCATACTAATAACTATTAACTTCCAGACGAAGGGCCTTCGCTGAAAACTTCAAAATTCTTATTGTATTTTTGTATCTGCGAATGCAGATATGTTGCCATAGTGCTGTTAGCTGTTGACTGTTAGCTGTTGGCTGTTAGCTGTTAGCTTGCAGCCATTCAGCGACGAGCTTATTTAAATTGATAACCAATCAGCAAGTGGCTTACAATGCAATGACGTAATGTTCCCCTAGGCCATTACATGATTACATCATTCAATTTTGCCTGTTCGCAGGCTAGATCTTAAATTCAACATGGCGCTAATGTTTTGAAATATCAAAATAAATTGACAAAACGTCGTTAATTCATATAAAAACGTGGAAATACGAAGGTTTTCAATACGAAAGTATCGACT
Source organism: Trachythela sp. YZ-2020 (assembly GCA_016169945.1). Lineage (NCBI taxonomy): Eukaryota > Metazoa > Cnidaria > Anthozoa > Malacalcyonacea > Clavulariidae > Trachythela > Trachythela sp. YZ-2020. Next base: position 4,171,259 of record JADLSH010000311.1, on the reverse strand, counting down.
AATATGTGGCCAATCTCAAATGTAGTTGTTCTATTTCTGAAGGAGAAACTAGACAGTCAAACTGTCGAAGATTTAAGCCATTAAGGTATATAAGAAATACTACAACATATTAAAAATAACACATTGTGTAATTGTAAATAGCATCTTGCTTATATACATAGGTTTTCAATACGAAAGTCAACTTGACTACCATGAATAGTAGCTAATATTTTAAACTTTGTGACCAATTCCGTGGTTATATATTTGGGTGACTTCCCACTAGTCCGAAGGTTCACTAGTCCGAAGGTTCACTAGTCCGAAGGTTCACTACTCCGAAGGTTCACTACTCCGAAGGTTTACTACTCCGAAATATGTGCGTTCTGAATCGCAATTACGTGTCCTACTGCCAGTACTGGGTAGGTGTATGGACGAAAGACAGTTAAGGAACAGGTTAAGGCGATGAAATAACTATTTTCAACCAGGGGCGGATCCAGGATTTTTCGTACGTTAGTCAAAATATCTGACAATACAAGTTTCCGCCGCAGGCGCAAAATTGGCCGAGCGCCGTAGGCGCGAGTAACCTAGGGGGGTATGGGGGCATGCCCCCCCAGAAATTTTTTGATTTTTGAACCTCGGAAACACCATTTGCGGCACTCTGGGAGCAGCTTCAGCCAAAAATTAACCTCATAAGATGGGACCCAATTATAGCAATTTTCAGTCTCACTGACTCCCACAAATCACTCCTTAGGGATTTCACTTCACTTGATCAGACATTTAAATATTTGAATCATTGAATGTGTGCCCTATGAAACTACGTCTGTGGCTGTGGATTAAAAACATGAATTTCACAAAATAACACATGATCGTATTACACATTTACACCAAGCTATGCCATGTGGTATTGCCTTTGTATATTGCTCCATATACATTATATAAATCCAGTATACCGTAGATATAGATAATATTAAACTAATATTAGTCCACAAAAAGCATAAACAAACTTCCGATTCGCCTGGGTATTAAACTTGGTTCGCTGTAAATCTTATCTATAAAGTATATTATTATAAAGCGTCGAGTCTAAGTCTTGACCGCAATATTATGTAAATCAGTTCACCTCATCACCTACGCGGGTCAATACTTTGCGCACAAATAAACAGTATAGGAGACCTTGCGCCGTAATTACGATCGGTTGTTTCAAATGTAAATATCTCACGGATTTCGCGACGGATTTCGCAATAAAGACGGCATTTTCACGAGAAAAGTCGAGAATTGTCATAAAATGGCTAGTTTATTTCGTATGGATATTTAAATACATCTTTTCGAACAGGATTTTCAAGAGCTATCCAATGGTCACACTTAGGAGTTTGTAGCGTGTAAACCAAAGGTAGGAAAGCGAAATGAATATATAATTAGTTTGTATTATTGTTAATTTGTAAACAATACAAAGTTCAGGTGTTTGAAAGGGGCTAAATTGGCCGCGTAGCATTGTAAACAAACACAATTTACTTCTCTAAAGACATCGTAAAACGCGGAATCGAACGGTGGTATTTTCATCTACATAGCATGCACTGAACCGAAGATATGAAAACTGCAAAAGTAAGACGATATCGTCTTAGAATAGTCAGCACAAAACAATAAGGAGATAGGAGAATGTATTAATAATGTATAGGAGTCAAATGTAGTCAACATATAATATATTTACCTTAGGGCCGTACAACAGTTGCTCTTTCGATCTCGAACGTACTTCGGGATGTATGATTCGGCACCAAAATTTCTCCCAAGGCAAAAGCTTGTGTTGTTGATGGCGCTCACTAGCTCTTCAACAGAACTCTTCGGTGAAGCGTCTATTCGCTTCTTTAGATCAACTTCAATATCTTGAAGATATCACCGATCGTTTTTCGCAAACGCGGACTGTACGGTCTCGTAAATACTAGCAAACATTGGGATTTCTGGCAGTGCTACTTTGTTGAACCTTTGCGGTCAAAGCTGCGATCAGAAAGGCCTTCTATAGTTCTATAAATATATTCAGGCTGATCAGGCTGACCGCTCTGATCGGTCAAAATTATGCAGCCAATGAGAACTCAGATATTTTTTAAGATTGGCCAATGGCAGAGCTTATATTTGTGCCCCTGTTGAGTTGCCCGGTCAGAACTCCCCGGAAAGTGGTCAACATCGCTGCTAACCAATCAAATGACCAGATTTGCCACCAAGTCGGTCAAGATTCAAGCGGAAGACCGCTGTTTTGACTGATCATCATATTGCTTTTACAGAAACGTAAACCTTTACCGCTGAACGCAATGTAATTACTGGACTACAAACTTAAATATGCTGACGCCACTGAACCAATTTGATAACTGGACCGCGATTTGAATTCGAATTAATTAACTTCGCAATTTTTTACCCTAGTCGCGTGACCGGGTTGACTACCCCTGGATCCGCCCCTGTTTTCAACGACTGTTTCCGATGCTACATGGAATATTGTTGCGTATATTAACATCACCTTAAATATGAAACTTTTTGCAGGTGGTTTTCGACTCGTTAAGATTATGAAAATATATATTTCCTTTGATGCACATATCTTTATGTAGCTTTACATAAATGACAAAATTGCTTTGCTAGTATTAGCTTGCAGGCAGACTCAACCTGAATTTATTACTAATAAATTCAGGTTGAGTCTGCCCGCTGGCTATGCTAGTATAAGAATTGTTCAAAGGATATTTCTATTTTTAGTAGCTATATGTAGAACATTAGACATTATTATATGCACAAGCTCTGGATATGAGGTATTCTGCAATCTGATTGGTTCTCTACTAGCAGGATATTAGCTCATATCCTACTAGTAGAGAAAAGTAGGAAAAATGGCTGGCAGATTTGGACAATTAAATGAAGAGGAAATTCAAGTTTTACTTGAAAAAAGTAAATATCCAGATTCAGAGCTTGTGTATATAATAAAACAGTTATTCTACTCACTCTCGTCGTATATGACTGATAGCCGACTCGGCGCTATCGCGCCTCGTCGGCTATCAGCTCATGTACGACTCGAGTTCGTAGAATAACTGTTAAATATATTTATCGGATGAGGCTGAGCATGATATTAAGTAAGCATGAGGTCAATGTTTATCTGCCAAAGCGAAGCTAAGGCGGAATACATTGACCGAGGTCTGAATAATAAACAGTTATTCTGCAAAACTATTGTAGAACTTTGTGCCACCATATTGTTTTCGCTACTCACTGTATATGATACAGCGAGTAGCTCAGCCAATCAGATTGCAGAATAGGTCATATACAGTAGATGACTATATTTAACACCGTATTTACTCGTTTGAGCGCCGCGGCGCTCTTTAAATGTTCAGAACTTCAGATGCGGCGCTCATTCGGGGGCGGCGCTCAATCGGGGGCGGCGCTCTTTAAAAAAATATTTTATTTGTGAATTATAACAAGTTATAGTTCTGGGCAAAAAATTATTGAAATAGCCATTTTTAAAAAAATAATAATTTGTTGTGGTGTACCACCTTAAAGTTTTTATTAAAATATAGGAAAAGGGCCTTCGCCATTTACTTGCTGTTTTGTTATTGGGAAAAATAAATGCATGTTGCCCGCTGCCATTGTTGTTACGCGGAACATCGTGATTTTTGGACTGCCATGCGTGGATATCTCGTCCAATGAAAAGCCGCGAAAAACGGACTTTGACACTTGGTATATAACAATATAAATATATAATTTTTTATATAAGTTTTAAAAGTATATAATTATTAAACAATTATCGTATAGAAAAATGCGACGACTATACTAATAAAGGTGCTGTAATACGAGCAACAAAATTGCTGCAATTAGTTGAAGCAAAACTATTAATACTTTTTCCTTAAATAAAAAATATTTTAAAGCGAAAAAATGTAACAGTAATATTGTTAAATACCAACCTCTATACACAGTACGTAAAATAATACTAGACTTTTAATATTCAATTATGACGTAATGATACGTTAATTTGATATGAGCTATCACGAATTGCCCTAAAACGTAGTTATTAGATGTGATACTGCATTCCAATAACGCTCAACATCCCGGACTCCATTAATGTAGTCGGTCTTCAATCTCCGAAGTTGATTTTCCAACCGTTGCCAGCGGCGACGCCTTCGTGTGGGAAGCCCGCCATTATCCATGGAACGGATGCCTTGGTCAGTTTGAGCCTGAAGATCTTTTAAATGCCTTATAAAGATCCACAAGTTGGGATGACGCACTTGTACACGGTTGTTCCAAGCGCGATGAAACCCTTAATAAAAATGCAAATATAATTGTATAATAACAAACGTGTATGAATAAATGGCGTGGTTCCAGTTTTCTCATATTCCCAAGCTATCACTCTTTTTGTATTTTAAGGTGGCTCGATACAGTATTTTCAAAAATGAAAAATTTACGATTTACGTCTGACTTATTGGACAATTATTACTTGTTGGAAAACAAAGAGTGTATGACTTTTATAAACTAATATCGAAAGAGTTTGAATTTTGAACAAAGGTCACATTACTGCCGTTACTATGGCAACAATGACGTTTCAATATGGCGAATATTTTCCATTTAAAGTAATTTAACTCGAAAACGACTGGTGACCTGTTTTTATTTAATAAAATGCTTTCTTTTAGTATATTGAACTAACTTGGAAAATTTTGGGTCGACAGAATTTTATTAAAATCGTAAAGTAATTCGATATATTAAAAAAGCATTTTATGAAATAAAAAATGGGGGTCACCGAATTCGTTTTCTAAGGGGGTACACTACAAAATTTTAAAGGAAAATCCTATTTTGAAATTAGCCATATTATGCATCGTTAATGATCCATTTTTCGTTTTCTGGTGTTAATTTTTCTATTTGTTTGGCGGAAAATGGGTAAATAGGGGAAAATAGCAGCTTGTTTGAAATTTTGTCCCCCGTAGTAACCACCATAGCAACGACATCCACATACCCCCCCACCCCTAGCTATATAGTGATTTTAAACGATTTTATTTCAAATTACACCAAGTACAAGTAGGTTATATTTAGGCGGGAGAGGCGTTATAATGGCGTGAAAGTAAATTGTGTTTACGCTATATATAAAGAACCGAAGGGTTAAACATTGGTGTCTTTTTAAAGACGGCAACGGCGGAGGTCACAGCTGGGAACCAAACTTAGATGTTGAAATAGTACGTGTTAAACATTTTTGAAAAAATCTAGCATGGCATTTTCATGATATATATGCCTACCTCTCCCGTTTAGGATATGTTTGGCTATGTGACTTCGACCCCGAATTAGTCAACGTATATTTTGTGAGCATTTGAAAATATAGGGGAGCTCCATGTCCAATTTTTCATTTGTGCTTATAATATAAGTAAATAAAAGCTTTTATTCAGTTTTCAATTTTGACCTAATTAGCAGTACGCTAAAAACGATATCTCCTAAAGCAATGAACCAAATGAATTCAAATTTTCAGTGAAGCTTTGTATATACCTTATCTATGCTGTAAACTAGGATTTTTGAAATTGGCTAAATCTATGATGTACAATCATTATTTTTCTGACCGAAAAGACATAAAAATATATGCGACATCAACTCCTTCAGAAAAAAATAACTAAAACTCAATATTTTTTAAAGATCCTAGTTCACAGCATACACGTCATATATTGGTTTCTATTTTTACCATTTTTGAAGATTTGTCACGTTTGGTTGTCTTGTAATCGTTTTTATCGAGGGTAATTATATTGGTAACCATGGCAATCATAATTTTGAAAACTGTGTCATTGGTCATCATTTGATCAGAGGAATAGTTCTGGGCAAAAAAATTATTGAAATAGCCATTTTTAAGAAAATAATAATTTGTTGTGGTGTACCACCTTAAATAACTTTTAATGAAAATATCCGCCATATTCAAACATCATTGTTGCCATAGCAACAGCAGTTATGTAACTTTATTAAAATTTTTTAATTCTTTCGATGTTATTTTATTATACACTCTTTGTTTTCCAACGACAGGTAATAATTGTCCAAAAAGTCAGACGTAAATAGTTAATTTTCCATTTTTTTAAAAACTGTCTCGCGCCACCTTAAGTTATGACGTCAATAATTGATCCTGGGATGGCAGCAAAATGGAGAAAGTCTGATGTCTAAGAGTTGATTTAACGAGATGAAATGAAATTTGGTACAATTTGTAAGTGCGCGTAAGCAAACATTTTGGATTGTTAATGCATGTGGTTGTTATGGCAACAAGCTAGCTACGAACGCCTATAGGCTATAAGAACAATAAGAATGAATTACGGAATCAGCTTTCAGACATCAGACTTCCTTCTTTTTCAAATACAATTCCGTCTCAAACACAACCAGTGACGTCAAAACTCGAAAAGCAAAAAGTGCAATAACTTGAGATGAAATGAGATACGAAAACTAATATTGATAATTTATAATAAAATAATGAAGAGTAAACTACAATACCTTCGGCGTGATTGTTTGTACGGCAATCCATGTCCCGATCGTACACATTCCACAAAGCTATAGGAAAGTTTCCGTTGATGTAGTTATTGTACACGTAATTGAAGAACTCCACCAAACCTGGGTATCTTCTGAACAATCGTTGTGTCCTATTCTCTGTGCGCAGTAAAGCAAAGTTATTTCTCACGATGGGTGTCGGCAAAAATCCGATTGACATTACTTTCCTAATGAGCTTCTTCACACGCTCGTGATTTCGGTAAGCACGGGCCAAACCAAGTTCTTTGACATGGCGCCATAGAGATTGGTTAAAATGAAAATAGCATCCCTCTATTCTGGTGTCTGGTAGTTCTGTCTGGATAGCAGCGATCAGGGCTTGCTCAAAATCGCACACAATTGCCTCGGGTTCCCATTCACTTCCCGTCACACGTAGAATTTTCCGCTGGAGAATTTGTAACACCTGTCTGTAATGGCCAATCGCTCTATTTGTCATTGTTGCTATTGCTAGAGGTAATACTCGACCATAATACTCTGCAAGTATGGTGAAAACTTGCTCGTATGGGCGTGGTGCTGTTCGAAAAGTTGCATCCATATACAATTGTTGACACTGATCAAGTGCGCGCAGATTTTTCGTGGTGCAGAAAATAGCGATACCCCAGTCATTGTCTTGGTGTAGCAGGAACCTTTTGTTTCTCCATGATCGTGCCCAGGAACCTTCGATGTTTACGTCGTATATATCTTGTGGCGCGTCTGGTACTTCAGCTGATTTGACTCTTGACATTTGTGAGCGAACCGACTGAAAATCAGGAATCTCTTGATCGGATCCGTTACCCTGAACCTCTCTGTGAATGGCTGAAACATGCTGGTCATAAACTCGCTTTATCGGTTTGGTTGGATCGTCCTTTATGCTGTCTTTTACGTCATTTAAAAATATCCCTTTTTGTATAACAGCATAGTCTTCTTCGTGGTTATGTTGGTCTCTCTCCACCACTATAATATTTGCATCTTCATCATCCTTGTCAAAGAGATTGGTCTTTAATTTCGCGCCACAGGTTGTTCTCCAACACCGCCAATGCATCGTTGATTGACTCTGTCGATTGAACTGATATTTATAGCCGTCTTCAACTAGGACTCTTCCAATACCTCTCGCACCTGTGATTATTTGAGCCATCTAATTTCGAGGTGTATCGTGCTTGAACTTAACGCTAACTTGAAACTGACTCAATGTTCAACTAACTAAAATGCACTGTTACATCTATATATATATATATATATGCACTGCCGGTATGCAGTAAGCAGATAGCAATTACATTATTATCACATTATTATTGGACGGATTGCCGGTAAAGGTGTGATGAATAGAAAAGTACTTACACGTTAACAAAAATACATTAAGACAATTTTCATAATACTTTGCTTTGCCGGATTACCCTTAAAAGTGTTATACATAGGTGTTAGTGTTACAGCTCTCGTCATGCGAAAAAGGCTATAAATAGAATTAAATTGCATTAACACAACTTTCAGTCATCAATATACAATTGGCCATGCATATAGAAACGGGACAGTTTTGGACTTTTTCATTGGGAAATGTGCATGCTAGGCCTTTTATTTCTCGTTTTCCCTCCTCTTCTCCCCTCACCTTCACCCCCCCCCTCATATGCTGTTTATGGTCGATTTCAACACAGACCCCAAAACGGAAGGAGAAGGCCCAGGTTAAGGCTGTATGTGAATCGGGTTTCCGATTTCGGATATCACCAAAACAGAATTCAATAATTATTCATTAACTCAACCTTTTAAGAGTTGCTGTTACAGCTCTCGACAAGGGAACAGTATACTTACAAGCCAACTAAATTGCATTAACACAACTCAGTTACAAGCAGAATCTGATTATAATAAGTTGTATTATAATGTAATTTAGTTAGTTTGTAAGTACTTAGGCTTTTCTATTCATAGCCTTTTTTCCCTTGCCGAGAGCTTTAACACCAACTCCTAAGTTGGACTTATTATGAAAATTGTGTTAATGTAATTTATAGTTGGCTTGCATAAGAATTTTTCTATTCATAGCGGATAGCCTTTTCCGCTTGCCGAGAGCTTTAAATTAACACCATCTCCAATATAACATTTTTCATGAGTAATCCAGCTAAGTTGGACATATTATGAAAATTGTGTAAATGTACTTTAGTTGGCTTGTATAAGGACTTTTCTATTCATAGCCTTTCCCCTTGCCGAGAGCTTTAACACCCTCTCCAATATTTAACACTTTTCATGCCTTTGGGTAATCCGCCTAAGTTGGACAAATTATGAAAGTCGTGTTAATGCAATTTGTTAGCTTGTAAGTACATAGGGTAAGTACTCATAGCCTTTTTTCCCTGCCGAGAGATTTAATACCAACTCCTATAATGCTTAATGTTATATACAACACATTTATGGGTATAATCCGGCTAAGTTGGACTTATTATGAAAATTGTGTTAATGTAATTTAGTTGGCTTGTATAAGGACTTTTCTATTCATAGATAGCCTTTTCCCTTGGCGAGAGCTTTAACACCAACTCCAATATTTAACACTTTTCATGAGTAAGATTAGCTAAGTTGGACATATTATGAAAGTTGTGTTGAATGCAATTTTGTTTGTTTGTCAGGACTTAGACTTTTTTATTCATATAGCCTTTTTCCCTTGCTGAGAGCTTTAACACCAACTCCTATAATCTTATACAGTATATAGCACTTTTATCGGTAATCCGGCTAAGTTGGACATATTATGAAAGTTGTGTTAATGCAATTTGTTAGCTTGTAAGTACTTAGGGTTTTCTATTCATAGCCTTTTTTCCCTGCCGAGAGCTTTCACACCAACTTCTATAATGCTTAATGCAATATACAACACATTTATGGGTAATCCGGCTAAGTTGGACTTATTATGAAAATTATGTTAATGTAATTTAGTTGGCTTGTATAAGGACTTTTCTATTCATAGCCTTTTCCCCTTGCCGAGAACTTTAACACCAATTCCTATATAATTATAACACTTTTCATTGGTAATCCGGCTAAGCTGGACATATTGTGTCACAGCAATTTAAAAGCCAACTAAGTTACATTACTGTAGCTCAACTTTCATAATATGTCCAACTTATATAATAGGAGTTGGTGTTACAGTTGTCGGTGAGGGAGAAAGGCTATGAATGGAAAAGTCCTTACAAGCAAATTAAATTACATTAACGTAACTTTCATAATATATCCAGCTTAGCCGGATTACCCGTGAAAAGTGTTATATATAGGAGTTGGCGTTACAGCTCTCGGCAAGGGAAACTTAGTAACATAGTTGACTTGTAAGGACTTTTCTATTCATAATGATATGCATTGCACCTTTACCGGCAATCCGTCCAATAATATTGTGATAACTACCAGGGCCGCCGAGAGAACTCGCAGGGCCCGGGGCAAAATTTTCCTTAGGGCCCCCCAAAGACCTTCCAACTTTGTGGATGAAAAATGCGTGGTGTCAAAGGCATGAGACATCTAGTGGGGTGTGAGGGCATGTTCCCCCCAGACAATTTTTGAAATCCAGAGTCTCTGAAATGCCATTTCATGCACTTTGGAGGAAGATTCTACAGAATTTTAATGGTCAAAAAATGACATATAACATGTAAAAAAAATACAAATCGGCCCCAAAGTGCCAAATTTTCAGTGCCCCTATGACCTGATCGGCTGATCATTTTTTTCAAACAGCAGAAAAGACTAAAAACTGTGCTAAGGCATACAGTACTTCAAAGCGTTGTGAAAAACTTTAATGAAAAACATATATAATGGCACTGAAATAAATTGTCAACAGTTAAATGAGCACTTTAAATTTCACTCTGGCCTTTTTTCAAGATGGGGCCTCTATTAGGTTGGGGACCCGGGACAAGTCTCCCCCCCTCTCGGAGGCCCTGATAACCACTGTAGGTTACGTACCTAAAATTTAGTAAATGCTGCCTTTTTAGCATAATCTCAAGCGTTTCACGAATCATAAACGTATTTTTAGGTATTCTTCGTACACACGCCAACCAACCGAGCTTCGGTGGCGAAGTGGTTAGCGCACTTGCTTTTCACCTCTAAGGTCACGGGTTTAAGTCTCAGTGAGAGCTTTCTCAATGCGACTCGAACCCAGTCCTCAAGTGAAAAGAGTAAAGTCAACGCTCTGCCGTTTTTCTCCGGGTACTCCGGTTTCCTCCCACAGGGAAAGTTGACAGGGTGGGTTAGGTAAAAGGGCCCACAGTAATTGGCATATGCTGTTGTGGTGACCCTGCCCTAGTTGGCGAAGCTAAATAAAAAAAACAACAAAAAAAATACACAGGGGTCCCCTACACAACTTCCCCAACGTTTACATTCCAACTTGTTTATCAATTAGATAATACTATATACAGTTCCTCATTGCTTATATAGTCCGTATTTCCTGTTATTCCCAAGTTTTGTAAATGTTCCAGATTACCTATATTCCATAACCAGTTTGAATTGTTCTTATTCGCAAGGAAAATGTTTGTTATCTGCTTTGTACTAACACTGGAACATAACTGAATTGAACAGTAAATTGTTAGAATAAGAAATATGTCTTCGTAGTCGTAGATATACTAGTTATATCATCCTATGTCAGGTTGTTCATGCTTTTTTTCTCGCAGTAACCACATTATTCTTGGCAGTATATATAATAATAATAAGAGCCGTAACATAACATCACCGAAATTTCGCAATAATATGACTAATATATATTATTTGCATGATCGAACTACTATATCACATTTATAAACTCGCTGATTTTTCTGCGTAGACGATAGACATGGACCTCTGGACATGGACTATATTTCCTCTTGCAAAAATGTATTGCTCTTTACAGATGACCGATGTTGTATAACGCGCCCAGTTGTGAGTCCCCATTTAGTAGGTTATTTTTCTAAGTTTAGGAATTGAATTTGGCGGCCATTTAAGAGTCACATGGTTAATATCTCCCTACAAGGACATGTCTCTCACAAATGACCGCCATATTTAATTTCTAAGCTGGAAAATCCCGATGATAATGGCGGGCATCCCACACGAAAGCGTCGCCGCAACGGTTGGAAAATCAATTTCGGAGATTGAAGACCGACTACATTAATGGAGTCCGGGATGTTGAGCGCTATTGGAATGCAGTATCACATCTAATAACTATACGTTTTAGGGCAATTCGTGGTAGCTCATATCAAACTAACGTACCATACGTCATAATTGAATATTAAAAGTCTAGTATTATTTTACGTACGGTGTATAGATGTTGGTATTTAACAATATCACTGTCACATTTTTTCGCTTTGAAAATCTTTTGTATTTAAGGAAAAAGTATTAATAGTTTATTAGGGCTTTGGTGGCTCACTACGCTTTTTTAAAAATGGAAGATTTCCGATTTAAATCCAAATTTTCCGAAAATTATTATTCGTTGAAAAACAAAGAGGGTCTGAATTGTATAACACAATAACTAAAGAGTTTGAAATTTTTCAAAAAACATCTATAATTGCCGTTGCTATGGTAACAATGACGTTTCAATATGGCGGTTATTTTGGCTTTAAAGTGATTTAACTCGAAAATAACATTGGTGACCCCCATTTTTTATTTCATAGAATTCTTTCTTTTAGTATATTAAATTATTTTGACAAATTCTGTCATGCCAAACTTTTTCAAAATAGGAAAATGAGATTATTCGTTATAACGTATTTTTGCCATGACAGAATATTTTTTAAATCTCTGAAATAATTCAACATAGTAAAAGAAAGCATTTTATGAAATAAAAAATGGGGGTCACCGATGTTATTTTCGAGTTAAATCACTTTAAAACCAAAATATCCGCCATATTTAAACGCCATTGTTGCCATAGCAACGGCAGTTATAGATGTTGTTTGAAAATTTTTAATATATATCGTTATTTTGTCCGGTGACCTATGTTCAATTTTGCATGCTGTATTGTACCCCAAAAGTCTTTCATTATAGCAAAAATAAAAAAAATTCTGTAATGCCAAAATAATTTTATTGAAGAAAACGACATTTTTGCATTTGAAAAAAAATTGGCACTACAAAATTTTTTTATATTTCGCTTATTGTTAGTTTATGTTGTTTGTAAAATAATGCGCGAAAAGGATTTGGGGGTCACCGTGCATTTTTCCAACTACACGAAGCAATAGGCCGTTTTTTAGTGAATTTCGGATGGGTGTGTTGCCATAGCAACGAACTATGTGTTACAAAAACTAACACAACTTGTAAGTAGAAACATCAAAATGTATGAAAACACCGATATATGGTGATTAAGACCTTAAAACACGGAGTTTAAGAAATTCAAAATGTTGTACGCTTGAATTTTTGAAAACTGTATCGAGCCACCTTAATTGAAAAGTTGACGAATGTTGATTGTTGTCTCTTGTTTTGTAACTTATTTCGCTAATAATAAAAAATCAATTTTTGGTAAATTACTTATGACATCATGCTATGTGGCAGTTACACATAATCATTAGAAGCCGTCGTTGTCACACTGAGATGGGAACATTTAAATAATTATGCATATCGCAATATTCATTAACTGTTAATTATATATGATTATTATTATACAGTCAAACTCTATTCTCGTTTCGGATTGGTCAAAAAGCCCCGGATAATGCTCAATATCCGGTAGTTCTCACGTTAATTCCGCTGGTGATGTCATCGGCATGGAATAATAGTTTTTTAGATATCATGCTCAGCCTCATCCGATAATTGTGTAATGTTCCACAAATAGCTACTATAACTAGAGCTATCCTCTCAACAATTCTTATACTAGCATAGCAATTTTGTCATTTATGTAAAGCTACATAAACTCATCAGTAAGATATGTGCGTCAAAGGAAATATATATTTTCGTAATCTTAACGAGTCAAAAACTGCTGCAAAAAGTTTCATATTTAAAGGTGATCAGTAATACAGGCGACATTTTCCAAGGAGGAACGCGTTGCCAAACAAATCGAATTCCGTGTAGCATCGCCATCGGAAATAGTCGTTTAAACTAGTTATATCATCGCCTTAACCTGTTCCTTAACTGTATTTCGTGCATATTCTTACCCAGTAGGACACGTAATTGCAATTCAGAACGTGCATATTTCGGAGTAGTGAACCTTCGGAGTAGTGAACCTTCGGAGTAGTGAACCTTCGGAGTAGTGAACCTTCGGAGTAGTGAACCTTCGGAGTAGTGAACCTTCGGACTAGTGAACCTTCGGACTAGTGAACCTTCGGACTAGTGAACCGTAACCATATATTTGTTTACTTATTTTTATTTATTAATAGGGCGAGCATCAATTCCATCTATTAATAGGGCGAGCAGCAATAAGGGCGAGCATCAATTCCACATTTAGTGGTCATATTTGTTTACTTATTTTGATTACTGAAGGGCGCGCATTGTTTGTAAACATGAGAAAGTTTGAATTTTGGATGAAAATTATGCATCAAATCAACAGCATCTTTATGTTCTATACTATTTTGAACATAGCAAACTTGACCTGACCTGCTGAATATCAATAACATTTTAGTCAGAAGGCTAGGTAAGAACTAGCAAGTAGCATATTGTCCTAAAACCTAGAGTTTAAATTTTGCTACTCATAGCTATCATATATACATATGTATATATTTGTTACTCATTTGAATGGGTCTGCCAACGTTTGGCTAATGCGTATTCCACTGTTGTCGTGAGTAATGCGTCTCGCTGAATACTTATATCGAGTCTGTTCAAGCTTGGGTCAAATCGAAGTATAATAATTACGAGCTATAGGATCATCTTAAAATATTGCAAGATGTAGGGAGAACTAAGGTCTTCGGTTTTCTTGTAAAAACTTGACCCGTTTACAGTGTAATAATTATCAAGAATATGTGACAGCTGACCCTTGAACTCTAATAAATAGAGCTCGTTATTGCGCGTTTATGTCTGAATTATAATCAACACTGATTTCTAGTTTCTCTTTAGTTTCCCACAAATACAACTAAATACCGACGTATGGTTCGCTCAAACTATTGTAGAGTATAGATGTTTTAGAGCGATGTACTTTACGATCGTCAAGTTTTGAAGGCGCAATGTTTGTTGTTGGAAATATAATACTCTCATAATTATAGACTGAAGTATGTCGAATATTTTACATAGTGCGTGACGAATATTAGCATGATCTGTACGTTTCTCGTTCGTAACTTCGTATCGTATTGTTCCCTTGATGCGTTATTGATCTGGTTAAAACACAAGTACGTAACTCAAAATGCGCAAGTATTCTAAGATGCACACAAGAAAATTGCATGCGTTTTGTGCGGGTGACTTGGGTGACCGTGGAAGTGCAAGCTGTGACACCCTCAAAAAGCCACGAGGACCACGACGACGAAGACGAAGAAAACAGACAGGGGCATATTAAACCTAGGGCTTGGCTCTGGCAGCCGTAGTAATTATATACACCTCGTCCCAATGGGAATACTTGTCCCAAGAGTCATGCTATTGTTGCTTTATTGTGTTTGCCCCCTTTGAAAAACGGCGCCCATAATTACGAAATTGCCTATTGTTGAATATTACTCCTTCATGGGTAATTGTGGCATCACCATGAGCAGATACATGTACGCTTAGCGTACCTATTTTTCAGATAGTTTTCACAACACAGCCGCCGTATCTTCACTAGACTCTACCTACACTGGCACCGCACGTTCGAAATATTATCACAGAAGAATCCAGTGACAACTATGGTAGACCTTGTTGCAATCTCCGGAATGAAATGGTTAGTCATATTAGAGTTTGGATTTTTGTCGAGGGTCAGAGGTCGAGGGTCGAGGGTGGAAGGTCGATGTCGAGGGTCAAATGTTGAGGTCGAGGGTCGAACGTCGAGGTTGAGGGTCGAAAGTCGAGGTCGAAGTTCGAAAGTCGAGGTCGAAAAATTGATTTAATTGGTACTGTTGAATTTGAGTAGAATGCTGAATGGTATAAAAACTTTTAAAAACTATACTCTTGTCAATTTACAGAACTTCTTTTCGTAAATATTAACACGAAATATTGATTAGAAAGTTAAATATTATAATGATACTAAATTTAGATTTTATAATTGTTGTTAAATTGACAAGAACAATTATAAAATGTAAATTTAATATCATTAATTTAACTTACTAATCAATATTTCGTGTTAATATTTACGAAAAGAAGTTCTGTAAATTGACAGAAGTATAGTTTTTAAAAGTTTTTACACCATTCAGCATTCTACTCAAATTCAACAGTACCAATTAAGGTGGCTCCCTAGGGTTTAATCCCCGATGGTAGCGTAAGCCGTATAGATGGCGGGAAATTTAAAATAGCCGCGTGATCCTCGCGGGATTTAAAGACCAAAATATAAACATGGCGACTTTTGCAAGAAAATGTTTTTCGACAAACAAATATGTCAAATTTTTTATAACACGAAATGTTCAAATGCTATTTAAAACGCCAACAATTTTCGTGGCCGAAATAAGAGAAAATAAAAGTTATAATTTTGGAGGTAACTATAGTTTCCTCGACGTTTTTGGCCGTCGTACGAAGTCACATCGCGGCAATTGGTGGTGCAAGTTTCCGCACGTATTTTCGGTGTTTGGAGCGCTTTATATTTATACTTCTGACCACGCTGAATGTATGGATAACGAAGAAAGTTTATCTTCAATGTCTAAAACCAGTATCGCAGAGTCTCCTAAAACAAACTGTCATAATAAACGGAATTCAAACGGGTGCTTTGCGAAATTACGTAAGGTCGGACACAAGGAGAAAAGTTTACTTCCGATGAGAACAGCTTTAGGTGCGAGAAGAAAGCTTGTTTTTGACAAATGTGACGAAAATGACCCCCCTTCAAAACGACAAACAAGAAGTAAAAAGGTACAGTACAATATTTCTTGACTAGTATCAAATGTTTTCATTTGTTTATATTTCTTGACTAGTAATTAGTATCAAATATAAACTAACAATATGTCAAAATTACAATTCATTTCAATATACTTACACATTTTTAGGATGCTGTTTCTGAAGAAACAGTTGTGCATGGAAGCAGAATTGTAGATCTGGGACACTTCAAAAAATGTTTTGAAAATTGCAGCAATTGCCACTCAGGTAAATTAATTATAAAGTTTGGTTGGAAAAATTAAATAATACATATTTTTAAAACATTTTACAAAACTATTTTAATGACTGACTAATAAGTGTGGAAAATAAGAAACTATGAACTATGCAAAAGTGATAAACTATTAGCTAAAGTATATATTCAAATCATTTAGGTCCCTTGCCCTTCAATGTTTGTGATGAACAGCGACATGGCCTAGCCAGCACATTTTATATCAGCTGTCCCTTTTGTGGTCATTTCAACAAGGCTGAAACTTCAAAACAACACAGTTCTGGTAATCGAGGTCCCAAGGCGTTTGATATCAACACACGAGTAACTCTTGGTTGCCTCCATGCTGGTATTGGGCAAAGTCATATGAACAATATTTTATCTTGCATGAACATACCTACAATAAATTCAAATACTTTTAAACATAGAGAAAGAGAAGTTGGGCAGGCTGTTGAAGCAATTGCTAAGAAAAGTTGTGAGGAAGCAACAAATTTAATACGAACTGAGATGATGACCAATACAGCCGAATGCAGTGAGGACAATCTAGTCTCTGTCCCTTGTTCATTTGACATGGGCTGGCAGAAAAGAGGGAAAGGCCACAATTCGTTGACTGGACAAGCTGCTGTTATGTGTTTGACCACAGGAGAAGTGTTAGACTACACAACAAGAGTAAAATTCTGCCGTTTTTGTGATTATGCTAAAAGAAACAATGCCCCTGTGAAAGCTCACGACTGTCGCAAAAATCATGTGGACTCCTCAAAGGCAATGGAGCCTTCCGCTGCAGTAGAATTGTTTAATAATGGTCCTAAACATAACGTAAAGTACTCTATGTATACTGGAGATGATGACTCCACAACAGAAGCACACATTCGGCAAAAAGTTGGGTACAAGGTTGAAAAACTAAGTGACATCGTACATACAAAAAGATCATTAACTACACGCCTATATAACTTAAAACAAAATGCAAGATTTCCAAACAGTTCCACATTATCACAAAAGGTCATCAATTACTTAGTCAAATGCTTTTCCTATGCTATAGCTCAAAACAGGTAGCCCAGAAGAAGTCCAAAAAGCAATTGAATGCATTGTCCCTCATGCATTTGGAGACCATACAGAGTGTAACATTAGTTGGTGTGGATACAAAAGCGACCTCAACAATTACAGACATAAAAGTCTTCCACATGGTAAAGATCTGTTTGGTGAAAGCCTTAAGAATGCACTTCATAATATATTCAGTGACTACTCTACTGAGACTGTGGTTAACAAAATTGCACCATGTTCAAATTCACAAAGGAACGAAACCCTTAACAGTGTGGTGGGATCCAAAAATCCAAAAATTAGATTTTATGGTGGCAGTGACAGCAATGATTTTCGGGTTGCATGTGCTGTTGCCCAAAGAAACCTCCGATATGCTTATGTTGACAGAACATTGGAGGCACTCAATATTGAACCCGGAACCTTTTGCACAAATTACAATGAAAGGATGACTACAAAAGTAAATAAAGATAAAGACAGAAAATCTACCATAAAATTTAAAAGACAACGGATACAAAAGCACTTGAGCAGTTCTGCCCAAACTACCAGAAAAGAAGCAAAGGAAGGTACAACCTACCAAACAGGAGTTGGATTAAATCTAACCACTGACATAAACACAAACTCGACTAAGTCTAAGAAGAATTTGGGAAATGACATACCAGAGCAAGAAATTCTGGCGAAAGTTCAAGCAATGTCATCAGAACCATTCAAAGAAATCGAGAACATTGTACCTCCTTATACCACTAGACCACAAGTAGAAGGAGTTCAATTTGACGAAAATAATAATTACAATTTCTTGGTGTTTGACACAGAAACAAATATAACTGGTAAACTTGCCGAAATATGCCAATTATCAGTATGTGACATGTCTGGTTCGCATATATTTTCCGAATACGTACTGCCAACACATGATATCGATTTTTATGCTTCAAGAGTAAATAATCTTGAAATAAGATCTATCAAAGGCGAACGAAAACTCTTTAAAAATGAAATATTAGTACCTACCATACCTTTTTGTGAAGCCCTAACCAAAATCCAGAGATATATATCACTGTCAATTGACCAAGCAAAAGTCACGTCAAACAAACCCATCGTTACTGTACTTATTGGACACAACGTCGCAACTTTCGATACACCAATACTTTTACCAAGCGCTGGAGAATGTTTTGCACATAATTTACAGTTGATGGACATTTGGTTCGCTGATTCCCTGCCATTATTCAAAGAGCTCGTTAAAAGTCAATTTCCACAACTAAAGAATGCAAACGGTACATTCCCAAAAATTAATCAATCGTCTCTTTACGAGGCTTTGTTTCAAGAAACATTCGATGCGCACGACTCCTTAGAAGATGTCCTTGCTCTTCGAAAAATTGTGTTTTCATCCAAGCTTGAACTGTCAACAAGGACGATAGTCGATCATTCGCATCTTGTAACCACATACCACGCTGTCGAGGACATGAAATATCTTGATCGTCGCCACAAAAATATGCAAACCTTCAACGAAATCATGTTTGATCCACGCACAAATAACGGCTTTTTCAAGAAGAATATGGCTGAGAAAATTGCAGGTTCTGGTTTAACATACAAGGATCTGGATGAAGTTTCTGACAAGTACGGGAAAGTTGGATTGATTGCAATTCTCTCAAAACCGCCATCGAATTCATTGAAGTCGTCGCCAAGAGTAACTCGTACTGCTCGAATTTTAGCAGCAATTGTTGATCACTTCACCAAAAGCACCAAATCATAGGTATTTACAATATAATCTCAAATTCGGCCAATCGGTTTATATATCGCCATAGTCCGAGCGGTTAGACTTGTTTTTTTTTCAATTAACAATGTGAAATGTCTTGCGTGTTCTCTTTTCCCCCAAAATACACGCGCGACATCTCGCGCGAAACCGTAAATTTTGAAAAATTATATCAGCGAAAACTCAAAAACACAACATTGAATTTCTTGTAGTTCCTTCGGTGAATTTTTTTTAAATTTCATGCTGGTGAAGATGTTACTATCGTTAACCTAAATACCAATTTTCACGAAATTCAATCGAAGGAAATTTTTTTAATGTATATTTTTTACTTTTTCGTACATTGCTCGTAAACCTATCGATTTAATTTTTTTAAACATGGCAAGGGAATAATTGAATACCTAACATTTGATATGCAAACTTTAAAAAAATTTGACCGAAGCAAATCTTCAAAATGGCTAAGAAAAGGGAAAAAATGCACAGCATTGAAGATACTCTGTTACCATGGTAACAGAGTTTTAGCGCAAAGTCGCGGTTTTAAAATCTTCGAAATAATATAATGTATGTTTGGTGAAAATTTCATGCTCTTATCGCGCAAAGTAATTGTTGGGTTGTCGATTTTATGCAGCATTGTAGTGTTTAGTAAAAACCCTAGGGAGCCACCTTAAATCAATTTTTCGACCTCGATTTTCGACCCTCGACCTCGACTTTCGACCCTCGACCTCGACCTTCCACCCTCGACCCTCGACCTCTGGCCCTCGACCCTCCACCCTCGACAAAAACCCAAACTCGTAATATTACACTATATTTTCCGTGTATCGCTAAGCCTGCTTTTAATTATGTTATTTCGACCTAGCTTATTTTATCTAACACTCGTTTCTTTAACTACCTTTGCGTTTTAAGTCGTTGTTTACGTTATAAAGTCATTCCTAATGGCTTTAAATCGCCTCAAGTTATATTTTCACTCGCCTAATACCGCCATGTTGTCTCGCGCCACGAGGGCAAGCACAGTCGGCGTTTGATGCGCATTGCCGTTTATTTAATATACTAACTTCCAGACGAAGCGCATTCGCTCGTTACGTCGAAGTTCTTATTGTATTTTTCTGGTAGTTTTACACAACTCAGCCGCCGTCTCTTCATTTTAATCGGTTCATGATATCTTGCTGTGACTTGATCAAGTATTGAAATCTTGCAATTGCAAGCAGATATATAACGAAATATTTCTACATGTAATCTATATCCTATGTTAACATACGCAGACTGGATTAAGATATAAACAAAACTCACCAATACTATCGATATTTCAATCAAAATTTAAACCTTGCTTTGATACCGTGAATATTCTTAAAGAATCTTGGCCAAGTATACCTTGTTGAACAGCGATTGAGTTTGGGTATCATCGAGCAAAATATGGTACTGTGTGATTTCTAGTACTTCCGTCTGCTCGTGTCGAATATCAAAAATGTAAACACCGCGACACTTCGCGGCATATTACGCAAGAAGCTATGTTTGTAAAAGACGGAGCACGGATCACCGGAGCAACAGAACAGCAAAATATTTAAATTCACATTACTATGATGCACTAAGTTGTCTTTTCTATTACATTATCTATATTTTATTAATTATTATTTATTACTAATAATTTAATTCAATTATAAAGGTAAATCGTTATTACTTCCCACACTTTCTTTATTTAACATAAAACACAGCAAGCCTCAAAACTCACATGAACGTTAAAGAAAACAAATAAAATCAATATATACGTGTTTCTTGTAATGAAGTGGAATGGAATTAATAATAGATTGGTGCCTAATTAATTTCTTCCTCTTGGAGAAAATGGCTCATTAAGGAGAAGTGGAGTTTAATAGAGGATTTTCGACTGAATGGTTTTATTAAACAAACGCAAAAATAAAAAACCATTGTTATTTAAGTGAGTCCTCCTCCCTGCTTACTACTCCCCTTGCGCGGGGCGCGGGTCTCATAAACAGGCGCTGTGGTACAACATAGTGTGGCGCGAGTGAGAAAAACAGGCACAAGTAAAACTTTCGATGGCGCGAGCAAATGTTTTGGTTACAACCCGTGATTATATAGTAAGAACACAGGTCACAATGTTGATCACACAACACGTAAATGTTTTGGGGGACGACTCACCCTCTTGATATTGTCTCGACTTAAAATGCCTTATTGTCTCGACGATGCTTTTTGGACGCCCGAACTTTTGACGTCGACAGTAAAAGCAGCGGATAGAACGATATGGAGGTCAGGTTTTGAACTAGTGGCATCTCTTACCTGGTGTCGTCGATCTCTCTTTTCGACCTTGACAACTATATCTTAGATGCTTGCTTGATCCTGGTCACCCAACAAAGAGAGGTGGATGTTAAGAATATGGCACTATCGCTTTGGTCATTTGGGAATGGACAATGTAACAAAGTTGTTGAAAGATGAGATGGTCGAAGGAATGGACAGTGTTAATGACGGGGAAAGAAAGTCGGTTTGTGAAGGTTGCATCATGGGTAAGCAACATCGAACTGAATATCCTAAAGGAGTGGCAAAACGTGCTACTGAACCTTTTGAACTGGTTCATAGTGATGTTTGTGGACCAATGTCTGTTAATTCCTTTGGAAGTTCTCGATATTTTGTCACATTTATTGATGATTACTCGAGATACACTCATGTTTACTTTATCAAGCATAAAGATGAAGTATTGGATAAATTCAAAGAGTTTGTTAATTTGACAACAAACCTTACGGGCAAGCAAATTAAAACTTTGCGAACAGACAATGGTGGCGAGTATTGTTCAAAGGAGTTCGAGTCATTCCTAAAGGAGAAAGGAATTTTACATCAGTTAACTGTTCCCTACAACCCAGCTCAGAATGGTATGTCTGAACGGATGAATCGCACACTCGTAGAATCGGCTAGGGCGATGATGTCTCATGGGAACATTCAACTTGAATTTTGGGCTGAAGCTATCAACACTGCAGTATATCTTAGAAATCGTAGTCCCACTACATCTCTTAAAGAAAGTACACCTTATGAGTGTTTATTTAATCGAAAGCCAAATGTTTCTAACCTGAGAGTTTTTGGCTGTGTAGCATTTGCTCACATTCCAGAAAAGCAACGCAAGAAACTTGATGAGAAATCTCGGAAAGTTATGTTTGTTGGCTACCCTGAAGGGACAAAGGGTTATAAACTTTATGATCCTTCAACTCGAAAGTTTATCCGCAGCCGAGATGTCGTATTTGTGGAAGGGAAATTCAATAATTCTGAAGATAGTTGTGCTGTGAAAACATGTACTGATTTCTATATCCCAGTAGATGATAATCCTGAAGTAGAAATTCAAAATGTGTCAACTGTTGATGTTGTAGGTGATCATAATAGACCACGTGATGAACAGGAAGTAGTCAAAACTCAACCACTTGGAGCAACATATGAGGAAAACTTCATTAAAGAGACTGAAAATCTTGGTACGAAGAGACAAAGACCTCCCACAAGATTTGACGAAGGATCGTATGTTGCAGATAATCTTACAGCTGATATAAATGAACCTGTAAATATTCAAGAAGCATGGACAGGAGAACATTCTGTTGATTGGAAACATGCAACAAATTCTGAATATGAATCACTCATGAATAATCAAACTTGGGAACTTGTACCACCCCCAGAGGGAAAGAACATTGTCGGAAGTCGTTGGCTGTTCAAGGTGAAACATACAGCAGATGGTTCGGTTGAACGATTTAAGGCTCGATTAGTCGCACAAGGATATTCACAATCTCAATGAGTCGACTATCAAGAAATCTTTTCACCTGTGGTGCGTTATACTTCAATTAGATCTCTATTAGCTGTAGCAAATATTTGTGATTGGGAAGTTCACCAAATGGATGTTAAGACGGCTTTCTTACGAGGTGAACTAGAGGAAGAAATCTATATGAAACAACCTGAAGGCTACGTAGATCAAGAAAGGCCTGATTATGTGTGCAAGTTAAATAAGAGTATTTATGGCTTAATAAAACAAGCGGCACGATGTTGGAACTTTGCTATTGACACTTTTCTGAAATCAAATGGTTACAGGAAGTGCAGTGCAGATCCATGTATTTACATCAAGTCGGTTAAGCGTAATGATGGAAAGATCGATTTTGTTATACTAGTTCTTTATGTTGATGATATACTGTGGTTTTCCAACAACACAGAGATGCTAAAGAAGGAGAAAGAAGCACTTGCTAAGAGATTCATGGTAGATGATATGGGAGAAGTAAATTATGTTCTTGGTATGTCTGTGAAGCGAGACCGTGAAGCAAGGACACTTACTGTTAACCAGCCAAAGTACTTAGAAGGAGTACTCAAGAGATTTGGAATGGAGGAGTGTAAACCTGTTTCAACACCACTGGAACCAGGAAAGAAATTTGAATCATTATCCGAGAATGATACACCAGTAGATGTTCAAGGTTATCAGATGGCAATAGGTTTTCTAACGCATGCAATTACTGCTACTCGTCCAGACTTAGCTGCTGCAGTTGGAATTCTTTCAAAGTACATGTCTAAACCGGGAAAAGATCATTGGCAAGGAGCAAAGAGAGTTCTACGATACATCAAAGGGACACTTAACTATGATCTCATGTTTACTGCGAATGGTAATGATCCTACATTGTATGGTTATGCTGATGCTGATTGGGGAGGTGATGTGGAGAGTCGACGTTCGACATCGGGATATGTGTTCCAGATACAAAGTAAGACGATTAGTTTGGTGTAGTAAAAGGCAAACATCTGTCTCAAGATCAACAACTGAAGCAGAATATATTGCTTTAAGTACTGCATGTCAAGAATTAGTTTGGCTCAGAAGATTACTTTCTGATATTGATCTGAAGCAAGATATTCCGTCAACAATCTTTGAGGACAGTCAAGGTGCAATTCAACTCTCTAAGAATCGCACTAAACATCGCACTAAACATATTGACGTGTCTTTTCATCTTATTAGAGAAGAAGTAAATCATAACCTAGTTTGTGTTAAGTATTGTCCAACTGAAACTGTGCTAGCTGATATGATGACGAAAGCTTTGCCGAACGTAACTTTTGAAAGACTTAGAGACATGTTAGGATTAAAAGACATTAAGTAGTCAAGTGACATTCAGATACATTGAAGTTCATATTAATTAGTTAGTTGATCATTAAGTGGGAGTGTTAAGAATATAATAAGTTAATATAATAATGGTCAACTAGCGATAAGTTATCACGTGGTCACATGGCGTGACTTGAGCACATGGTCTTGTTCTTGTACAAACAACTGTTCTAGTTTTATACTGTGAGGTTTTATATTACAATGGGTTAAATTCATCGTGTTCGTCGTTCCGTTCGATTGATTTCTAACAGAGGAATGGACTCCCATTGAAACTCCATTAAGCCTCAATCGGAAAGTTTCATAGGTTGAGTAATGAACTCTCTCATGCTTCTTATCTTAGTTGAATTCCTGATTGGTTCGTCCAGATGCATGGTTTTAAAACGTAAAAATTCATCACTCGGACGGGAGGCCAAATGTCTAATTTTCGTACGCAAATTATTATTTTTATTATTATTATTTTTATTATTAATATTATTTTTTTGTCGTCGCAAGAAAGAAAGATACAGACATCTAAGATCTGAGCTGGTCACGACGTGTCATTCGTTTGAAGTTATCACACTTGAAGTAAGTGTGGAAAAGTTTGTGTCGAAAGATATTGACAGATTTCGCACTTGAAATGAACGATGAACGTATTATTAAAAAATGTATGGAGGTAGCTCTGAGAGCAACATTCTATATTTACTGCAGAAGAAATGAATAATAGATTTGTAGAGGGGTGTGAAACCCCGTCACCATTGTCATGTTCTAGGGTAAAGCAATAAGATTCGTTGGGCAAATGTTAAAACCTGACAATTTCATCGTATGTTTTTTGTCAGCAGAAAAATATGTAGTAGATTTCGTTATTCTACATCGTAGTCAAAACATGACTTCCAAATAGTTTACAGTTAAATATGGCAATCACGCAACCTACAGACAACTGTGTTAAATTGAATGAAATCAACATGAAACTTTCAAAATAAACCGTAACCTGACACTTTTTGGCTTAGTTTGTCGGTCAGGTTCCAGTTCTTCTCGGGCAAAAAAGTCATACCCTCCAGTTGTAATACCGAAGTTTCGGTCCTGCTCTGGTTTTCTCCTGTAAGTAGCACTGGACTTCTTAGGAGAAGAGTTTATAGCTGATAGAGTTATCCAATTTAAATTACGTAAATAATTTAGTTAAGGTTTCTTTCAGTAGTAACACTGGATGAATGAGGGGTTGCCTTTATTGGAGAACAGTTTAGAATTGCTATCAGTTCTGGTATAAATAGAGCTAGTAAAGTTTCGGTTTTCTGCTGTAGAAAACAGTGGACCACTATGGGAGATTGCACTTACTGGAACTCTAAAGGTTCATAAAGTTCATGAATAGTGCATAAGTTAAATCGCATAAAGGTATCCAGTACAAATATTCTCAGTTTAGTTTAGGTGTATATCTTTCCTTAACACAACACCAGTAATTTATTCCAGATGTTGCTGGAAGTTGTTACTTGAGTTTTATATAATGTTGCTACAAATATGTTAAAATTCTGGCCTACCATATTTTGTGCATCAGCTTTTATATTACGCTCGATAAGATTTGATACGAACTGCTAGATGGGGATTCTTGTAATGTAAACCTAGAGCATGCCGATACTACAAAATATTACCGAAAGTGATGATATTTCACCATTAGGTGTAATTTTTTTTTCGATTATCCAAAATTCGAAGGTCTACTGTATAGTTGATATTGATATATTTAGCCAACGATAATAATTGGAAAATGTAATGCTCATGTGATACAAAGATAGCATTGAGGGTGAAATAACCCTTAAAAAATATTGTGTTTTATAAATGTTTAACATTAGTCAAAATGATCATGTCTTCTGTTTGAATGTTGACCAAACAACTAGTACTAGCCGTATAGCCATGTGAATGGCCTCAAAATAGCACTATGTCATCTGAAAATAGTGCACTAGTCAGTGGCAAGCCCACACTCCAAGAAGATGCATGCGCAGAGTTTAGTGGGGTAGCGCTTAATGGGGATTTTACGAAGAAATTAATCAAGTTTGTGTTTGTTGTCAATGCATTTTGCTTAATTTGGCAGTAAACAAAGGTAGTGAGTGAATAGTCACGATTACTGAAGGGATTTATTTGCATGCTAGTGCGAGACAATGTCAATTACAATTTCCTGTATCAATCATATTTTAATGTTTTATAATATATTTTAGTTGTATCCACCGGAACTGTTCAGTATATTCTATATTATTCAGATCAATTGCTTTCGACGCCATGGACCTGCAGAACTTGACTCGTACATAATAACATTAAAGTTAAATCACATAATCATTGTCTGTATTAAAAGTTCAAACTGGCAGAATCAACAAGCGCCTGAATTTCTGGAGTGGCTTTTTTCCGTCGTTCGTTGCCTTGCGTAAATGTCTTACCTCGTATTATGGTCCCCGTCTTTCGTAGTTTTCTAATAGCTTGACAGATGGCATAATAAATTTTTGAAATACCTACATCTTTAACTTTCATGCAGAAATAAAGTAGTTAGCATAATTATACAAAATCAACATGATTATTTATATATACGAAAAGATCGTTAGCGTGCTTAATGACGCTAATGTGTTCGGTTGCAATTTTACTATTTTGTTTCAATATGATAATTTAAATAAATAAAATAGATTTAAATTTCTGTCTTCTAGTAAACGACTTGGCTGAAAGACACATTTCGTTGAAAAGTAAATAAATCTGGTTCTTAATTCTTTTGTGACCTGACTAATCTTTATGAATGCAAAATAATATTAAAGGATCGTACATAATTATAAACTAAACATACGTGGGTTGATCAACTCGTTCAAATACCAAAGAACAATTGGCGTCATTTAATGGCGTCAATGTTTGTTAGAAATTTCATTTCTGTTAGAAAGAGACAGAACTCTGGTTCACTGTATTAAAGTTATCTGACGAAAATAATGAAATTATTGTAATTATTATGGAAAATATTGCAAATTGTCACAACGTACGTAAAGATTGAAGTAACCGGAAATACTCGAGAACATTCATCACAAAGACATATCTATAATAGCAAGAAAGGCAGACAGCCGGGCGACACGCGTGCTCGGAAACACGGACACTTATCGAAAGAATGGGCTGATATTAAAAAGAATCCTTACGTCAGTAACAACATTTTTTAAAACTTCATAGCTCAAAGGGGAATAACTATTATCGACTGAAAACTTTTTGCTAGGACTCGTAGTAACGATATACGGAACATATGAAGCAGCCAGCTTTGTAGCTTCAATTTTGAATATTTTTGACGTCATTAGAAACCATCTAATACTCTGTTTTTCTCTCTATTTATAACCCAATGCATTTAAATGCTGCCTTCATAGTGTTTCAGTATAACTTCCTAAAAATATTCGTTATGTCCATGCTAATTTTAACGTAGCGATATACCTTAATTTACAGTTATACTTTGTCTACATTTTAGGCTTGGGGAATCAGCGACACAAAGCAAAACAATGGTAGTAACTTGTTAATGCATTGAAACCAGCTTATTTTGCAAGTTGCAGTAATTTTGTTGGACGTATTACCTAAACTTTACTCAAATATGTCTCTCATTATTCCGTAGTCAGTTCACGATATGATCAAGTTATTTTGAAGAATTTTGTTATTAGCTTCCATGAACGTGTGGACTGCAGCCCAGAGTCTCTCGGACTTGAGGGTTGGGTGAGTGAAAGATAAAAGAAAAGAAGAAAGGTTGGAGGGATGCCCAAAACCCGGGTGTTATATACCTGTGCAAGACAACTAGAATACCGATATTTGCGGGAAGTTATAACTATTCTGCATTTTATACATTAGATTGTGAATCGTCAGGTTCCAAGCACAATCTGCTTGAAGTGTTTCTAGCTCGCTAGCCAGATTTGGAATGGTAATCCAGTTGTAAGGGAAATTCAAGTCTAATTATATTGAATAATTATTTCACATATACTTTATTATTATATGTAGATATACTATCTTTGTACAGGTCCATAATGGTGCC
Source organism: Trachythela sp. YZ-2020 (assembly GCA_016169945.1). NCBI lineage: Eukaryota > Metazoa > Cnidaria > Anthozoa > Malacalcyonacea > Clavulariidae > Trachythela > Trachythela sp. YZ-2020. The sequence goes on along the minus strand of JADLSH010000311.1, from coordinate 4,142,821 downwards.
AGCTTTTGCTTTTGTCAGCATATTTTAGCAGGTTTTGTTCTATATTAACCGAAAATGTTAATTATTGTGACGAAAATTAATGTTAAATTTAAACTCTTTATGTCAAAACGTTCGATATTTTAATGTAGCAGGAACGCACCATAATACGTACGATAATCCTCCTTAGTTATTTCACTCTGTCAGACGCAAGACGGGAAAGTGTTTACTTTTCGGCTTACTATAGTCACCTTTGTTTTATTACGTAAACCTTTCGTAAACCGGAGCAATAGATACTGTGCATGTGATTTATTCAAAATTAAGAATTTTGGTATCACATGCTTTAGGAAATTGACCGATTTTTTCTGTTATCGTATATTGTTCATCGTTTAATCTAGTTAACACAAGAAACTACAATTTCAACAAGACAAAATATATTTGCTTTTCCATTTTGAACATTATTGAATATTCAGTTCACTCAAAATACGTAATTGGATCGTCGGCAGTCTTGTTCAGTTGTATAGCATCAAGTCTTGCAGGCTCACCAGTCTGAGGTAGTGGTTCAAACACGCGGAGATGAACATATTTTGGGCCACCAACATGAACCTGAAATAAGACATTAGACAGTTTCAATTAGAAAAGTGCTTATCTTAATAAATATAGTAGTTGAGTAGTTAATGCATATAACTTTCAGTTCTGTGACCAGGGTTCCATTCCTGGTCGAAAGTAGAGTATGCAGTTGTCTAATTATAATCTCACGTCAGTCATATGTAAGAAGAGTGGCAATCTAAGGAGAACAGTTTCTAGGTGATAAAGTTAAATTATCCAATGTAAATTACGTTAATAATTTAGTTCAGGTTTCTTTCAGTAGTAACATTGGATCAGTGGGGGATAGCCTTTACTGGAGAACAGTTTAGAATTGCTATAATTCTGGTATTAATTGAGCTGGTAAAGTTTTAATTGGTTTCCTCCTGTAGAAACACTGGACCAATACAGATATAGTTAGTTTAATTTAGGTATATATCTTTCCTTAACACAACACCGCATTGTACCTTAACGAAGTCATTTGTTCCAGCAACAATTTGAGTTCTATATAATGTTGCTATAAACATGTTAAAATTCTGGTCTGCCTTTTTTTCTGCATCAGTTTTGACCTAAAATATAAATAAATTAGGCTATATTATGATAGGATTTGCCACGATTAGCTAGATGGGGATTGATGTAACGCAAACCTGAGCATGTCTATGCCACAAAATATTACCCAAAGTGATGATATTTCATCATAACGTGTAATATTTCCGGATTATCCGAAATTCGAAGGTCTCTGTATACAGCAGTTGATATTGATATGGTCGGCCGGCCAAGAGTTCAAAATATGTTCCTAAAATATTTCGATGCCAATTTTATGTTAGAAGCTGTTAACAACCATATTCATATTCATACTCATACTCAGGTAGATGTAGGAACAAGGTTTGAGGTGTTACCAAGTCGAAATCTTTAATTTTGAGTGAAAAAATATGAGATTTCTAAGCTTCTTTCCCGAAAAATCGCGGTAGTTTAACTTCAAACGATTGCCGACAATTCTGCTGCTATGAGACAGACTTCTTTGCTCTGATTGGCTATCGGCACTGGTTCCTAAATTAGTCAGCCAATGAGCGAACGTCGAAAGGTCCCGACGTTTCCGGTTTTTGCAACACACGACGTGAACAACAGCAAAGTACGAGAAAGAAATACGCTATTTATACGATTTTAACGATATTTAGGTAAGATTTTTCGTGTTGATGCGATCAATATTATCTATACCCATTTGTTACACTGATTTAGACCCCTTTGCCCGTATTTTCTTGATTATCAGCGCTGCCTATCATCCTGTGTCGTGCGAGTCAAATATATAGAGTCTTAATACAGCCAGTGCAATATTAATATAGTGCGAAAAATATTGTATTGTCTGACCAGGAAAAGTAGGACTTTTTATTTAATCGATACTATCTCATTTCTCGATTTATTGAATACTATCAAGGAGCGCTAGTATTCTTATAATTTCAACTAGATTTTACCGCACAGTTCAGTTCAATTGTTTAGCAGTTCGGTTTAAACTGACGGTGGCAGCAAGTTGCAGCTGTGTGTCTCAAAATAATAAAATAACATATCATTCCCAATCATAACAGGTCTCGTAAGCCATTCTATTAGTTAAAACTTTAAAAATTTCCGTGCTTGAGTTTGTTGCTATTGAATTTGACAAATTACAAAGTACAATTTATATGTTAGTTCCATTGAAAAGCCGAATATATTTCTAACAATTAACATTAAAATATTAAAATATATTTACAATAGTTTCTTAATTAATATAGTCATTTTAGTTGTATGAAAAATGCGTTTGTGTTTACAGGCTACAGCGATACATTGAATAATACATGCTAGCCTTGATATAGCCGGATGCAAATGAAGTATACAACAATCATGCAAAAACAGACGGGAGTCTACTGTAGTTCGAGACGAGACAATCAGGTAGATCGTTAAATACACTTCCATTGGTAGACTGATATACAATGTGAGAGTTGATTCTACTGGACATTGACTGAACAACAATTTAACTAAGATTGGATACATTATAAAATATTTTAGCTCGAGACAAATCAGCACAGGACAAAATACAAAACATTTTGGCACGATACTTTGGCAGAAAAAAAATGGGGCTATATCAGTATATTGATCGCATTAACACGCTTACCTAAATATCGTTAATATCGTATAAATAGCATATTTCTTGTACTTTACTTTTGTGTGGGTTGCAAAAACTGGAAGCGTCAGGACCTTTCGATGTTCGCTCATTGGCTGACTAATTTAGGAACCAATGCCGATAGCCAATCAAAGCAAATTAGTCTGTCTCACAGCAGCAGAATTGTCGGTAATCGTTTGAAGTTAAACTAAGCTCAGAAATCTCATATTTTCACTCAAAATATAAATAGTGCAACAGTCGGTGGCAAGCCCGCACTCCTATAGAACCAGCGCAGAGTTTAGTGCGGTAGGGCTTACTTTATGGGGATTTTCCAAAGCAATTAATGAAGTTTGTGTTTGTTGTCAATGTATTTTGCTTAGTTTGACAGTTCACAAAGGTAGTGAGCATAGGCGTACGGGACGTGGGGGCAGGGGGGGCACCTGCCCCCCAAAAAATTTGGAGATTGAAGTAATTCGGGCAATTGGTTCACGAATATTCGGGCAAAATAGATTTATTTAGTCTGAATTTAAACAAAAACAGAATTTTATAATTTACAGTACTGTTTATTTATATCGTTTGCGCGCGTCTTGTTTTGGACTTAAAAAGAGATGGTGAAGTTAAGAGTTTCCGGGAAAATTTTTAAACCCCTCCCCCCCCTGACGACCAAAAAATAGATACTTGGTTATTACTGTTATCAAGATGTTGTTATCTAAATTCGGGCAATTTGGCTAAGCTTTAAAATTCGGGCAAAATTTTGGCTGCCCCCCCAAAGAAAGTTGTGCCCGTACGCCTATGGTAGTGAGCAAATAGTCACGGTTTCTAAGAGATTTGTTTGCATGCCAATGCGAGGCAATGTCAAGTACAATTTCCTGTATATGAATCATATTCTAATATTTTATAATGTATTTCAGTCGTATCCACTGGAAGTGTACAATATGATCTATACTATTCAGATCAATTGCTTTCGATGTCATCGAACCTGCCTACTGACTGCTACATATTAATATTAAAGTTAGATCACATAATCACAGGAAGTTCAAACTGACCGAATCAACCAGTGCCTGAATTTCCGGAGTGGCCTTTTTTGTTTCGCTCAGCCCTCCATCCTTTGCCTTTGGCGTTGACATATTTTCGTTTCTCCGTTACCAAAGTAATTTTCTTTTGATGTACTGAAAATAATTTTTTTAAAAGACAATATATGGTAGAAGGAATTTTTATACTGTACGTAAGACATATTTGCATTGGCAACTGAAGCAAAGCCGTACAATATGGGGTGGGGTACGTACTTGACTGACTGCATTTACGGTAATACAAACATTTACGTCAAAGAATTTTGTATTTAGCAAGGATTCAATAAACAACGATTTTCGAATTCCGCGATTAAACAATATATCCTTCTGTCGCTAGTTGTGTTAGAAATCTATAGTAGCTGTATATATGTTCAACTATTGATCTATTGACATTCAATTCACCTAGGTAGGCATTGATCTCATCTGGCGATATTTGGCAAACTAAAATGTCAAATAGGGTCCATTAGGGCACATTGCACGGCCTAATGAGTTAACAAATAGCATCGGCACATTCTTTCGTTGATCGATTAACGCCAAACTGTTTCACAAAGTGGCTAGGCTATATTAGGGGACAATGGGTTAACAAGAAACATGGCAAGATAGTCTGGGTAACCATCACTTTGTTCCATCATTTGGCGTTAGAGACGGAGTAAAATAACAAAGTAGGATGTATTCAGGTGCATTGCCAGCAGTATAACGAGTTATCAAGAGTCTTATATATTAACCCATTGATGCCCACCAGTTTCCATTTATCAAGTAAATCCCTCTTGTGGATTAAGGTGAAACAGACATTTCTGATGACTTCCCATAATATTCCTATCCCGAAATATTATCACAAGGATTATAGGGTCAGGTTTAGGATTTTATCTGGCAGTATATGGCTATAGGATTAGGAGTGTAGGATTGAGAATATGATTTAATTGGAAATGCGGTTGTTATATGGACACCGCATACATACACCCTCACAACACATAACATAAAGTTAAAATGATATTAATTGAACAAATGTCTTACCTCGTATTGTGGTCCCAGTCTCAAGTAGTTTGACAAAAAGAGTCATGAACAGGCGTTTTAATAGCAGAAATAAGGTCGTTCATGCAGAAATAAGCTAGTTAGCATAATTATACCAAATCAACATGATTATTTATATATACGAAGAGATAGTTAGCGTGCTTAATGACGCCAATTGGGGAATTGGCACATTTAATGGCGCGAATGTTTGTCATAAATTTCATTTGTCCTATTATGCCAAGTGACGCAAGCGGAACTTTTCTGCTTTTGAGCTGAAAATAAAATATCTTCTGCAAAATTACCGTAATTTTCTAAAATGGCAAACATTGATCATGCATTCTTGCACGCAAATATTAAATCCAAGTTTGAAACTTCTGATTGCCTTGTATGATTTTGAAGTCGGAGTGCTCCAGAATTTTAGTATTTGAATATTGTTGAGAAGATTAAATAAGTACGCCCTGCCTCAAAGAGCTTCCACTCGATAAAGATTGGGGATCTTTCTTCTATATATATTACCAGGGACAATATTATCGGGGGGAATATATATTAATATGAAGAGGAACTAATTATACAGACATTAATATACCTAGGTAGAATTTTGCTATTTTGCAACAAAGTTAGAAATTAAATAGAGGTGTTTGTGAAGTACGGTGTAAGTTGACACATAGCAAGTATGTTAGGAATTTATATTGAAACGACTACAGAGGCAGAACGGCTATCTTTAAAAGGGGGAACGGGATATCGGGGAATGGAACGTGGAATCGGGAATGGAACGGGGAATGGGGAATCGGGGAATGGAACGGGTGATGGGGAATCGGGAAATGGAAAGGGGGAATGGAACGGGGAATGGGGAATCGGGAAAAATGGAAAGAGGGAATCGCACAGGACCTCTCAGACTCTTTTGCATACGTTAATCTACGATATATGAAATACTCTTCTGCTGAAATTACATACGCACTATTTTTTTAGCATCTCATGCACAAAAATTCCACCCACGTCACTGTCTAAATCTTTTAAAATATCTTCAACATGCATGCAATAGCCGTATTATTGATTTTTGTGATTGATTTTTGTGAAAGAATCATTGAAACAATTCCGTCATTATTCGATCTGGGCTTTAATTTTATGGCAACCAGCTACACATTTGCGCTACTCCCAGAACCGAAAATGATAAACACTAGTTACCCTACCTACACGCAAAGCCATACGTATTTTTGATCGTATAATGACGGAATTGATTCAATGATTCTTTCACAAAAATCAATCACAAAAATCAATCACAAAAATCAATAATAGGGCTATTGCATGCATGTTGAAGATATTTTAAAAGATTTAGACAGTGACGTGGGTGGGATTTTTGTGCGTGGGATGCTAGAAAAAATAGTGCGTATGTAATTTCGCCAGAAGTGTATTTCATATATCGTAAATTAACGTATGCAAAAGAGTATGAGAGGTCCTGTGCGAAAACGAAAAAAAAAATAACACCACCCACGTAAGATATTAAAGATTCCCCTTTTAAAGATTCCCCTTTTAAAGATTCCCCCTTTTAAGGATGCCCCTTTTAAAGATAACCCGATTCCCCCTTCCCATTCCCCATTCCCCGTTCCATTCCCCAATTCCTCCTTTCCATTCCCCGATTCTCAATTCCCCGTCCCATTCCCCGATTCCCCGTCCCATTCCCCGATTCCCCGTCCCATTCCCCGATTCCCCGTCCCATTCCCCGATTCCCCGTCCCATTCCCCGATTCCCCGTCCCATTCCCCGTCCCATTCCCCGTCCCATTCCCCGTCCCATTCCCCGATTATCCGACGAAAATAATGAAATTACTGTAATTATTATGGAAAATATTACAAATTGTCACAACGTACGTAAAGATTGACGTAACCGAAAATACTCGAGAACATTCATCACAAAGACATATCTATAATAGCAAGAAAGGCAGACAGCCGGGCGACACGCGTGCTCGGAAACACGGACACTTATCGAAAGAACGGGCTGATATTAAAAAGAATGCTTACGTCAGTAACAACATTTTTTAAAACTCCATAACTCAATAACTATTGTCGACTGAAAACCTTTTTCGAGGACTCGTGGTAACGATATACGGAACATATAAAACAGCCAGCTTTGTAGCTTCAATTTTTAAATTTTGTGACGTCATTAGAAACCATTATTGTGACGAAAATTAATGTTAAATTTAAACTCTTTATGTCAAAACGTTCGATATTTTAATGTAGCAGGAACGCACCATAATACGTACGATAATCCTCCTTAGTTATTTCACTCTGTCAGACGCAAGACGGGAAAGTGTCTACTTTTCGGCTTACTATAGTCACCTTTGTTTTATTACGTAAACCTTTCGTAAACCGGAGCAATAGATACTGTGCATGTGATTTATTCAAAATTAAGAATTTTGGTATCACATGCTTTAGGAAATTGACCGATTTTTTCTGTTATCGTATATTGTTCATCGTTTAATCTAGTTAACACAAGAAACTACAATTTTAACAACACAAAATATATTTGCTTTTCATTTTGAACATTATTGAATATTCAGTTCACTCAAAATACGTAATTGGATCGTCGGCAGTCTTGTTCAGTTGTATAGCATCAAGTCTTGCAGGCTCACCAGTCTGAGGTAGTGGTTCAAACACGCGGAGATGAACATATTTTGGGCCACCTACATGAACCTGAAATAAGACATTGGACAGTTTCAATTAGAAAAGTGCTTATCTTAATAAATATAGTAGTTGAGTAGTTAATGCATATAACTCTCACTTCTGTGACCAGGGTTCCATTCCTGGTCGAAAGTAGAGTATGCAGTTTTCTAATTATAATCTCACATCAGTCATATGTAAGAAGAGTGGCAATCTAAGGAGAACAGTTTATAGATGATAAAGTTAAATTATCCAATGTAAATTACGTTAATAATTTAGTTCAGGTTTCTTTCAGTAGTAACATTGGATCAGTGGGGGATAGCCTTTACTGGAGAACAGTTTAGAATTGCTATAATTCTGGTATTAATTGAGCTGGTAAAGTTTTAATTGGTTTCCTCCTGTAGAAACACTGGACCAATACAGATATAGTTAGTTTAATTTAGGTATATATCGTTCCTTAACACAACACCGCATTGTACCTTAACGAAGTCATTTGTTCCAGCAACAATTTGAGTTCTATATAGTGTTGCTATAAACATGTTAAAATCCTGGTCTGCCTTTTTTTCTGCATCAGTTTTGACCTAAAATATAATTAAATTAGGCTATATTATGATAGGATTTGCCACGATTAGCTAGATGGGGATTGATGTAACGCAAACCTGAGCATGTCTATGCCACAAAATATTACCCAAAGTGATGATATTTCATCATAAGGTGTAATATTTCCGGATTATCCGAAATTCGAAGGTCTCTGTATACAGCAGTTGATATTGATATGGTCGGCCGGCCAAGAGTTCAAAATATGTTCCTAAAATATTTCGATGCCAATTTTATGTTAGAAGCTGTTAACAACCATATTCATATTCATACTCATACTCAGGTAGATGTAGGAACAAGGTTTGAGGTGTTACCAAGTCGAAATCTTTAATTTTGAGTGAAAAAATATGAGATTTCTAAGCTTCTTTCCCGAAAAATCGCGGTAGTTTAACTTCAAACGATTGCCGACAATTCTGCTGCTATGAGACAGACTTCTTTGCTCTGATTGGCTATCGGCACTGGTTCCAAAATTAGTCAGCCAATGAGCGAACGTCGAAAGGTCCCGACGTTTCCGGTTTTTGCAACACACGACGTGAACAACAGCAAAGTACAAGAAAGAAATACGCTATTTATACGATTTTAACGATATTTAGGTAAGATTTTTCGTATTGATGCGATCAATATTATCTATACCCATTTGTTACACTGATTTAGACCCCTTTGCCCGTATTTTCTTGATTATCAGCGCTGCCTATCATCCTGTGTCGTGCGAGTCAAATATATAGAGTCTTAATACAGCCAGTGCAATATTAATATATAGTGCGAAAAATATTGTATTGTCTGACCAGGAAAAGTAGGACTTTTTATTTAATCGATACTATCTCATTTCTCGATTTATTGAATACTATCAAGGAGCGCTAGTATTCTTATAATTTCAACTAGATTTTACCGCACAGTTCAGTTCAATTGTTTAGCAGTTCGGTTTAAACTGGCGCTGGCAGCAAGTTGCAGCTGTGTGTCTCAAAATAATAAAATAACATATCATTCCCAATGATAACAGGTCTCGTAAGCCATTCTATTAGTTAAAACTTTAAAAATTTCCGTGCTTGAGTTTGTTGCTATTGAATTTGACAAATTACAAAGTACAATTTATATGTTAGTTCCATTGAAAAGCCGAATATATTTCTAACAATTAACATTAAAATATTAAAATATATTTACAATAGTTTCTTAATTAATATAGTCATTTTAGTTGTATGAAAAATACGTTTGTGTTTACAGGCTACAGCGACGGACATTGAATAATACATGCTAGCCTTGATATAGCCGAATGCAAATGAAGTATACAACAATCATGCAAAAACAGACGGGAGTCTACTGTAGTTCGAGACGAGACAATCAGGTAGATCGTTAAATACACTTCCATTGGTAGACTGATATACAATGTGAGAGTTGATTCTACTGGACATTGACTGAACAACAATTTAACTGAGATTGGATACATTATAAAATATTTTAGCTCGAGACAAATCAGCACAGGACAAAATACAAAACATTTTGGCACGATACTTTGACAGAAAAAAACGGGGCTATATCAGTATATTGATCGCATTAACACGCTTACCTAAATATCGTTATTATCGTATAAATAGCATATTTCTTGTACTTTGCTTTTGTGTGGGTTGCAAAAACTGGAAGCGTCAGGACCTTTCGATGTTCGCTCATTGGCTGACTAATTTAGGAACCAATGCCGATAGCCAATCAAAGCAAATTAGTCTGTCTCACAGCAGCAGAATTGTCGGTAATCGTTTGAAGTTAAACTAAGCTCAGAAATCTCATATTTTCACTCAAAATATAAATAGTGCAACAGTCGGTGGCAAGCCCGCACTCCTATAGAACCAGCGCAGAGTTTAGTGCGGTAGGGCTTACTTTATGGGGATTTTCCAAAGGAATTATTCAAGTTTGTGTTTGTTGTCAATGTATTTTGCTTAGTTTGACAGTTCACAAAGGTAGTGAGCAAATAGTCACGGTTTCTAAGAGATTTGTTTGCATGCCAATGCGAGGCAATGTCAAGTACAATTTCCTGTATGAATCATATTCTAATATTTTATAATGTATTTCAGTCGTATCCGCTGGAAGTGTACAATATGATCTATACTATTCAGATCAATTGCTTTCGATGTCATCGAACCTGCCTACTGACTGCTACATATTAAATTAAAGTTAGATCCCATAATCACAGGAAGTTCAAACTGACCGAATCAACCAGTGCCTGAATTTCCGGAGTGGCCTTTTTTGTTTCGCTCAGCCCTCCATCCTTTGCCTTTGGCGCTGACATATTTTCGTTTCTCCGTTACCAAAGTAATTTTCTTTTGATGTACTGAAAATAATTTTTTTAAAAGACAATATATGGTAGAAGGAATTTTTATACTGTACGTAAGACATATTTGCATTGGCAATTGAAATAATGCCGTACAATATGGGGTGGGGTACGTACTTGACTGACTGCATTTACGGTAATACAAACATTTACGTCAATGAATTTTGTATTTAGCAAGGATTCAATAAACAATGATTTTGGAATTCCGAGATTAAACAATATATCTTTCTGTCGCTAGTTGTGTTAGAAATCTATAGTAGCTATATATATGTTCAACTATTGATCTATTGACATTCAATTAACCTAGGTAGGCATTGATCTCATCTGGCGATATTTGGCTAACTAAAATGTCAAATCCATTAGGACGCATTGCACGGCCTAATGAGTTAACAAATAGCATCGGCACATTCTTTCGTTGATCGATTAACGCCAAACTGTTTCACAAAGTGGCTAGGCTATATTAGGGGACAATGGGTTAACAAGAAGCATGGCAAGATAGTCTGGGTAACCATCACTTTGTTCCATCATTTGGCGTTATAGACGGAGTAAAATAACAAAGTAGGATGTATTCAGGTGCATTGCCAGCAGTATAACGAGTTATCAAGAGTCTTATATATTAACCCATTTGATGCCCACCAGTTTCCATTTATCAAGTAAATCCCTCTTGTGGGTTATGGGTTAAAGTGAAACAGACATTTCTGATGACTTCCCATAATATTCCTATCCCGAAATATTATCACAAGGATTATAGGATCAGGTTTAGGATTTTATCTGGCAGTATATGGCTATAGGATTAGGAGTGTAGGATTGAGAATATGATTTAATTGGAAATGCGGTTGTTATATAGACACAGCATACATACACCCTCACAGCATATAACATAAAGTTAAAATGATATTAATTGAACAAATGTCTTACCTCGTATTGTGATCCCAGTCTCAAGTAGTTTGACAAAAAGAGTCTTGAACAGGCCTTTTAATAGCAGAAATAAGGTTGTTCATGCAGAATAAGCTAGTTAGCATAATTATACCAAATCAACATGATTATTTATATATACGAAGAGATAGTTAGCTTGCTTAATGACGCCAATTGGGGAATTGGCACATTTAATGGCGTCAATGTTTGTTAGAAATTTCATTTGTCTTATTATGCCAAGTGACGCAAGCGGAACTTTTCTGCTTTTGAGCTGAAAATAAAATATCTTGTGCAAAATTACCGTAATTTTCTAAAATGGCAAACATTGATCATGCATTCTTGCACGCAGATATTAAATCCAAGTTTGAAACTTCTGATTGCCTTGTATGATTTTGAAGTCGGAGTGCTCCAGAATTTTAGTATTTGAATGTCGTTCAAAAGATTAAATAAGTACGCCCTGTCTCAAAAAGCTTCCATTCCAGAAAGTTTGGGGATGCTTCTTCTATATATTACCTGGGACAATATAATAGGGGGAAATATATATTAATATGAACAGGGATTACTGATTATACAGACAATAATATACCTAGGAAGAATTTTGCTATTTTGCAAAAATAGTAGAAATTAAATAGAGGTGTTTGTGAAGTACGGTTGTCTGTTGACACATAGCAAGTATGTTAGGAATTTATATTGAAACGACTACAGAGGCAGAACTCTGGTTCACTGTATTAAATTTAGCTGACGAAAATAATGAAATTATTGTAATTATTATGGAAAATATTGCAAATTGTCACAACGTACGTAAAGATTGAAGTAACCGGAAATACTCGAGAACATTCATCACAAAGACATATCTATAATAGCAAGAATGGCAGACAGTCGGGCGACACGCGTGCTCGGAAACACGGACACTTATCGAAAGAATGGGCTGATATTTAAAAGAATCCTTATGTCAGTAACAACATTTTTTAAAACTTCGTAGCTCAAAGGGGAATAACTATTATCGACTGAAAACTTTTTTCCAGGACTCGTAGTAACGATATACGGAACATATGAAGCAGCCAGCTTTGTAGCTTCAATATTGAATATTTTTGACGTCATTAGAAACCATCTAATACTCTGTTTCTCTCTCTATTAATAACCCAATGCATTTAAATGCTGCCTTCATAGTGTTTCAGCATAACTTCCTAAAAATATTCGTTATGTCCATGCTAATTTTAACGTAGCGATATACCTTAATTTACAGTTATACTTTGTCTACATTTTAGGCTTGGGGAATCAGCGACACAAAGCAAAACAATGGTAGTAACTTGTTAATGCGTTGAAATCAGCTTATTTTGCAAGTTGCAGTAATTTTGTTGGACGTATTACCTAAACTTTACTCAAATATGTCTCTCATTATTCCGTAGTCAGTTCACGATATGATCAAGTTATTTTGAAGAATTTTATTATTAGCTTCCATGAACGTGTGGACTGCAGCCCAGACTCTCTCGGACTTGAGGGTTGGGCCGGTGAGTGAAAGATAAAAGAAAAGAAGACAGGTTGGAGGGGTGCGCAAAACACGGCTGTTATATACCTGTAGAAGACAACTAGAATACAGATATTTCCGGGAAGTTATAACTATTCTGTATTTTACCCATGAGATTGTGAATCGTCAGGTTCCAAGCACAATCTGCTTGAAGTGTTTCTAGCTCGCTAGCCAGATTTGGAATGGCACTCCAGTTGTAAGGGAAATTCAAGTCTAATTATATTGAATAATTATTTCACATATACTTTATTATTATATGTAGATATATTATCTTTGTACAGGTCCATAATGGTGCCAGCTTTTGCTTTTGTCAGCATATTTTAGCAGGTTTTGTTCTATATTAACCGAAAATGTTAATTATTGTGACGAAAATTAATGTTAAATTTAAACTCTTTATGTCAAAACGTTCGATATTTTAATGTAGCAGGAACGCACCATAATACGTACGATAATCCTCCTTAGTTATTTCACTCTGTCAGACGCAAGACGGGAAAGTATTTACTTTTCGGCTTACTATAGTCACCTTTGTTTTATTACGTAAACCTTTCGTAAACCGGAGCAATAGATACTGTGCATGTGATTTATTCAAAATTAAGAATTTTGGTATCACATGCTTTAGGAAATTGACCGATTTTTTCTGTTATCGTATATTGTTCATCGTTTAATCTAGTTAACACAAGAAACTACAATTTTAACAAGACAAAATATATTTGCTTTTCCATTTTGAACATTATTGAATATTCAGTTCACTCAAAATACGTAATTGGATCGTCGGCAGTCTTGTTCAGTTGTATAGCAACAAGTCTTGCAGGCTCACCAGTCTGAGGTAGTGGTTCGAACACGCGGAGATGAACATATTTTGGGCCACCAACATGAACCTGAAATAAGACATTGCACAGTTTCAATTAGAAAAGTGCTTATCTTAATAAATATAGTAGTTGAGTAGTTAATGCATATAACTTTCAGTTCTGTGACCAGGGTTCCATTCCTGGTCGAAAGTAGAGTATGCAGTTGTCTAATTATAATCTCACGTCAGTCATATGTAAGAAGAGTGGCAATCTAAGGAGGGCAGTTTATAGATGATAAAGTTAAATTATCCAATGTAAATTACGTTAATAATTTAGTTCAGGTTTCTTTCAGTAGTAACACTGGATCAGTGAGGGATAGCCTTTACTGGAGAACAGTTTAGAATTGCTATAATTCTGGTATTAATTGAGCTGGTAAAGTTTTAATTGGTTTCCTCCTGTAGAAACACTGGACCAATACAGATATAGTTAGTTTAATTTAGGTATATATCTTTCCTTAACACAACACCGCATTGTACCTTAACGAAGTCATTTGTTCCAGCAACAACTTGAGTTCTATATAATGTTGCTATAAACATGTTAAAATTCTGGCCTGCCATTTTTTCTGCATCAGTTTTGACCTAAAATATAGGTAGATTACGCTATGATAAGATTTGCCACGAATAGCTAGATGGGGATTCATGTAACGCAAACCTGAGCATACCTATGCCACAAAATATTACCCAAAGTGATGATATTTCATCATAAGGTGTAATATTTCTGGATTATCCGAAATTCGAAGGTCTCTGTATACAGTAGTTGATATTGATATAGTCGGCCGGCCAAGAGTTCAAAATATGTTCCTAAAATATTTCGATGCCAATTTTATGTTAGAAGCTGTTAACAACCATATTCATACTCATGTAGATATAGGGAATAAGGTTTGAGGTGTTACCAAGTCGAAATCTTTAATTTTTAGTGAAAAAATATGAGATTTCTAAGCTTCTTTCCCGAAAAATCGCGTTAGTTTAACTTCAAATAATTACCGACAATTCTGCTGCCATGAGACAGACCTCTTTGCTCTGATTGGCTATCGGCATTGGTTCCTAAATTAGTCAGCCAATGAGCGAACGTCGAATTTAACGAAAGGTTCTGACGCTTCCGGTTTTTGCAGTACACGACGTAAACAACAGCAAAGTACAAGAAAGAAATATGCTATTTATACGATTTTAACGATATTTAGGTAAGACTTTTCGTGTTGATGCGATCAATATTATCTATACCCATTTGTTACACTGATTTATACCCCTTTGCCCGTATTTTGTTGATTATCAGCGCTGCCTATCACCCTTTGTCGTGCGAGTCAAATATAGTTTTAATACAGCCAGTGCAATATTTAAATAGTGCAAAAAATATTGTCCAGGAAAGTAGGACTATTTTATTCAATCGATACTATCTCATTTCTCGATTTATTGAATACTATCAAGGAGTATTCTTATAATTTCAACTACATTTTACCGCACTGTTCTGTTCAATTGTTTACCCTTTGGCAACTGACGGTGGCAGCAAGTTGCAGCTGTTTGTCTCAAAATAATAGAAATAATATATCATTCCCAGTGATAACAGGTCTCGTAAACCATTCTATAAGTTAAAACTTTAAAAATTTCCGTGCTTGAGTTTGTTGCTATTGAATTTGACAAATTACAAAGTACAATTTATATGTTAGTTCCTTTGAAACGCCGAATATATTTCTAACAATTAACATTAAAATATTAAAATATATATACAATTAATATAGTCATTTTAGTTGTATAAAAAATGCGTTTGTGTTTACAGGCTACAGCGATAGACATTGAATAATACATGCTAGCCTTGATATAGCCGAATTCAAATGAAGTATACAACAATCATGCAAAAACAGACGGGAGTCTACTGTAGTTCGAGACGAGACAATCAGGTAGATCGTTAAATGCACTTCCATTGGTAGACTGATATACAATGTGAGAGTTGATTCCACTGGACATTGACTGAACAACAATTTAACTAAGATTGGATACGTTATAAAATATTTTAGCTCGAGACAACTCAGCACAGGACAAAATACAAAACATTTTGGCACGATACTTTGGCAGAAAAAAACGGGGCTATATCAGTATATTGATCGCATTAACACGCTTACCTAAATATCGTTAATATCGTATAAATAGCATATTTCTTGTACTTTACTTTTGTGTGGGTTGCAAAAACTGGAAGCGTCAGGACCTTTCGATGTTCGCTCATTGGCTGACTAATTTAGGAACCAATGCCGATAGCCAATCAAAGCAAATTAGCCTGTCTCACAGCAGCAGAATTGTCGGTAATCGTTTGAAGTTAAACTACTGCGATTTCGCGGGAAGGAAGCTTAGAAATCTCATATATTTTCACTCAAAATATAAATAGTGCAACAGTCAGTGGCAAGCCCGCACTCCTATAGAACCAGCGCAGAGTTTAGTGCGGTAGGGCTTAGGGGATTTTACGAAGGAATTATTCAAGTTTGTGTTTGTTGTCAATGTATTTTGCTTAATTTGGCAGTTCACAAAGGTAGTGAGCAAATAGTAACGGTTTCTAAGAGATTTGTTTGCATGCCAATGCGAGGCAATGTCAAGTGCAATTTCCTGTGTGAATCATATTCTAATATTTTATAATGTATTTCAGTCGTATCCACTGGAAGTGTTCAATATGATCTATACTATTCAGATCAATTGCTTTCGATGTCATCGAACCTGCCTACTGACTGCTACATATTAATATTAAAGTTAGATCACATAATCACAGGAAGTTCAAACTGACCGAATCAACCAGTGCCTGAATTTCCGGAGTGGCCTTTTTTGTTTCGCTCAGCCCTCCATCCTTTGCCTTTGGCGCTGACATATTTTCGTTTCTCCGTTACCAAAGTAATTTTCTTTTGATGTACTGAAAATAATTTTTTTAAAAGACAATATATGGTAGAAGGAATTTTTATACTGTACGTAAGACATATTTGCATTGGCAATTGAAATAATGCCGTACAATATGGGGTGGGGTACGTACTTGACTGACTGCATTTACGGTAATACAAACATTTACGTCAATGAATTTTGTATTTAGCAACGATTCAATAAACAACGATTTTGGAATTCCGAGATTAAACAATATATCCTTCTGTCGCTAGTTGTGTTAGAAATCTATAGTAGCTATATATATGTTCAACTATTGATCTATAGACATTCAATGCATCTAGGTAGGCATTGATCTCATCTGGCGATATTTGGCAAACTAAAATGTCAAATAGGGTCCATTACGGCACATTGCACGGCCTAATGAGTTAACAAATAGCGTCGGCACATTCTTTCGTTGATCGATTAACGCCAAACTGTTTCACAAAGTAGCTAGGCTGTATTAAGGGACAATGGGTTAACAAGAAGCATGGCAAGATAGTCTGGGTAACCATCACTTTGTTCTATCATTTGGCGTTATAGACGGAGTAAAATAACAAAGTAGGATGTATTCAGGTGCATTGCCAGCAGTATAACGAGTTATCAAGAGTCTTATATATTAACCCATTGATGCCCACCAGTTTCCATTTATCAAGTAAATCCCCCTTGTGGGTTATGGGTTAAAGTGAAACAGACATTTGTGATGACTTCCCATAATATTCCTATCCCGAAATATTATCACAAGGATTATAGGGTCAGGTTTAGGATTTTATCTGGCAGTATATGGCTATAGGATTAGGAGTGTAGGATTGAGAATATGATTTAATTGGAAATGCGGTTGTTATATGGACACCGCATACATACACCCTCACAACATATAACATAAAGTTAAAATGATATTAATTGAACAAATGTCTTACCTCGTATTGTTGTCCCAGTCTCAAGTAGTTTGACAAAAAGAGTCTTGAACAGGCCTTTAATAGCAGAAATAAGGTCGTTCATGCAGAATAAGCTAGTTAGCATAATTATACCAAATCAACATGATTATTTATATATACGAAGAGATAGTTACCGTGCTTAATGACGCCAATTGGGCAATTGGCACATTTAATGGCGCCAATGTTTGTTAGAAATTTCATTTGTCTTATTATGCCAAGTGACGCAAGCGGAACTTTTCTGCTTTTGATCTGAAAATAAAATATCTTCTGCAAAATTACCGTAATTTTCTAAAATGGAAAACATTGATCATACATTCTTGCACGCAAATATTAAATCCAAGTTTCAAACTTCTGATTGCCTTGTATGATTTTGAAGTCGGAGTGCTCCAGAATTTTAGTATTTGAATATTGTTGAGAAGATTAAATAAGTACGCCCTGCCTCAAAGAGCTTCCACTCGATAAAGATTGGGGATCTTTCTTCCATATATATTACCAGGGACAATATTATCGGGGAGAATATATATTAATATGAACAGGGATTAATTATACAGACATTAAGATACCTAGGTATAATTTTTCTATTTTGCAAAAAAAGGTAGAAATTAAATAGAGGTGTTTGTGAAGTACGGTGTAAGTTGACACATAGCAAGTATGTTAAAAGGGGGAACGGGATATCGGGGAATGGAACGTGGAATCGGGGAATGGAACGGGGAATAGGGAATCGGAGAATGGATAGGGGGAATCGGGGTATGGAAAGGGGGAATCGGGAATGGAACGGGAAATCGGGGAATTGCGTTTTCGCACTCTCAGACCCTTTTGCATACGTTAATTTACGATATATGAAATACTCTTCCGCTGAAATTACATACGCACTATTTTTTTAGCATCTCGCGCACAAAAAGTCCACCCACGTCACTGTCTAAATCTTTTAAAATATCTTCAACATGCATGCAATAGCCCTATTATTGATTTTTGTGATTGATTTTTGTGAAAGAATCATTGAAACAATTCCGTCATTATTCGATCTGGGCTTTAATTTTATGGCAACCAGCTGCACATTTGCGCTACTCTCAGAACCGAAAATGATAAACACTAGTTACCCTACCCACACGCAAAGCCATACGTATTATTGACATACGTCGATATAGCATCCGAGCAAGATACACCAACTTTCCCAGCAATGGTCATATCGTACCTCCAGGTTTGTGTCTCATTTTTGTGCCGAGCACATCCAAAGACTCAATGCCTAATTTGGCTGTGAATCGATATAACCACGCTTGAGACGCAAGGATATGCATGTATAGATTGTTTTGACTCTGCAGATAGAAGTTTGCTAAACGCTAGGATATAGACCTTTATGTACATTTATTTGACTAATTATACGATCAAACATTTACAATTGTTGTAACACAGTGTTTCACGCTGTACACGATCAGTGATACAGTGATACATTATTCAGTTCACTCCCCGTTTGGGCTTTTCAGTGACCAATTACATCTAGTATCTCGCCTACCTATACTATGTACGTAGCCTACATTATCTTTTTTACAACAATGGCGATATTACTTTCCTAATCTGTCTATCCTAAACCACCCAGTCAACCTAACCCGATTCCCTCTTCCCATTCCCTGATTCTCCCTATCCATTCCCCGATTCCCCATTCCCCGATTCCCCATTCCCCGATTCCCCATTCCCCGAATACCCATTCCCCGATTCCCCATTCCCCGATTCCCCATTCCCCGATTCCCCATTCCCCGATTCCCCATTCCCCGATTCCCCATTCCCCGATTCCCCATTCCCCGATTCCCCATTCCCCGATTCCCCATTCCCCATTCCCCGATTCCCCATTCCCCGATTCCCCATTCCCCGATTCCCCATTCCCCGATTCCCCATTCCCCGATTCCCCATTCCCCGATTCCCCATTCCCCGTTCCATTCCCCGATTCTCCCCTTTCCATTCCCCAATTTCCCATTCCCCGATTCCCCATTCCCCGTTCCATTCCCCGATTCTCCCCTTTCCATTCCCCAATTTCCCGTTCCATTCCCCGTTCCATTCCCCGTTCCATTCCCCGTTCCATTCCCCGTTCCATTCCCCGTTCCATTCCCCGTTCCATTCCCCGATTCCCCCTTTCCATTCCCCGATTCCCAATTCCCCCGTTCCATTCCCCAATTTCCCGTTCCCCTTTTTAAAGATAGCCGAGGCAGAATTCTGGTGCACTGGATTAAAGTTATCTGACGAAAATAATGAAATTACTGTAATTATTATGGAAAATATTACAAATTGTCACAACGTACGTAAAGATTGACGTAACCGGAAATACTCGAGAACATTCATCACAAAGACATATCTATAATAGCAAGAAAGGCAGACAGCCGGGCGACACGCGTGCTCGGAAACACGGACACTTATCGAAAGAACGGGCTGATATTAAAAAGAATGCTTACGTCAGTAACAGCATTTTTTAAAACTCCATAACTCAATAACTATTGTCGACTGAAAACCTTTTTCGAGGACTCGTGGTAACGATATACGGAACATATAAAACAGCCAGCTTTGTAGCTTCAATTTTTAAATTTTGTGACGTCATTAGAAACCATCTATTACACTGTTTTTCTCTCTATTTGTAACCCAATGCATTTAAATGTAGCCTTCGTAATGTTTCAGTAGCTATAACTTCCTAAAAATATTCGTTATGTCCATGCTAATTTTTAAAGTAGCGAACTTTGTCTAAATTTCAGGCTTGGGGAATCAGCGACACAAAGCGAACAATGGTAGTAACTTGTTAATGCCTTGAAATCAGCTTTTGTTGCAAGTTGCAGAAATGTTGTTGGCCGTATTACTTCAACTTTACTCAAATATGTCTCTCATTAATTATTATTCCGTAGTCAGTTCTCGATAGTTATTGTAAAGGTTTTTTATCTTAATGGTCTGGTAGAATTTGGAGCATATATAGTTTGTGAACACTCAGTATATAACGCTGAAAATCATCCATTCAGTTTGTGTAGTGGTTTCACCAACCTTGTTATTCATAGATGCTTCTTGATATTGAGATCTTTGTAATACAGCTCTGGATAACTAATTTATTCCAAACCAAATTCTCATAATACAATAATTATATTCCATTGGGTGCATTATCGACGAGCAGTTATGCTCGCAAAGTTGCTGAATTTAGTTTTATAAAAATCTACCTTAGAATATTTCAGTATAGCGGAACTTTTCTGTATGCTTTTAGTCTCAAAATAGAATGAAGGAATCATCGTCTGTGAAATTGCTGCAATTTTCTTAATTGAAACCCATTTGAACTTTCATCTTTGCACGCAAATATTAGAGATGTTGCATTCCTGCACGCACAAAATACATTCTAGTCTCAAAATAGAATAAAGGAATCATCGTCTGTGAAATTGCTGCCATTTCCTTAATTGAAACCCATTTGAACTTTCATCTTTGCACGCAAATATTATAGATGTTGCATTCCTGCACGCACGTAATATTACATTCTGGTTTGAATCTTTTCACTTCCGTTATCCTATTAATTCTGAAGTTACGAGCGCTCATGAGAAGAATTTTCGGTTTATATATGTAGTGACTACGTCCCTATGACGTCACGGACAGGATACGTCACTAGGACATAGGAGCACATGGTATGCTCGGAACGGTATGCGGAAGCAGTGTTGATAGCGAAGGATGTAGTTTTATACTAAATATTATAGTTATACAATAAATCATAAAACACAACATTGGCGACGAGGATGGCCACTTCAAGTGGTTCTATGGTACAACCTATGCCACCTTTTGATCCGGACAACGAAATTGGAACAAATCTCGCTCCCAAATGGAAGATATGGATAGAAGATTTTCAGATGTATCTAGTCGCAACGGGCATAACTGACAAGAAACGACAACGGGCCTTGCTTCTATATCAAGCTGGCTCGCGGGTTCGTGAGATATTTCGCCAGCTCCCGGACACTGGAGACGATTTGAATACAGCCGTGGCAAAGTTGAACGAATATTTTGAACCCCAAAAGCATCGCCTTTATGAGGTATACAAATTTCGCCAAGCCGCACAAGAGAACAATGAATCAATTGATCAGTACCAAACTCGGTTACGAAGCCTAGCAGAACGATGCCAGTTTGAAAATATGGACTTTGAAATTATGCTACAAATTGTCCTAAAAGGAGCATCAAGCCGACTCCGAAAACAAGCGTTACGGGACCCTACAATGACGCTCAAAGCTTTACTGATCGCCGGTAGACAGCTGGAAATGAGTAACTTTCAAGTGGCCGACATTGAACAGAAACAAATTGAACGGCGGGAACTAAACGCGTTACGGAAACACACGCGTCAACAACAAGCCAAAGGCACGTGTCGAAATTGTGGCGGAGAATGGCCGCATGAGAAGGGAAATTGTCCTGCTCGTGGCAAAGACTGCAGAAAGTGTGGCAAGTTAAATCACTTTGCCCGACAATGTCGCTCGTCGAAACCCGACAACGAAGGTTACGAAGCACCGAATCAAGAGAATAAGCGCCGGGGTAACAAGATCCGACCGGTTGTTGGCCCTCCGGATAATCAAAGTGAATCCAGTTCAAGTGATGAGTCCAGCTATTGTTATGCTGTCAAGACAAAGAAAAAATAACCCCACTACTAAGGTCACGATAAACAAACATCACGTGAAATTTACCGTGGACACGGGATCCACTATCAATGTCATCGACCAGTCTACCTTCAAGCAACTGGGACCAATGACACTTAGTAAGACCCGTATCAAGGCATACCCATTCAATGGCGCCGTACCCGTCAAAATGAAAGGCAAGTTTCAAACCACCGTCGAATCGCGGAAGAAGATCACTGTGGCAACCATTTATGTGACAGAAGCTGACGGGGGGTGTCTCCTTAGTGCAAATACGGCTGAAGAATTGGGACTTATCACATTACATTTGAACCAAGTTACAACTACCAAACCCAGCAGCAAAGCGGCACAAAAGGTGAATATCCCAGACAAAGGTGTACAGCGTATTGTAAACAATCATTTCCGTGTTTTTCATGGACAAGGCAAGCTACAAAACAAACAAATCGAGCTGATTATCGATGAAACCGTCAAGCCAGTGGCTCAAAAGCAACGCCGAATACCCTTTCACTTGCGCGGAAAAGTAGAACGTGAACTGTCCAAATTAGAACATGATGATATCATTGAACCAGTACCCGACACCGAAGAAACAGACTGGATTTCTCCTCTGGTTATTGTCCCTAAGAAAGACGATAATATACGTTTATGTGTTGATATGAGGGCAGCGAACAATGCAATCAAACGCGTTCGACACCCGATTCCAACTGTAAAGGATGTTTCGTTAGAGCTAAACGGCGCAAAGTTTTTCACAAAACTGGACTTGACGCAAGCGTACCATCAGCTAGAATTATCTCCAAGTAGTCGACATATCACAACCTTTGCCACACATACAGGTATATATCGATTCAAGCGACTTAATTACGGAACTAACTCGGCGGCAGAGATATTTCAACATACATTACAGCAAGTGTTACAAGGCATCAAGGGCGTACGGAATATCGCCGACGACATTCTGGTATTTGGAAGCACCTATGAAGAGCATAACACATCTTTGGAAGAATGCCTACGACGATTGGAGGCCAATGGACTAACCTTGAATTTGGGTAAGTGCTTGTTTTTGAAACAGAATCTTGATTTTTTTGGTCTGGTGTTTTCTAAGGACGGTGTTAGCCCCGACCCAAAGCAAATATCAGCCCTTGCGAACAGTACCACCCCAACAACCCCAAGTGAAGTCCGTAGCTTACTTGGGATGGCAAACTTTAGTGCACAATTTATCCCTAATTTTGCCACCATAACCGAACCACTTCGTATGCTTACTCACAAAAACATTCCATTTACATGGGGGAATGAACAAGAGAAGGCATACGAAACACTCAAAACTGCCTTGATAAGTAAGCCTGTGATGAGCTATTTCGATCCAGGCAAAGAAACGGTCATACTAGTTGACGCAAGTCCAGTGGGACTATCTGCAATTCTAGCACAACGAGCCAGAGGGGCAACCAAAACACAAATAATCTCTTATGGTAGTCGAGCGCTCACATCAACTGAGAAACGGTATTCTCAGACCGAGAAGGAAGCTCTTGCGATTGTTTGGGGTATAGAACACTTCCATCTGTACCTCTATGGTGCCCCATTTACACTATACACAGATCACAAACCACTTGAAATCATTTATGCTAACCCTTTGTCCAAACCCCCAGCTAGGATCGAAAGATGGTTCTTGCGGTTGCAGCAATATGATTTTAAAGTAGTCTACAAAGCGGGAAAGACAACCCTGCAGATTTTTTGTCACGTCATCCTTTGCCAGGCAAAGCAAAGGAAAGCAACATAGCTGATGAATATGTTAACTTTGTAACCATTGCAGCAGTCCCCAGCGCACTCACGCTTCGTGACATCAGTAAGGCTACACTGGAGGATAAGGATCTCTGTACTTTAAGAGAGGCGGTTGAAACAGGACATTGGGTCACCAATAGTCAGCTAGAACCATATAAGCATATTAAGGATGAACTCACAATTGACTTTCGCAACAATGTACTACTACGGGGCACACGAATACTAGTCCCCTCATCTCTTCGACAACAAGTCGTTAACATTGCGCACGAGGGGCACCAGGGCCAAGCCAAAACCAAAGCGCTGTTGCGAGAATCAGTATGGTTTCCCGGGATGGACAAGACAGTAAAAGAAACAGTAGATCGTTGTTTGGCATGCCAGGCAAACTCGCACATTAACCCACCAGAACCCATACAGTCACCACCCATGCCCGATCGTCCATGGGAGAAAGTTAAAGTTGATTTTTATGGGCCCCTCCCATCGGGACACTATGCACTTGTAGTAATCGATTGTTATTCACGATTCCCAGAAGTAGAAATTCTGAAGTCCATTTCGGCGAAGAAAGTCATTCCAAAATTGGATTCCATATTTGCGAGGCACGGTATCCCTGCCCAGCTCATTTCGGATAATGGACCGCCATTCCAGGGGCATGAATTTAACCAATACATGACTGCCATGGGTATAAAACATTGCACATCCACACCATTATGGCCGCAAGGAAATGCAGAGGCTGAAGCATTCATGAAGCCTCTTGGCAAATTTATCAGGTCGGCACACTTGCAAAAGCGACCATGGCGGCAGGAACTCTCAAAGTTCTTACTTACTTATCGGCAAACCCCACACTCTACAACCAAAGTTCCCCCAGCACAACTTTTGTTCAATCGCAACATTCAAGGGAAATTGCCAACAATTGCACATACCATAATAGTCAACAGACACAACGAAGCCCAGACAAACCAAGGAAAGCAGAGAGATAAGGCCAAGCAATATGCGGATAATAGACGACATGTTCGACCAAGCAACATTAGAGTGGGTGACCAGGTTTTGGTGAAGCAACATAAGCACAATAAGTTATCAACTAACTTTTCTCCTCAGCCATATACGGTGACGGCCATCACGGGTTCCAAGGTTGTAGCTGAAAATAAAGACCATCGGATCACTCGAAATTCTTCATTTTTCAGGAAAATTCCAAAGGAGAAGCGGATGGCAGAAGAAGAAGATGACGAAATGCCAGTGGTTAGAACCAGTGGAAATGCCGTAGAAAATGCTGTGGAAATACAGCAAGAGGACCAACACGATGTCCTGAGAAGATCAACAAGGAATCGCATGCCTATTGAACATTATGGGTTGCCTGTACATTCATCAATAGTAACTTGACAATATTATCAATATTATGAAACATTATATATATAGTTACGTTCAATTAATTAAAGAAAAAAAAAGGAAAGTGATGTAGTGACTACGTCCCTATGACGTCACGGACAGGATACGTCACTAGGACATAGGAGCACATGGTATGCTCGGAACGGTATGCGGAAGCAGTGTTGATAGCGAAGGATGTAGTTTTATACTAAATATTATAGTTATACAATAAATCATAAAACACAACAATATAGTGTTCAAAAATACTGATTTTGGTAAATAATATATCATGCCCCAAAAGGATTCCGCATTTAGCTGAGGCATTCATCGTTTATATTACCGTAGAAAACACATGCACTTAAGTCATGGCTCCAGTTCATTTTGCAAAAAATATACAAAAATCTGAATTACACGAAGCTCATTTGAGCAGTCTTCGCCAAACTTGGCAAGGTGTTAGATCAGCCTAATCTTAACAATTATTACACATTGGTTGTCATAGCAACAGTCACGTGACCCTGCAAATGGTAATATTGTACAGCTCATCTTTAAGCCATCTGGAGGTGGGTCTGGAAGCAATGTCGCGGATTGAGACTGTCTGAATAAGTAAGCGTTTATATTGAAGTTATTGAGTCTAACTGGAATGGGTGTCCCCCAAATCAGCAATTAAGGATATATTTACTAATAGTATTAATAGTATATTTACTATTTTCTTTTTCAATTTTTTGTACTTTAACGGTTTAGAGGAAACCCATATATTCCAGTTAGATCTAGAAATTAAGTCATCTTCATGTTAGAAAGTAAGTAGACAATTGAAAAAAGTACGTCTCCCAAGTTTGTTTGAATCACATTGAAGTACATTTTATTGGCCACGTACGTGTTTCATATAGCTTTTTTCCATTTTCATCTACAGTACTCACTTTTTAACTTTACCGATGAAAACTTATCTTAATCTAGACATTTTTTTCTTAAAAAGTTTTGTTTTAAGTTGTAATTTCACTTGTAAATAGGCTTTATTCTCAATTGTTAAATGTAAATTAGTGACCGCCATTTTGAATTTTAATCATTATTGTCTCAATGGAAACAGCGAACACAGCAAAAACTTCAGGGATTTCAAGGTTTGTTTTGCGTTTGAAAATGGCATTTTCGATGCAAAAATGGAAAAATAATTATTAAAAAATCACTCCAGTTTTACACCAAACAACAGGTACAATGATGGAATGTATTTTTGTTATAAATATCCAGCTTACGGCATGATTTCACTGATTTAAGATTTTAAGTGAAAATTCTCATATTGATTAGTGTTCTTCTATATGAAGAAACAAATTGTGGGAACAAGATCAGTTTATATAGTTTAAAAATCCAAATACTTGTTTGTGTGCCTATATTAAATGGTTTAAGACAGCAGTAAAATATAAATGAAGAATCTATATCTTGGAAGGAAACTATCATGGCATAGCAAAAAGGTACATTTCATTATATTGCCGTAGATAATCGTCCCTAGACATAGCAATATAAACATTTTTAACAAAACTTAACAACCTCTTTACTCTCCTAATATTATCCGTAGATTTTCACACTATAAATTGTATAAAACATTGTACACAGCACGGGAATCCTTTCCAGAACCATACTGTGGACTCCTAACTATTATTTCAAAATTTAAATTCGGTTTTAAATGTATTTTATGGAATGCCAGCATAAATAAAGCAGAACTACTCTTGTAAGGAACTCTCGTAAGAACCGGGAAAAAGACACGTACAATCCATGCAAAACCCACGCAATCAAGCAGAGAAATAAAGGCGCGCTACAGGGGGTAATTTTGTTCTTTGGAGCCATGACTTAATAGCGCTGAGCAGTTCTAATATAAATTTCTCTAGGCAGGAATTTGTTTTTAGGCAACGAATATACACTGTAGTACATTTTTTCGTCTTGATTATAAAATCGGTTTGGGTTGGGCTTGATTTTTTCGCATATTATAATTTTTAAATATTTTTTAAGCGAATCTCAAAATTTCTTCTTCATTACATTTTTTCAAGCGAACGCACACATTTGTTGTGTCGCGTATTTCTGCAACATGGACACATTGGACAGCTACTTTTGCAACTTATCGGCAAAAGTGCATTTCCTAATTTTCGCATTTAAAATACATAAATTATTTTATCATCCTATTTCATGTCATCCACTAACATAGCAAAAATTGTAGCACACATTTTGCAAACGTGGATTACTTGTTTCCAGTAAATATGTTTTTATTAAAAATTCCAATGTTTTTCATACAAAAAAAATAGTTAGAACTTAAGGTGGTCTTCCACTCAAAAGAAGTTTATGTTTTGATTTAATTTATAGTTTTTTGGTACAAATAGAAAGATAAAATATCACTGAGTCTAACTATGTTTTTAATTGACATGTTGTTGCCATGGTTACCATGTTGCGGAATGCGGACCACGAACTGAGAAAGTCGGCAAATTATTGTGCAAAAGATAACTTTAGAACCGATGGTCCTAAATTTTCCAAAAAAGCTTAAAATGTTCAGCAAAGGCTGCTCTTTGTAACGTTCTGGGGCCGGTTGTATCAAAGGTGGATAAGTCGCTATCCGGCGGATAAGGCGCTATCCGGCGGATAAATTTTATCCAGAGTAAAAATTGCGTTGTACCAAGCTTGGACAGCGTTATCCAGCGGATAAAAAAGCACTATCCGTAGGATAAACTTATCCGAGGTCCGGAGGTAGTTTAAATCCACTATCTGGCGGATAAACTCGAAGTTCCAAGACAAAACAGTAAATATTTCGGATGAGAGGGTCGGATTGAGACAGAAATGCAATAATGTCGGTGGCAGTGTCGACCGGCATTCTTCTTAATTTCTCACTTTTAGTCAGTTTAAAAACACGATGAACGTACCGAAGATACAACTTGGAAAACCAAACAAAATTAGGCAATAGACAACAAGACGGCGAATTTTGTTCGTTCGCTTTGATTAGCCAATCAAAACTTGAGAGAAAATGTTCTTAAAATTGTTATGAAATGTGTGCAAGGTCAAGGAACAAAATATTTAATGTATTCTACAGGAAAAAGTATACTCAACTCATACACTATTCAGTTTCTGCCTCTGCTGTTGTCTTCGCATAAACAAAGATCGTGAAATGCTAGCTAGTGAATAAAAACGAATAAAAACACCACACGTACTTCACGTACTATGAAAATGTACAACAAAATCATACAAGTCTGACTATATTAATACTAGTGTCGACCACTGATCTAATAAGACGGACTGAAAAAGAACAATACAACCAACAACGGGAAATGTATCGCAAGTTAATTCAAGATATGGATGGATTTTATACAAGTTAAATTATAAAGTTCACAAAAGCTCAGCAACAGCTGACGTTGAGGTAAGAAATTTCAGGAAAATCCGGTTTTTTCCGGTTAAATTTAAGCTTATCCGACGGATAGCTATCCAACCTGCTATCCGTGCTTCGTACAACGCATTTTTATCCAACGGATAACTATCCATTGGATAGAAGATTTATCCATCGGATAGGACTTATCCACCGGATAACTTATCCACCTTTGATACAACCGGCCCCTGAACCACAAAAATGCTAATATATTTTGTGAGAAATGGAAATATATTTACTCTTCTCCATAAATGGATAATTTTGCGCGAGGCTAACAACGACATGTCAATCAATAGCTATGTTATAAAACATTTTCAGGTCAAGGTCAGGTCAAAGTCAGGTCAGGGTCAGGTCAAGGTCAGGTCAAGTCAAATCTTCGAAGGTCATTCAAGGTCAACGCTTCGAAGGTCATTCAAGGTTCTTGCTCATTTGGCGCCTTTAAAACTCCCAAGGTCATCCAAGGTCACACCAATGTCATCTTTGAAATTCTACACATATTAGGAGCTCAATTATGAACAAAAAATGTTGAGAAAATTTCGTATTTCTTGAGTGAAAGACCACCTTAAAGTTTAAAAAAGGGCTGGTAAGAACATTTAATGAAATATTGTAATATTTTTGGAAAACTAACTCCAGTTTCTCCGAGATGAGTGTCGGCGAGCAACCCATCGATTTGGTAAAGTCTGCGAAACTACTTGGTGTAATCCCCGAGCCGGCGCGAAGCGCCGTGCGAGGGTACTAATTCCGCTCGGATATTTACGCCCGGGTATGTGAAAACATTGTGGAATGCAAAGCAGTGAACTCTAATAAAACTGGAACGCTAACTCAATACAACAGTCCCTATAATAGGATGAAGCCAAGCTAGTTTTTCTGAGTTTTGAGTTTAAATACTTAACGCCAAAGATTGGGCCGTATATCAAATTGAAGCTATTAAAAAGTTCTATTTAGCATAAAAATTTCAAGACTTTAGGCAAAAAAGAAATACTTAAAAAATACGAAAACAACCGCAATTTCGTAAAATACGGCAAATTTCTACTCAAAGTTTTAAGTATTTCTTTTTTGCCTAAAGTCTTGAAATTTTTATATTAAATAGAACTTTTTAATAGCTTCAATTTGATATACGGCCCAATCTTTGGCGTTAAGTATTTCAACTCAAAACTCAGAAAAACTGAATCAAGCTGGCTTCAATTTCCCCCCCGGAGTTATCGTTCCAGTTTACTTATAGTTCAATGATGCAAAGTCGTCCGCCATTTTTTTTTGTCATGGACAGGACTCGACCTTTTTGTAAGTTATGCGCATGCGCAAGTTCAAGCCGAGAGAAAACTGGTAACTAGCAACATCATGATTGGCTAAGACAACGATTTTGTTTTTATATGTATACGTCAGAAAAATAACTGCCATCCTGGCATTTTATTTTTGCCTTTTTGGCATTGATATGAAAACCTTTTTCAAGTCGGGACATATTAATTCAGACAAATATTAAGTCTCCAAAACAAGATAAATGAAAATTTTTTAGAGGACTTTCACTTACTAAAGTCAATAGGAAAAGAAATCAGTCGAAAGGCTGAGAAAGGGGTGGATTTTCGAGTTTTAAAGCGTTTTAAACGGGTAAGTGTTTATTTTGCTTTGCATACTTGCTTTTGCAGTTTTGCCGTCAATTGGCATGCACTACAGTTTGTGGTTTTGAAAATGCGTAGTTCATCCTGTGGTCAATAACAACATTAACTAATCTTAAAAATTGTTTTAGTATTAATTCAAATGCGTTATATAGAATAAGAAATAACATATTTAATCTCAAAAACTTCATAGTATAAAAATACTGTTCAAAAAACAGTTGAAGTTTTATGACAATTTCGAAACGTTTTGTGAGACGTTTAAGATTGAATTTTAGAGTATTAAATCAAAGCTAAAAGAGTACGTAATAACATATAGTTGTTTATATAGTTGGGCAATTGATAATTTTACAGTTAAAAGTACAAACCTTATCACTATTTTGCCATTTTGCACAAAAAATAAAAGAAATATACGGCCGGTTGCGTGTTACCATGGCTACAGTGATCAACTCAGTACTTCATGTTACAAAAACTTTTGGGGAGTATAATTGCTTGGGTTCTAATGGGCGAGGGGGTTCTGCATGCATGTATTTCTAGTATTTAGTGACGATTTGAAGTGGAACGAACAAGTGACGTACATCGTGAAAATGTCTTTCAAAATGATATTGTACAAGATTAGACTCCTCAAACGAGCTCGTGCCCACAATGTTAGCTTGGACAATATTAACAGGGTATGTTACAAGGAAGCAGATATTATCTCGGTGCCAAAGCAAAAGCCCATACGTGACGTCAACAAGCACCTTAGAGTTGTCCTTTTTGATTTTAAGAAAGCTTTCGATCTAATCGGCCATAATATCTTAATAAGAAAGCTTTCCAAACTTGATCTTCCTTATTGCATAACGTGCTAGATAACTGATCTCCTACAAAACCACAAACAAAGAGTAAAGTTGTGCCACCATTGCTGTTCCGAGTAAAGTACGAGTTAAAGTATTCTGTTGTGCCCCAGGGCACCAAACTGGGACCTTGGCTTTTTACAATTATGATTAACAACCTTGATGTAACAGGTGTAGATCTCTGGAAATTCGTAGACGATACACCTGGATGACTCTATACATGTATTTAAGCATGAAACAAGTGTCATGCAATAATATGTTGACGACCAGCTGAAAGAAAGTCCCTAAAAGTTTGCGTTAAATGAAACAAAGTGTAAGGAATTACGCATATCCTTTGGAAAGACCAGACCAAATTTCGATCGTATTGTCGTCAATGAGAAATCAGTCGAACTTGTTACCTGAGTCAAGGTCTTAGGTCTTAACATCTCTGATGAGCTTAGGTAAAATGGGTATATCTCTGAGATTGTACGAAAGATGTCAGCTAGATTATATTTTCTTAAACAATTGAAACGTGCAAGTCTTGCACTTTGCAAACTACTGCTATTCTACTTGAATTGCGTCCGTCCTGTAGCAGAATATGCTTGCCGAGTCTTCTACAATTCTTTGCCTACATACCTATCTGATGATTTCGAGAAACTGCAAAAATGAGTGCTTCGTATCATTTTTCCTCAATTATCTTACCGGAATGCGCTAAAAGAGGTTGGCCTAAATTATTTATACAACAGAAGAGAAACTCTTACGAAAGAACTCTTACTGAAGATCCTCCATGTTATAATTTACGCACCTCTAACAAACTTGTCCCGGCTTAGTTAAATGTATACAACTGATTCTATTCTACTCCACTAAAACCAATTAATTATTAGAAAGATTGACGTAAGCGCATATACTTGAGAACCATTTAGCACAGTGATAATATTATATGAGATATTCTTAAATCGATCTATTTTAATTTAGTTCGTTGTTGTGGTAGTACACATCCCAATTCTTGCTATTGTTGTTCTCATATCAGCCTGTGTGCACTTTTGGCTGCACACGGGCTAGAGAACATGCTGCTAACTAAATCACATCACTCTGCTGGAGGTGCTATGTGAAGGAATACTTAGAACAATACCCCAGGAATAATACTTTAAATTTCTGTTTTTAATTAAAGAACCAGCTTCTGTAAATGCATTTCTGAGACTTCGAAAATGGAAAATTTTCTTGGGGGAGCATACCACCAGACACCCCTTCTAAGTTAGACCCCCCAATAATAATTCGCTTCAAGGCCCATTTACACAACAGTCATTTTAGGCACGGCACGCCTAAATTTTGGCCCGCGGACCCATTTTTTTGCGCATGGCACTCCTGAATTTTGTCGTGTAAACGCAAAATTAAAGGTCCGCGTACCCAAAATTTTAGGCGAGCCGAGACCTCCTCCAGAGGTAGTCTCGGCCCGCCTAAAAGCTGGTCCGGGACCCAAAATAAATTACGCATGCGTCGAATCCGTCGATCTTTTTTTTCACATCGCAAAATGGCGTCTGTAGAACCGAAAAACAAACCAATAGTATTGTGGGCAGAAGACTTTAATAGAATTGTGGGCATAAGAAACAGTCCAGCTTTCGCTAGAAAGCTGCAAAACGTCAAAAGAGACAAGACAAGTCTATAACACGCTCTTGGTAAGTTGCTTGTTTTTTTACGATTGTTGAATTGTTCTTTTCTTTCAAATTTTACAAGTCAAAAAACATTTCCAAGTAAACCCGATACAGACGAGTAAGGTTTTCTTTGTTTTGTTGTGTAAATGTGCCAAAAACTGACAAGTTTTTACTTCGCATTTAATATTTTTATTATATTTTATAATAATTTATAATTGTTTTTTTATACTTCCACAAAAATGACTAGTTTTCAGTATAACTTTTAAATATATATTTAAAGGCACAGTTCAGAATTATATAATAATAATAATAATAGGAATAATAATATTATTAGGAATAATAATAGGAAAATCAATTAAGCATAAATCATGCACGAGAGGATCCAGATCGCCATTTCGTGCGAAAGATGAACATATAGACGAGTTCAAATTAAACTCTGTTACAGCAGAGGTTTTTTAAGCGATTGCGCAATTTAAAGACGTTAACCGCTGGACATGTACATTTTATTGAATTACTTTCCAAATTATAAATTATCAAGAATTAGTTCTAGATCTTTTAACTGAAATGAGTTTTATTTGTAAAATTTTTCCGAAATAATTTTCTTCTTTCGTATTATTAGTATTATTAGTATAATTGTTTTGAAAATGACGAATTAACTATTGTTGTATATGTTGAAATGATGAATAAATTTTTATTATTAGTAAAGCATAAATCAAGATAAGTGAAATCAATCTTTTTAACATTTTTTAACATTTTTAATGTTAAAAACGTTGACTTCATTGAACTTGAATTATGCTTAATTGGCCTTAAAACCATCACTCAAAAGGCTGTATTGTGCCTTTAACTTGGTTTCAGGGAAACTTACGCTCTAAGGGATACACTGACTTCAACCTTAAAGATTTAACTGGGAAAATAAAGAAACTACGGCAAAAGTCTGTCAAAGACCAAAAAAATAAAAGCGGCAACGGTGCCAACCAGAAAAGAGAATGGAAATTTTTTATGATGCCGACAAGTTCCCATGCATGAAGCATAACATTAATCCCTCGTCACTGATTGACACCTCAGCAGACTCAGTTGAGGCTGGACATAAAGATGATGATAACAATTGCAATAAGTATATATTTTTTGAAATGTATCAGGGATGGATTTTGCAGGGGCTGCGCACCCTCAGAAAATTTTTGCACCAACCAAAAATCCCCCCTTTCCCCTCAAAACAATTGCACCCCCCCAGAAAATAAATGCTTAAATAACAGTAGTGATGTAGTATGATTAAATAAAGTTATGGATTTCACTAGCTCCCCCCTGAATTTTTTTTACCCCCTACACAAATGTTATTTTCTTTGAAGGTATTGATGACAACAAAGATGAGAAAGAGGAAACCTCTGAAAAAAAACCTTTAGAACAGCCCTCCGCCTCTGGTGTGTCAAAGCCCACGCCAAAGAAAAAGAGGAAAATAAACATGGAGAAATCTTTAGAAGTTGTATTTAAGCAGTTTAAGGAATCTGCTGATGAAGATTTTTTGCGGTACATAATATATCAATTAATCATAGCTGAGTTGTGGTACTTTTAAGGTTTAGTAAAATCATAGCAAGCCAGTATGTTCAGTAACATAAAATCTTCCGGCATTATAGTCAGAAAAAATAATAGTGCATGTGTGCCCTTTCCCCTAAATAAATTAACAATATTGAATACACACCCGACATTTTTATGCTTTAAATTTACTAACTTCGCAGATATCGAAAGCTAGAAGAAAAAAGGATAGAAAAAGAACAGCAGTTAGAGCTGCAGAGGATGGCTGCTGAAAATGTTAGGCGAAGAGAGGAAAGAGAACATGAGATGAACATCCTAAGAATGATAATGAGAACCCAACCTTTGTCTTCAATGCACAATGTTCATCCACAATTCGTAACTCTAGCAGTTCCTTATGATGAAGTCAGCACCAGTACCTTACATTACATTACAGTGATATTGAAAATACAAACTCTGTTTATTATCCACTGTAGATATTTGTGTCCACAGTTTCTTGTTTCATTCATTCATTCAAAATTAGTTATTTGTAGTCATTGACTATATTGTTGTGTCATAATTAGTGATAAGGTTCTACAATACTAGGTAGATCCAATTGTAAAGTAAATGCAATACGTTCTTCAAGATTCCTCTTTACCTTTTCAAGGTTTTCAGCTCCGTAAATGGAAGCTATGAGTTTATCTCTTTCCATTTTATTTTATGTAAAATAAATGAAGAAGATCACAGTATTTATAGAAAACAATAAGAAAGATCTATACCTAGACGTCAGTATAAACAAGCTTAGTAGATCCACGATGACTCTAAAGAATGCGGCAATATACTGGAAGTATAAAAACACCATCTCTGGTGTCAATGACTTCATTTTATATGGAACAGGCGCCAGCGTGAGTTCTCTTAGTCAAAAGATTATCTTTGAAGAGGGTTACTGGACATTTAAGATGATTAAAAACAAGCTGGAATCATTCGGAATATCACTAACCAGGAGAAATAACTAAACTAAGAGAAATTTACTACAATCGAAGCATAGGTTACCAGTCAATGGAAAGGTTATATCAAAAGGCAAAGGATGAAGGATTAAATGTAAGTCGCAAACTCGTAAGAGACTGGTTAAAAACTCAAGACACCTATACGAGACATAAACCTATCGCTAGAAAACATAAATTCCAAAGAACATTCGTCAAGGACTTAGCTGAACAAGTGCAAATGGATCTAGTAGATATGGGTAAGTATAAGAGTCAAAACAAAGGGTATTATTGGATTCCAACAGCTAAAGAAATCCTTAGCCGCTTTGCTTTCACTATACCAGTCTACAGGAAGGACACGAAGAATATGACAGATGCTGTAGACAAGCTACTAAATTCATTTAAGGAAAGATTTGGACAATATCCGAAAACCGCTCAGTTTGATGAAGGAAAAGAGTTTTACAACGTTGGTGTTCATTACTTCTCTACAAACTCAAATAGAAAGGCAGCTATCGTAGAAAGATTTAACCGTACATTAAAAACATCCATGTGGAAGTACTTTTACAACGAGAAGACCTACAACTGGATTGATGTACTAGATAATCTCACATATAACTATAATCATACAAAACATAGCAGTATACTAATGAAACCGGCTGATGTAAATAAATCTAATAAAGACCAGGTATGGATCGCCCTATATGGATATGGATTAGGAGAGTTTCCATTACCAAAGTTTAAAGTTGGTGATGTTCTTCGGATAAGTAAGTATAAGAATATTTTTAAAAAAGGCTACGAAGCAAACTTTACAGAGGAGAACTATAAGATTATTAGTGTCTTCAGAGGTGACCCAAACATGTATGAAATAGAAGATGAAGACGGTGAACCAATTACTGGAAAGTTTTACGAAGATGAAATGAGCCCTGTAAAAGAAGATCCTCACGTGTACAAGATAGAGAAAATCTTAAGAAAAAGAAAGGCTATGGTATTGGTAAAATGGCTTGGATATGATAACAAACATAACTCATGGATTCCTGAAAAAGACATAATAAATAAATAAATGGCAGAAGTTACTGACGATATTGAACTAGAGGATTTAGATCATGAGGAACAAGCAGAGGCCGCTGAGGAGGGAGAGATTAGTTTTACGGATGACAGGCCTGGAGATGAAAGTATTCTTATCTTCGATGGATCAAATCCTATATTTGTAAGACCCGACGAAACTAGCGATGTTCCAAACGTAAGACGTGACGCAGGTGTTATAAGACGACATATTATACATGATAAAAAACAGTTTCTAAAAACTGGACTTGGTATCACTGTGAACAAGGGTGATGGACCAAACTCAACAATATTATATGATGAGTTAAGAACAACCACTGGAAAGGATGGAAAAATTAATGGAGCGACATGCAAAGGTAAAAAAAATTTAATCTTAAGAAATGGAAAGATGGTGTACTCCATGGATAGAAATAAGAGACAATATGTTAATGAGTTTAAGGAACTACTTAAAAAGGCAGACATTGAACATCAGAAAACTCCCGCTGCGATGGTGGATAAACACATCAATGTTGACATCCCACAAAATGTTATGGATGACATTATAAGTAATGTTAGTGATAGAATAGAATCCGAGATAAACGATAGGACTGAAGATTTCACAACCAACACAGAAATAACGAACAACGAGTTGAGAGAGCTGAGAGGAATACTAAACGTTAAGGGTGAGAAAAAGATTGAGGCACTAAAGGTTGAAAGTGAACACTGGAAAAAGGAAGCAGAAAAAGAAGAAACCAAGGGAAATGCTTCCAAGGCTAAACTTTATGAAGCCATTGCGAGAACTGCAGATTTAAAAGCTGATGAAATAAGATTAATACATAATCAAAAACCACAGAGTGAAGAAGTTATAAACATGGTTGAAGAAGAAGCTGAAGTCAACGATCTAACCAGGTTTGAAAGATTTAAAAAGTGGGCAAGAGAGAACATCACTGGATTATCAGCCGTAGCGATATCTATCGCTGGAATACTCACAACGGTTATTATGGCTGGAAGAAATGTAATAAAACGTGGTGCACAGGCGACATCTAAGTTTGCGAAAGCCGTGGCTAATCTAGCAAAAAAGTTTGGTCCAGTATTGTCTGCACTGGGAACTCTTATTGCTAAAATACTTACTCTCGGAGCTAAGGGAATTATGTTCCTTTCTAAAAACCTATGGATATTAGCGTTAACTTACTTTGTTTACAATGAGTATAAGAACCGCAAAAAGCATATGAACCTTCGGTTGCAATTTCTAATCAAAAAGTACCTTTAGTTTTAACCTTTCATCCCTTCAATTTTAAAGCAAGGGACATCATTTTCCGGAATTTTAATCTACTTGAAAATGACCCTGCAACGTCTTCCATTTTCTCCGAGACCCCACTAGTCTCTTTTCGACACAGTAAAAACATCCGGGAAACCCTAGTGCACAGCTCACTGCGACAGGACTCTGTGTCACCAGCTGGCACTGTTTCCTGTGGTCGTGCTAAGTGCTACACTTGTAAGCATTTAAACCTCGCCACCTGTATTTCGGCTCCAAAATCTCAGTTTGTCATCAAGCACAGTTTCACGTGCATCTCCTCCAACCTCGTTTACTGCATCTCTGGCAGCAAATGTGGCTTGCTCTACATCGGAGAGACTGGAAGACGTTTAGGCGATAGGTTTGCTGAGCACTTGCGTGATGTTAAGAACAATGTGCACAACAAACCGGTTGCTAGGCACTTCAACAGTGCCAACCACTCCTTTTCTGATATGAAAATATGCGCCATTCATCCCATTATTGGTGGCAATGATACCCGTCGGAAGCAAGAAAACTTGGCACCATTCAGCCTGATGGTATCAATGAGCGCCTCTCCTTCATCTAGCTCATTCTTTTCTCTTAAATACTTCTTATATACTTTCCTCTATATCCCCTCTTCCCTTCCCTTGTACGACATTTATAGCGTTTTGATAAGTGTAACGCCTGTGCGCAGGCCTTCGACCCTATAATCGGGCCGAAGCCTGCACACAGTCTATATCTTTACATATTAATTCTATTTTGTTATGATTGTTATGACTACTTTATTTTCATTGGTTAATATTTTGTTCACGTGACAGCTTTTATAGCGTTGCTATAAAAGCTGATGCAATGTGTTTATCTGTCTACTAATTTCTCCTGACGAAGGGTTTTAGCTCGAAACGTCGAGATTTTGTTTATATCTTTTAGGCACGAACTGTACGCTGCCGCTGTCATTACTGCAGGAGCAATGGGAATTTCGTACGCAAGTAAAAAACTTACTAAAGATTCGCTGGGACTACCAGCGACACTAAATGGAGCGGCAAAACTCGCCGTAGCTATCGGATTAAGCACCGTTGGTGTTAAAGTTCTTCAAGATAAAGAATACCTCCCAACAGATCCCTTCAAAGAATAAATAAATGACGAGTGTAGCGGCATCAGGAATATTTAACGCATTAGCATTATTTTGCTGGTGCTGGATACCTATTCAAGATGATTGATAAAGGAGGATATGAAGAAGAAATAAGAAGACATAACTTAGCAATGGAAAAACTATCAGCTGCTAAAGAAAAATGGTATGAGAACCAAGTAGAAAAGAACAAGATACAAGAACTACGTCAGCAGTTATCCGATGCAAATGCAGATATAAACGCTACAAACAAGGCATTGGATAACCTACAAAAGATTACATATGAGAATAAAACATTTACAAGAGAACCACAAATTGCCGATTTTTATTCACCTTCGAAAGAAATGAAAGAATACCAACACCTCGCTGTTGGAATTGGTGGACTAGGTGTAGGATGGGGTATTCACAAGTTATTATCTTAAAATAATCTTTATATTAATAAAGAAAATGTTTCACTACATAACGGTTAACATAGAGAATGTGTTATAGAAATATTGCCGAAATCTCAAAGGAATTTAATCTGTCGAGCGCGATACAACACGAGTATTTAATATCAAAAAATGATGGAGTTCTCTATATACCTAGAGACTGGTAAAGTCGTAATTCCTTTAGAGACGTATTTAAAGGAATTACATATATAATAAAAGAATGACTACACTTATTGAATTACAAGTAATTGCTAAACAACGCGGACTTCGTGGTTTTCGCAGATACTCAAAAAAGAAATTGTGTACGTGAACTTCTAAACGCAGAATATACTGGAGATGTTTGTATAGCTATCCCAGTTATACTTAAAAATAACGAGTCGGGAGAAACTCTACAGCTTCCTAGTATTAGCAAAGTAGAGATAACTCTCAACAAAAATCCAGGATCAATAGCCTATTACATAAATACAAAAAAAACACTTAAGATCAGTGATTGTGACTCTATACCATTAGGTGAGTACACTTTAAGTGTTGAAATAAATTTCATAAGGCTACACGATCTTATGAAATTAATATAAATAATGCACGCGCGCTATGACGTCACCTAATTGTATTTAAAGAAAACCTATTTAAAGGAATTACAATTTTACATATAATAAAGGGATGAATAGTACTTACGAAAAGTTTACGAAACTTATTGCGGAACAAAAAGAAAAAATCCGAAGACAAGAAGATAAGATAAGACAACAGCAAGAAAAATTACAAAGACTTAGACAGAAGCAGGAAGAAAAATTACAAAAAATTAGACAGAAAGAGAGAGAAAAATTACAAAAACTTAGACAACAAGAGTTGGTGAAAAGAGAAAAAGCTTTGGAGAAAGTCAGAGCACAGGAGAAGAAAAAGTATTTACAATAACAAGCCAAAGATTATAAATTAAGACTCAATAAAGAACGAAAACAATGGGAGAAAGAAATTAAACAAGAGGAGAAAAGACAAGAAAAAGTTATTGAAGAATCTAGATGGCGTGGATCAAAGAAGAAGTATAGGAATATTAGAAACAAACTAGATAATAAACTTAAAAAAATATATAAACAAGGAAAAAACCTAAGACCAAGACTAGTTTCAGAAGCCATCAAAACGAACACCAGTAAGTGGAGTATAGTATTACACGTCACAACTCCTGCAGTGGAAAGATTAATTAATAGTATTGATAGTGTAGGTAAAAAGTTGCACACCGTATTAATATGCAAGATGATTAGATCAGACCCTAAGACTGGAAATAATGTAATTACAATTGCTCCCTTTCATAGTAACACACACAGTATAATCTCCGAGGAAGACATCACCACAGAGTATGTAACGATGAAGGAAAAAATGTTAGAGCCACTAGCAAAATATCAAAAACAAGGTAGTGGATGGAGACTTTACAGTATTGAAGAGTTAGAGATCTTTATTACAAAATATAAACCACTGAACGGTAAAAGTTATACACCTTTACCTAAGGTGATTATGAACACAAAAGCTATCATCGACATGCAAAACAATGACAACTAGTGTTTCAGATGGGCTGCTACAAGAGCCTTAAATCCGGTTGAGAGAGATGCTGAGAGAGTAACTAAGATCTTAAGAAAGCAAGCTGAGAAATTAAACTGGAATGGTCTGGAATTTCCTGTGAAAGTAAAAGATATTGGTAAGTTTGAAAGGTTGAACGATATTAATGTTAATGTGTTCAGCTACGACGATGAATCCAAGAAAATATACACATTAAGACTTAGTAAGGAAAACAATGAACAATGTATAAACCTATTCCTATATGACGAACATTATAGTGTAGTAAAGAACTTGAATAAACTATTATACTCACAACTCAGCAAGAAAAAATGTAAAAAGCATATCTGTATCCGATGTTTAAATGCTTTCGGTACATCAGAGTTATTATCATCACATTTAGAATTATGTCTAAATCATGACCATCAAATTCATATCTATCCAAATGAAAAGAACAACACAGCTTCTTTCAAACAATATCATAAAGTCCATAAACTTCCTTTCGTTGTCCATGCCGACTTTGAAAGTCTTATAGAACCAATCCATACTGTTGAGAATAATCCAAATAAGAGTTGCACAACAAAATATCAAAAACATACTCCGAGCGGATTCTGTTATACCATCAAATGCTTTGATGAAAAAAATATATAAAGGAAAGACGGTATTATATACAATGCAAAAAGAAGGTGAAGATATTGGTAAGAAATTTGTAGAATATTTGGAAGAAGATCTTAAAGAAGTATATGAAATATTGAAAGCCTATATGCCAATCAACATGACTGAAGAGGATGAGAAAAATTTCATAGAAGCAAAAGACTGTTATGCATGTGGAAAACCGCTAAAAACAGATCGTGTTAGAGATCATTGTCATCATACAGGAAAGTATAGAGGATCTGCTCATAGTGATTGTAACCTAAAAATGAGGGTTCCAAAATTTATACCAGTTTTATTCCATAATCTAGAAGGTTACGATAGTCATTTGTTCATCAAAAGTCTTGGATTTTCAGAAGGAAATATAAACTTTATTCCTAAGACAGATGAAAAGTATATTTCATTTAGTAAGAATATAGTAATGGAGACTTACATTCACGAAGAAGGTAAGGAGAAAGAAAAAAAATTAGAAATTAGATTCCTTGACTCATTAAAGTTTACTTTGAAGTCATTAGATAGTCTTGTTAAGAACCTGGGTCAGTTTAAGGTATTAGAGAGTGAAATGGGAACGAGCGAGCTATTAAAGAAGAAGGGTGTGTTCCCATATGAATTAATGACTGGATTTGATAAGTTGCTGGACAACAAACTTCCTCCTAAAAAGAATTTTACAGTAAGCTAAATAATACTGATATAAGTGATGAGGAATACGAACATGCAAAGAAAGTATGGAAAGAGTTTGAATGTAAGACGATGAGGGATTATTACAACCTTTACCTAAAGACAGACGTCTTACTACTTGCTGATGTAATGGAGAACTATAGAAACATCTGTATTAAGAACTATGGATTAGATCCACTCTGGTATTATACTGCACCAGGATTGGCATGGGATGCTGCTCTAAAAATCTCCGGAGTAAAATTAGAACTGTTGACAGATCCCAACATGTATCTAATGATTGAAAAAGGGATTAGAGGTGGAATAAGTACGATCACAAAGAGATACGCCAAGACCAACAATAAGTACATGAAAAATTACAATCCACAGGAAGAAAGCGTGTTCCTCCCATACTTAGATGCTAACAACTTGTATGGTTGGGCAATGAGTGAACCATTACCTGTAAACGGATTTGAATGGATGAGTGAGGATGAATTAATGAACTGGAAAAAATTATGTGCTGAAGAAGGTAAAGGATGTTTTCTAGAGGTTGATCTTAATAAATATTATAGTTGAGTAGTTAATGCATATAACCTTTACTTCTGTGACCTTGAGTATATATGCAGTTGTCTGATTATAATCTCACCTCAATCATATATATGTAGGAAGAGTAGCTTGAATCTAGAAAATGCTGCAGGTTTTCCCTGGTTCAGGGGCGAAACTACCAGGAGGTTGTAGAGCGGTGTGAAACCCCGTCACAATTGTCATGTTCTAGGGTAAAGCAATAAGATTTCGTTGGGCAAATGTTAAAAATATCCTGACAATTTCATCATATGTTTTTTGTCAGCAGAAAAAGATGTAGTAGATTTCGTTATTATACAATGTAGTCAAAACTTGACTTCCGATTGGTTAATAGTTTACAGTTAAATATGGCAATCACGCAACCTACAGACAACTGTGTTAAATTGAATGAAATCTACATGAAACTTTCAAAATAAACCATAACCTGACACTTTTTGGCTTAGTTTGTCGGTCAGGTTCCATTTTAGCCATGCCTTTCTTCTCGGGCAAAAAAAGTCATACCCTCCAGTTGTAATACCGAAGTTTCGGTCCTGCCCTGGTTTTCTCCTGTAAAGTAGCACTGGACTTCTTAGGAGAAGAGTTTATAGCAGATCGAGTTATCCAATTTAAATTACGTTAATAATTTAGTTAAGGTTTCTTTCAGTAGTAACACTGGATGAATGAGGGATTGCCTTTATTGGAGAACAGTTTAGAATTGCTATCAGTTCTGGTATAAATAGAGCTAGTAAAGTTTCGGTTTTCTGCTGTAGAAAACAGTGGACCACTATAGAAGATTGCACTTACTGGAACTCTAAAGGTTCATAAAGTTCATGAATAGTGCATAAATTAAATCGCATAAAGGTATCCAGTACAAATATTCTCAGTTTAGTTTAGGTGTATATCTTTCCTTAACACAACACCAGTAATTTATTCCAGATGTTGCTGGAAGTTGTTACTTGAGTTTTATATAAAGTTGCTACAAATATGTTAAAATTCTGGCCTACCATATTTTGTGCATCAGCTTTGACCTAAAATATAAGTAGATTACGCTCGATAAGATTTGATACGAACTGCTAGATGGGGATTCTTGTAATGTAAATCTAGAGCATGCCGATACTACAAAATATTACCGAAAGTGATGATATTTCATCATTAGGTGTAATTTTTTTTTTCGATTATCCAAAATTCGAAGGTCTACTGTATAGTTGATATTGATATATTTAGCCAACGATAATAATTGGAAAATGTAATGCTCATGTGATACAAAAGTAGCATTGAGGGTGAAATAACCCTTAACATTAGTCAAAATGATCAGCCTCGCTACCAGGCGCTTTTAAGGAAAATAAAATTTATGCATTCAGCTAATTTATAGAGATCAGTGGCTAAGCTGAGCGAGCGCGCGGGGGTGCTTGTGGAGGTCGCGACGAAGGAAGCGCCTGGCAGAAAATGTATTAAAGATGGCGGCAGTGATTTTTATTAATATGAATGAATGCAAATGAGAAAATATTGCAATTGTCGTCGCAAACTGAAAGATTTATACACAGTATTGTATGTTCAGGAAATATTTTGTGTCCAAATGATGAATGCACTGCGAAAAGAGTTTTTCTGGAAAACAAAAAGCATTTTAGTGTACTTTCGTATACTTTTTACGTATTAAATAAATAAAACATTAAAGCCAATGCAATACTGATAATTTGCAATTTAATTTAATATTGTTATAAGTTAAAATTGTACGCTTTCCTGCCAGTGTCCTGGCTGATGTAATCTCACCTCCCATCTGAATATCATTAATTTGGTTTTCTAAAAACATAATTTCTGTTTTATGCTCACTGAATTATTCCATGCATGTGCTTTCTGCCATTTATTTTCACAGAAAGATTAGTACCTATTAAAATTGTACACACACACTGTGATTTGACAGCAGTGTACCTTAGACCAACGATCATT
The DNA here is from genome assembly GCA_016169945.1 of Trachythela sp. YZ-2020. Classification (NCBI taxonomy): domain Eukaryota; kingdom Metazoa; phylum Cnidaria; class Anthozoa; order Malacalcyonacea; family Clavulariidae; genus Trachythela; species Trachythela sp. YZ-2020. Next base: position 4,098,412 of record JADLSH010000311.1, on the reverse strand, counting down.
TCTCATACTCAAATTGTAATGAATTCATGCTGTTTAAAACATTTTAGGGCTACTCCTATATGGGGGGCAGGACTCCGTGCTGTCTTTCACATTCGGATTTCAATGACCGACGGGGCCATGCTACCCTTTCCCCAGGGTCCCTGAAAGATATTTTTGTCAGGCTCCGGCTACAAAAGTTCAGCAAATAACATTCAAACAAGACATTGAAAGTTATTTGCTGGGCTCTTACTGTATATAGTTTTCTCAGGTTTGTTATTGTATTAATCACCTCAAAATCTCATACTATATATTAAAGCAAAATAAAACACCCTAATTGACTGTCTACTTATTATGCAGACCAGAGCCATGATAATGATTTCTAGAAAAATTATAATGCATTATGCTACAAACATTAAATTTATACTAGCTAGAAATATACTTTTCATTTTTTTGCTATGGCATATAGACAGGATAATTTTAAAAAATACAACACATTTGTTCACATTTAATCATTTATTTCTGTTTATTGGACCTGGAAAACATGCTTAACTGTTCGAGTGAGAATGTTCTTCTCGTTGGATGTCAAATCAAGCAAATCCATCACAATGACTGTTTCACATAAATATTTGAGTCTTCATCAATACTCAGCAACATGTTCCAGCTCAGTTGACAACTTATGCCTTCTCTCATCACATTGGGAACTGGACAGATTGTAAGCTAAAAAGAACACAAAGCACACTATTTGACCCATGGGCTGTTTACACGACAATAGGGTGATCCTAGCCACAAGGTCACCCTGGTAACCAGTAACCCTATAGTCTATTGTGTGTTAGGGTGATGCTCGAGATAGGGTTACCTTTTCGAAAGGACATTGTTTTTCTCTACATAAGCCATGTAAAGACATCCAACCTTGATATTCACGACGAATGTGACTGTATGTCAAAACAACAAAGATGTCATATGATTAATATACATACATATCAACACGCAACTATTTTAAACAGTATCCATGCCACTTTGGCAAGTTGGTAGCAATATATCCTGTTGGTAGGTTATGTGACCCTACCTCATGAATATACTGGTTATTTTCGGATGCTCTTGGTAACCCGGCTACTTCAGTCAATATCCATCTATTTAAACATGTATTTAAAACCGGTGTGTACCGAAATTTATAAAATTTTACCTTCAAAAGACAATTCTAGGAGAGATTTCTGCAGATTATCCAAGGTAGCATCAAGTACAAGTTACCAGAAGCAAAAAATAGGTCAAACGTGAACGAATTCAGAAGTTATATACGATTGTCTAGAAATCGGTCGAAATTGTCCAGAAATCGGTCATTTTCTGCCAGGCGCTACTTTGCTTCATCGCGACCTCCCCAAGCGCCACCGCGTTTCGCGAACTCCCCAAGCACCCCCGCGCGCTCGCTCAGCTTAGCCACTGATCTTTATAAATTAGCTGAATGCGTAAATTTTCTTTTCCTTAAAAGCGCCTGGGTACGAGGCTGCAAAATGATCATGTCTTCTATTTGAATGTTGTACTAGCCGTATAGCCATGTGAACGGCCTCAAAATAGCACTTGGCCATCTGAAAATAGTGCACTAGTCAGTGGCAAGCCCACACTCCAAGAAGATGCATGCGCAGAGTTTAGTGGGGTAGCGCTTAATGGGGATTTTACGAAGAAATTAATCAAGTTTGTGTTTGTTGTCAATGCATTTTGCTTAATTTGGCAGTAAACAAAGGTAGTGAGTGAATAGTCACGATTTCTGAAGGGATTTGTTTGCATGCTAGTGCGAGACAATGTCAATTACAATTTCCTGTATCAATCATATTTTAATGTTTTATAATATATTTTAGTTGTATCCACCGGAACTGTTCAGTATATTCTGTATTATTCAGATCAATTGCTTTCGACGCCATGGACCTGCAGAACTTGACTCGTACATAATAACATTAAAGTTAAATCACATAATCACACTGTATTAAAAGTTCAAACTGACAGAATCAACAAGCGCCTGAATCTCTGGAGTGGCTTTTTTTGCGTCGCTGGTTGCCTTGCGTAAATGTCTTACCTCGTATTATGGTCCCCGTCTTTCGTAGTTTTCTAATAGCCTGACAAATGGCATAAGAAATTTTTGAAATACCTACCTCCTTAACTTTCATGCAGAAATAAAGTAGTTAGCATAATTATACAAAATCAACATGATTATTTATATATACGAAAAGATCGTTAGCGTGCTTAATGACGTCAATGTGCTCGGTTGCAATTTTACTATTTTGTTTCGATATGACAATGTAAATAAATAAAATAGATTTAAATTTCTGTCTTGTAGTAAACAACTTGGCTGAAAGACACATTTCGTTGAAAAGTAAATAAATCTGGTTCTTAATGCTTTCGTGACGTGACTAATCATTATGAATGCAAAATAATATTAAAGGATCGTACATAATTATAAACTAAACATACGTGGGTTGATCAACTCGCTCAAATACCAAAGGGCAATTGGCGTCATTTAATGGCGTCAATGTTTGTTAGAAATTTCATTTGTCTTATTATGTCAAGTGACGCAAGCGGAACTTTTCTGCTTTTGATCTGAAAATAAAATATCTTCTGCAAAATTACCGTAATTTCCTGAAATGGAAAACATTGATCATGCATTCTTGCACGCAAATATTAAATCCAAATTTCAAACTTCTGATTGCTTTCTATGATTTTGAGGTGAAGTGCCCCAGAATTTTAGTATTTGTGTGTCGTTCAAAAGATTAAATAAGTACGCCCTGTCTCAAAAAGCTTCCATTCGAGAAAGTTTGGGGATGCTTCTTCTATATATTACCAGGGACAATATTATAGGGGGAAATATATATTAATATGAACAGGGATTAATTATACAGACAATAATATACCTAGGAAGAATTTTGCTATTTTGCAAAAATAGTAGAAATTAAATAGAGGTGTTTGTGAAGTTGTCTGTTGACACATAGCAAGTATGTTAGGAATTTATATTGAAACGACTACAGAGGCAGAACTCTGGTTCACTGTATTAAATTTAGCTGACGAAAATAATGAAATTATTGTAATTATTATGGAAAATATTGCAAATTGTCACAACGTACGTAAAGATTGAAGTAACCGGAAATACTCGAGAACATTCATCACAAAGACATATCTATATAATATATAGCAAGAAAGGCAAACAGCCGACAGACGTGCTCGGAAACACGGACACTTATCGAAAGAACGGGCTGATATTAACATTTCATGCAACATTTTTTAAAACTTCGTAGCTCAAAGGGGAATAACTATTATCGACTGAAAACTTTTTTCTATGACTCGTAGTAACGATATACGGAACATATGAAGCAGCCAGCTTTGTAGCTTCAATTTTGAATATTTTTGACGTCATTAGAAACCATCTAATACTCTGTTTTTCTCTCTATTTATAACCCAATGCATTTAAATGCTGCCTTCATAGTGTTTCAGTATAACTTCCTAAAAATATTCGTTATGTCCATGCTAATTTTAACGTAGCGATATACCTTAATTTACAGTTATACTTTGTCTACATTTTAGGCTTGGGGAATCAGCGACACAAAGCAAAACAATGGTAGTAACTTGTTAATGCGTTGAAATCAGCTTATTTTGCAAGTTGCAGTAACTTTGTTGGACGTATTACCTAAACTTTACTCAAATATGTCTCTCATTATTCCGTAGTCAGTTCACGATATGATCAAGTTATTTTGAAGAATTTTGTTGTTAGCTTCCATGAAGGTGTGGACTGCAGCCCAGACTCTCTCGGACTTGAGGGTTGGGTGAGTGAAAGATAAAAGAAAAGAAGAAAGGTTGGAGGGATGCGCAAAACACGGGTGTTATATACCTGTGGAAGACAACTAGAATACCGATATTTGCGGGAAGTTATAACTATTCTGCATTTTACCCATGAGATTGTGAATCGTCAGGTTCCAAGCACAATCTGCTTGAAGTGTTTCTAGCTCGCTAGCCAGATTTGGAATGGCACTCCAGTTGTAAGGGAAATTCAAGTCTAATTATATTGAATAATTATTTCACATATACTTTATTATTATATGTAGATATACTATCTTTGTACAGGTCCATAATGGTGCCAGCTTTTGCTTTTGTCAGCATATTTTAGCAGGTTTTGTTCTATATTAACCGAAAATGTTAATTATTGTGACGAAAATTAATGTTAAATTTAAACTCTTTATGTCAAAACGTTCGATATTTTAATGTAGCAGGAACGCACCATAATACGTACGATAATCCTCCTTAGTTATTTCACTCTGTCAGACGCAAGACGGGAAAGTATTTACTTTTCGGCTTACGGTAGTAACCTTTGTTTTATTACGTAAACCTTTCGTAAACCGGAGCAATAGATACTGTGCATGTGATTTATTCAAAATTAAGAATTTTGGTATCACATGCTTTAGGAAATTGACCGATTTTTTCTGTTATCGTATATTGTTCATCGTTTAATCTAGTTAACACAAGAAACTAGTTTAACAAGACAAAATATATTTGCTTTTCCATTTTGAACATTATTGAATATTCAGTTCACTCAAAATACGTAATTGGATCGTCGGCAGTCTTGTTCAGTTGTATAGCATCAAGTCTTGCAGGCTCACCAGTCTGAGGTAGTGGTTCGAACACGCGGAGATGAACATATTTTGGGCCACCAACATGAACCTGAAATAAGACATTGCACAGTTTCAATTAGAAAAGTGCTTATCTTAATAAATATAGTAGTTGAGTAGTTAATGCATATAACTCTCACTTCTGTGACCAGGGTTCCATTCCTGGTCGAAAGTAGAGTATGCAGTTGTCTAATTATAATCTCACGTCAGTCATATCACTGCAAAAAATCCTTGCGTAAAAATTACTCAAAACATGAGTAAGAAAATGCGTTCACAGTGACACACAATACTTGAGTAACTTTACCGCTAATGGTTGAGTAAAACTTACTCAAAATTTGAGTAAAACGAAATGCGTTCACAGTGACACCTAAAACGTGCGTAAAAGGCATACGTTACTCAACTTGAGTAAAACATAAGTTTTACGCAATCTATTTGAGTAAACTTGTACTCAAATAGATTGCGTAAAACAAAGGCTTTACGCGCAGTAGATAGGCATCGACAGTAAATCCCGCGCAAGATTAAAAACAATTCACGATACACGGCACAAGTAGTGAGAAAAAAATAATATATTACGAAGTACAAGTAGGTTATATCTATATACAGTAAGGATGTGTTCATTGATCCGTATTGCAGTCCAATGCATTAACAAACGTAATCACAGACGTTGGAAGTTTCCGTGCATCAGGAATTTGGAAGATGCACTTTTGCAAATATACAAAAAAATTGTTCATGGAAGCGGGTATCGGGGTATTCATACATAAATACGTAATAGGTTGCAAATAATGCCATTGTTGCATCCATCATCTCGCCATCCACTTCAAATAAGACTTGTCAGTCTGCCACAATGCTGAAGGTCAGCATTCTTTCCAAATCACCTTTCACAACAATCACTGGGAAAGGGGACTCTAGTGTTGATGCAAAATCTTCTACATCCTGATCCTCCTAAATTAAGATAGTTAAATGAGAAATAGAATACATTAGATCGTTGGGGGTGCAGGAGGGTGGGCACCCCCTAGCCTTGGGAAAGGAGAGTGCAAGGGGGGTGTCAATTTCCTATCAAAGTCATAATTTTTCAATTCGGAAAGACCACATCCTATCACTCTTGCAGTATTTTGCACATTCTACAGAACACTGCTCCTGATGACTATGTACTTGATCAACGGTTATACCATGAACCATGACCAAGCGGCGATGAACACCCCCCCTGCCAAATCGTGCTAAATCCCTCTCTGAGAATATAAACGCGCGATCATTGGAGTTCTTTGCAAAATGCTTTCAGATGCACTGCAATATATGCATTAGAATTTATGAAATAAACTCTTACCGAGACAAACCGAACAAACTCTTCTTGGTTGGCCTTACTCCTCTTTTGGGGCAACAGAACCTGGGCAACAACACCAGGGCAACTTCAGCAAGTTCATCTATAAAATACACATAAAACAAATGTGTACATGAGCAATTGTGTGCATATACCGTGAAATATAGACTTAATTAAGGCTCTATGCATTGCAAGATTATATCTAACAAAGTTCTAATGATTATTTTAAGAGCATCTACTAAATTAGGTAACTTACTTGCAGAAGGCTCATCGACACCTTCTTCAGTTGGCTCGGTCTCCAGTAAGTCCAAAAATCTTTTCATTTCGTTTTTGAACACACTCTTTCCTCTAAGCATGAATTATGCTAGATGCCACTTTTTTGATTTTGGAGATATTTCAATGTGTTCAATATACAAATTATGACATCACAAGCTGGGTATGTGTTCATAATATTAACTATTCAATTCACCAAATGTTGAACAATCAGCACAACATAACTGATATTTTTTATGTCTAAAAATCTTGTACACAGTTTGCGACATTGAACACATGTATTGAAATAGCTCAATTGAAACCAAGCAGATATAGAAATATCTCCTTTGTTGTATATACTGTGGTTTGTTCTTACCATAATATATTATTATCAGTTACATGTGAAGGGACCAATATTAATATGTAAATTCTAGTTTTTGTCTTTGTCACAGCTATTTTACATAACTTGTAAACATTACAAATACCACAGGTTCTCCTGGAACTGTCTTCTATTGAAACATTAACGGCCAGCACTACCCTTGAGAAGACAATAGTCTGGCATTAGACAGGGAAATTGTTGACCAAAGGCACATTACAGCACAATGGTTTAATGAGAAAAGTTTCAAATACATTTAAACAAAAGAAAACAAAACATACCTTCTGTTCACCTCAGTCCTGAGTCAATTTGTTTCTCCGTTTACTTTTAACTTCCATCCCCAACACAACAAATGCTGCAAGAAATCAATGTACTAAATGAATGATCTAATGGAATCTGTAGAAGAATAAGTACAGTATAATATATAATATTAAATATTTCAACAACTATTCGGTCAAATACAGGACAGCAGTTGACTTAAAATGGGTTAGCAAGACATTGGAAGGTTGCCTGGTTAAAGGTTCACATGCAACAATCTCCACTTGACAAGTAAATTAAACTGTCTAGCAACTAGCATTAGAATGACTGAAATAGTGTAGTATGATGCAAAGATGTGCATTGCACCTTAACGGGTTAACCAAAAGATGGTAAATATTCTAAACTTTGCAAATTTGGGTATCTAAGCTACACAGTACAGTTGCCAAAAGATAACCACAAGTACACATTGGCATCAATAACACAAATTGGCAACAATAATATACAATATTTGATCATATACTAGAGCATGTTAATTTGCGCAATATAAATATTAATTATTATTATTATAATAACACACACTAGCATTATCCTGGTAAATACACATGAATTTGTGGTTAGCCCTTCGCAACTTTTCATTTTTACAACTGCCTCTGTATATATACACAATTTTTTACTAAACATTTAGACCAAACTTGCCGGTTAATTGTGTGAATTAGTAAGGCACAAAGGCTCCATTGCAACTTAATGGGTTAACCAGAAACAAGAGCACATAATCTGGTCAACCATTGACATGAATTACTTTCCATTTGACAAGTATAAATGCCCGGTGTTATAGACAGAGTAAATTAGTAAGGTGCATTGGGGCACATTGCATTATAATGGTCAACCCAAATAATACTGCAATATAAAATGTTTTGAAGTAACAATTTCCTGCAAGAGCACAGAATTTTCTTATACTGTTTGCAGTTTACATGTTGTTTGTTTCTCAAACCCCCTGCCTTGGGACAATTTGTCTTTTGTTGTGGCCTAGTGATTTGGTTGAAAATTCCCTGTTGGGATATACAATATAATGAATTACTAATTCATAAATATGGCAACAACATTTGGGGATTATTTGTTTCAGACTTTTTAGGTTGTATAAAGCATATATTTCATCGCCTACCTTGACTGAGTAATTTATGTTTTGTTTCAATCTTGAAAGATCTCTGTATAATAATTTATGTGGGTTACAATGGTGAAACTTGTTCACAAAATTATGATTTCAGATTCATTGGAAAATTTTTATATTACATAAGTCAGCTGAGGTGTTTTGGCTCTTTCTCGATATATGAGCAACCGAAAAAGGGCATTAGGGATTATTAGGGTTAGGTTGGGGTTATGATTAGGTTTTGACTAGCCACCCGATCTGAACAGTTTCATGTAAACACAGGTAAAATTCTTCTATTACTGTCGCTCCAATTGAAGTGTAGAAAACTAGCAAAGAAGAAACCAATCAAATGCTCCGAGCAATTGGATTGGACTTGCTAGTAGCCCATCAGAGGCTTTGTTTACAAAACTGGTTGTGAATTTCAATTTGCAATTTGTTCGCACGGTTGCAAATTGCTCAGAGCAATCTCCAAATCAAAATTGCAATATTGCATGACAATATTGCAATATTCCTCGGAACAGAATACCCGTTTTGACTGTAAAGGTTGTATTTAAAGTAATGTTACTGGCTTACTCTGAGTCGCTATATAGCATGACAAAGACTTTACTTGATGTCAGTGCCATTTATTTATAAGGTTTATAAACAATTGCCAAAATACATTACTTTACTACGCAATTTGGTACGGAATTCCTAGAGATCAATTCAAATTGATGTTTTAATCTTTCTTTCGGTGTTAAGAAGCGATAGATCGTTGGTTTTATATGCAAATAGAACGCGGCTAATTCAAATATTTAACGGAATTTCACAGTGACAATATACACAAAACATCACTGCCGATATTTTACAATTAAAAAACGTAAATAGCAAATTAAACATAAAATAAATCTTACCTGTGAGTTCTTGAATATCATTTTGCACTTTGAGGGGAAAGATTTCTTCTTCATACAATAATAAATCGGGAAAATGCCAACCATAAAATATTTCAGATGAAAGAGAACAATTTCAATTTTCAAAGCGACGCTATCCCATAATGCTGTGCGTTCGAGAACTTAAACTAGGCACCAGTGCCCAGTGCATGCACGATCGAGTGCATGACATTGCTGAGTTGGCAATTTTAAAATAGTTTTATCTTTTCGAAAAAGGGAATAAACGTATATTATTCTATTATCAGTTTGGTACCAATGATGAACCCCCCCCCTCTTTTGATAACACGAAAGTGCGAAATTACTCCAGCAAGTTTATATATTGACAGTAAATTCACTTAATCACATACGCCAAAAAGGGAAATCGCACTTAAAATCGCAGCAAAAATCGCCCGTGTAAACGGGCCTTTATGTGTAAGTATGATTTTATGCAACTGTTTGAGTAAACTGTTACGCGTGTAATGTCATTTGAGTAAGTTTACTCAACACCATTTTGCATTTACTCGCTAATTTGCGTAAAGGTTTTTATCATTACTCAACAACTGAGTACAACATCAACTTTACTCAGACTAATGCGTAAGTATGATTTTACGCAACTGTTTGAGTAAACTGTTACGCATAATAAATTTCATTTGAGTAAATTTACTCAAAATAATTGCGTAAATAACGCGATTTACTCAACATTGACTACGCAAACGTTTGAGGTAAATTATTTACTCAACTCATTTGCGTAAAATTACTCAAACTTTGAGTAAGAGGTACGATTTACTCAAATATGTGTGTTAAACTAACGCAAAGTGGAAAATGCTTTTTGATCATGTCTTCTATTTGAATGTTGTACTAGCCGTATAGCCATGTGAACGGCCTCAAAATAGCACTTGGCCATCTGAAAATAGTGCACTAGTCAGTGGCAAGCCCACACTCCAAGAAGATGCATGCGCAGAGTTTAGTGGGGTAGCGCTTAATGGGGATTTTACGAAGAAATTAATCAAGTTTGTGTTTGTTGTCAATGCATTTTGCTTAATTTGGCAGTAAACAAAGGTAGTGAGTGAATAGTCACGATTTCTGAAGGGATTTGTTTGCATGCTAGTGCGAGACAATGTCAATTACAATTTCCTGTATCAATCATATTTTAATGTTTTATAATATATTTTAGTTGTATCCACCGGAACTGTTCAGTATATTCTGTATTATTCAGATCAATTGCTTTCGACGCCATGGACCTGCAGAACTTGACTCGTACATAATAACATTAAAGTTAAATCACATAATCACACTGTATTAAAAGTTCAAACTGACAGAATCAACAAGCGCCTGAATGGCTTTTTTTGCGTCGCTGGTTGCCTTGCGTAAATGTCTTACCTCGTATTATGGTCCCCGTCTTTCGTAGTTTTCTAATAGCCTGACAAATGGCATAAGAAATTTTTGAAATACCTACCTCCTTAACTTTCATGCAGAAATAAAGTAGTTAGCATAATTATACAAAATCAACATGATTATTTATATATACGAAAAGATCGTTAGCGTGCTTAATGACGTCAATGTGCTCGGTTGCAATTTTACTATTTTGTTTCGATATGACAATGTAAATAAATAAAATAGATTTAAATTTCTGTCTTGTAGTAAACAACTTGGCTGAAAGACACATTTCGTTGAAAAGTAAATAAATCTGGTTCTTAATGCTTTCGTGACGTGACTAATCATTATGAATGCAAAATAATATTAAAGGATCGTACATAATTATAAACTAAACATACGTGGGTTGATCAACTCGCTCAAATACCAAAGGCCAATTGGCATCATTTAATGGCGTCAATGTTTGTTAGAAATTTCATTTGTCTTATTATGTCAAGTGACGCAAGCGGAACTTTTCTGCTTTTGATCTAAAAATAAAATATCTTCTGCAAAATTACCGTAATTTTCTGAAATGGAAACCATTGATCATGCATTCTTGCACGCAAATATTAAATCCAAATTTCAAACTTCTGATTGCTTTATATGATTTTGAGGTGGAAGTGCCCCAGAATTTTAGTATTTGTGTGTCGTTCAAAAGATTAAATAAGTACGCCCTGTCTCAAAAAGCTTCCATTCGAGAAAGTTTGGGGATGCTTCTTCTATATATTACCAGGGACAATATTATAGGGGGAAATATATATTAATATGAACAGGGATTAATTATACAGACAATAATATACCTAGGAAGAATTTTGCTATTTTGCAAAAATAGTAGAAATTAAATAGAGGTGTTTGTGAAGTTGTCTGTTGACACATAGCAAGTATGTTAGGAATTTATATTGAAACGACTACAGAGGCAGAACTCTGGTTCACTGTATTAAATTTAGCTGACGAAAATAATGAAATTATTGTAATTATTATGGAAAATATTGCAAATTGTCACAACGTACGTAAAGATTGAAGTAACCGGAAATACTCGAGAACATTCATCACAAAGACATATCTATATAATATATAGCAAGAAAGGCAAACAGCCGACAGACGTGCTCGGAAACACGGACACTTATCGAAAGAACGGGCTGATATTAAAAAGAATCCTTACGTCAGTAACAACATTTTTTAAAACTTCGTAGCTCAAAGGGGAATAACTATTATCGACTGAAAACTTTTTTCTAGGACTCGTAGTAACGATATACGGAACATATGAAGCAGCCAGCTTTGTAGCTTCAATTTTGAATATTTTTGACGTCATTAGAAACCATCTAATACTCTGTTTTTCTCTCTATTTATAACCCAATGCATTTAAATGCTGCCTTCATAGTGTTTCAGTATAACTTCCTAAAAATATTCGTTATGTCCATGCTAATTTTAACGTAGCGATATACCTTAATTTACAGTTATACTTTGTCTACATTTTAGGCTTGGGGAATCAGCGACACAAAGCAAAACAATGGTAGTAACTTGTTAATGCGTTGAAATCAGCTTATTTTGCAAGTTGCAGTAACTTTGTTGGACGTATTACCTAAACTTTACTCAAATATGTCTCTCATTATTCCGTAGTCAGTTCACGATATGATCAAGTTATTTTGAAGAATTTTGTTGTTAGCTTCCATGAAGGTGTGGACTGCAGCCCAGACTCTCTCGGACTTGAGGGTTGGGTGAGTGAAAGATAAAAGAAAAGAAGAAAGGTTGGAGGGATGCGCAAAACACGGGTGTTATATACCTGTGGAAGACAACTAGAATACCGATATTTGCGGGAAGTTATAACTATTCTGCATTTTACCCATGAGATTGTGAATCGTCAGGTTCCAAGCACAATCTGCTTGAAGTGTTTCTAGCTCGCTAGCCAGATTTGGAATGGCACTCCAGTTGTAAGGGAAATTCAAGTCTAATTATATTGAATAATTATTTCACATATACTTTATTATTATATGTAGATATACTATCTTTGTACAGGTCCATAATGGTGCCAGCTTTTGCTTTTGTCAGCATATTTTAGCAGGTTTTGTTCTATATTAACCGAAAATGTTAATTATTGTGACGAAAATTAATGTTAAATTTAAACTCTTTATGTCAAAACGTTCGATATTTTAATGTAGCAGGAACGCACCATAATACGTACGATAATCCTCCTTAGTTATTTCACTCTGTCAGACGCAAGACGGGAAAGTATTTACTTTTCGGCTTACGGTAGTAACCTTTGTTTTATTACGTAAACCTTTCGTAAACCGGAGCAATAGATACTGTGCATGTGATTTATTCAAAATTAAGAATTTTGGTATCACATGCTTTAGGAAATTGACCGATTTTTTCTGTTATCGTATATTGTTCATCGTTTAATCTAGTTAACACAAGAAACTAGTTTAACAAGACAAAATATATTTGCTTTTCCATTTTGAACATTATTGAATATTCAGTTCACTCAAAATACGTAATTGGATCGTCGGCAGTCTTGTTCAGTTGTATAGCAACAAGTCTTGCAGGCTCACCAGTCTGAGGTAGTGGTTCAAACACGCGGAGATGAACATATTTTGGGCCACCAACATGAACCTGAAATAAGACATTGCACAGTTTCAATTAGAAAAGTGCTTATCTTAATAAATATAGTAGTTGAGTAGTTAATGCATATAACTCTCACTTCTGTGACCAGGGTTCCATTCCTGGTCGAAAGTAGAGTATGCAGTTGTCTAATTATAATCTCACGTCAGTCATATGTAAGAAGAGTGGCAATCTAAGGAGGGCAGTTTATAGATGATAAAGTTAAATTATCCAATGTAAATTACGTTAATAATTTAGTTCAGGTTTCTTTCGGTAGTAACATTGGATCAGTGAGGGATAGCCTTTACTGGAGAACAGTTTAGAATTGCTATAATTCTGGTATTAATTGAGCTGGTAAAGTTTTAATTGGTTTCCTCCTGTAGAAACACTGGACCAATACAGATATAGTTAGTTTAATTTAGGTATATATCTTTCCTTAACACAACACCGCATTGTACCTTAACGAAGTCATTTGTTCCAGCAACAACTTGAGTTCTATATAGTGTTGCTATAAACATGTTAAAATTCTGGCCTGCCATTTTTTCTGCATCAGTTTTGACCTAAAATATAAATAAATTAGGCTATATTATGATAGGATTTGCCACGAATAGCTAGATGGGGATTGATGTAACGCAAACCTGAGCATGTCTATGCCACAAAATATTACCCAAAGTGATGATATTTCATCATAAGGTGTAATATTTCCGGATTATCCGAAATTCGAAGGTCTCTGTATACAGTAGTTGATATTGATATAGTCGGCCGGCCAAGAGTTCAAAATATGTTCCTAAAATATTTCGATGCCAATTTTATGTTAGAAGCTGGTAACAACCATATTCATACTCATACTCATGTAGATATAGGGAATAAGGTTTGAGGTGTTACCAAGTCGAAATCTTTAATTTTGAGTGAAAAAATATGAGATTTCTAAGCTTCTTTCCCGAAAAATCGCGTTAGTTTAACTTCAAATAATTACCGACAATTCTGCTGCTATGAGACAGACCTCTTTGCTCTGATTGGCTATCGGCATTGGTTCCTAAATTAGTCAGCCAATGAGCGAACGTCGAATTTAACGAAAGGTTCTGACGCTTCCGGTTTTTGCAATACACGACGTAAACAACAGCAAAGTACAAGAAAGAAATATGCTATTTATACGATTTTAACGATATTTAGGTAAGACCTTTCGTGTTGATGCGATCAATATTATCTATACCCATTTGTTACACTGATTTATACCCCTTTGCCCGTATTTTGTTGATTATCAGCGCTGCCTATCACCCTTTGTCGTGCGAGTCAAATATAGTTTTAATACAGCCAGTGCAATATTTAAATAGTGCAAAACATATTGTCCAGGAAAGTAGGACTATTTTATTCAATCGATACTATCTCATTTCTCGATTTATTGAATACTATCAAGGAGTATTCTTATAATTTCAACTACATTTTACCGCACTGTTCTGTTCAATTGTTTACCCTTTGGCAACTGACGGTGGCAGCAAGTTGCAGCTGTTTGTCTCAAAATAATAAAAATAATATATCATTCCCAATGATAACAGGTCTCGTAAACCATTCTATCAGTTAAAACTTTAAAAATTTCCGTGCTTGAGTTTGTTGCTATTGAATTTGACAAATTACAAAGTACAATTTATATGTTAGTTCCTTTGAAACGCCGAATATATTTCTAACAATTAACATTAAAATATTAAAATATATATACAATTAATATAGTCATTTTACTTGATTTTAGTTGTATAAAAAATGCGTTTGTGTTTACAGGCTACAGCGATGGACATTGAATAATACATGCTAGCCTTGATATAGCCGAATGCAAATGAAGTATACAACAATCATGCAAAAACAGACGGGAGTCTACCGTAGTTCGAGACGAGACAATCAGGTAGATCGTTAAATGCACTTCCATTGGTAGACTGATATACAATGTGAGAGTTGATTCCACTGGACATTGACTGAACAACAATTTAACTGAGATTGGAATGGATACGTTATAAAATATTTTAGCTCGAGACAACTCAGCACAGGACAAAATACAAAACATTTTGGCACGATACTTTGGCCGAAAAAAATTAAACGGGGCTATATCAGTATATTGATCGCATTAACACGCTTACCTAAATATCGTTAATATCGTATAAATAGCATATTTCTTGTACTTTACTTTTGTGTGGGTTGCAAAAACTGGAAGCGTGAGGACCTTTCGATGTTCGCTCATTGGCTGACTAATTTAGGAACCAATGCCGATAGCCAATCAAAGCAAATTAGTCTGTCTCACAGCAGCAGAATTGTCGGTAATCGTTTGAAGTTAAACTAACTAGTGCAACAGTCGGTGGCAAGCCCGCACTCCTATAGAACCAGCGCAGAGTTTAGTGGGGTAGGGCTTACTTTATGGGGATTTTCCAAAGGAATTATTCAAGTTTGTGTTTGTTGTCAATGTATTTTGCTTAGTTTGACAGTTCACAAAGGTAGTGAGCAAATAGTCACGGTTTCTAAGAGATTTGTTTGCATGCCAATGCGAGGCAATGTCAAGTACAATTTCCTGTATGAATCATATTCTAATATTTTATAATGTATTTCAATCGTATCCACTGGAAGTGTACAATATGATCTATACTATTCAGATCAATTGCTTTCGATGTCATCGAACCTGCCTTCTGACTGCTACATATTAATATTAAAGTTAGATCACATAATCACAGGAAGTTCAAACTGACCGAATCAACCAGTGCCTGAATTTCCGGAGTGGCCTTTTTTGTTTCGCTCAGCCCTCCATCCTTTGCCTTTGGCGTTGACATATTTTCGTTTCTCCGTTACCAAAGTAATTTTCTTTTGATGTACTGAAAATAATTTTTTTAAAAGACAATATATGGTAGAAGGAATTTTTATACTGTACGTAAGACATATTTGCATTGGCAACTGAACAAAGCTGTACAATATGGGGTGGGGTACGTACTTGACTGACTGCATTTACGGTAATACAAACATTTACGTCAAAGAATTTTGTATTTAGCAAGGATTCAATAAACAACGATTTTCGAATTCCGCGATTAAACAATATATCCTTCTGTCGCTAGTTGTGTTAGAAATCTATAGTAGCTGTATATATGTTCAACTATTGATCTATTGACATTCAATTCACCTAGGTAGGCATTGATCTCATCTGGCGATATTTGGCAAACTAAAATGTCAAATAGGGTCCATTAGGGCACATTGCACGGCCTAATGAGTTAACAAATAGCATCGGCACATTCTTTCGTTGATCGATTAACGCCAAACTGTTTCACAAAGTGGCTAGGCTATATTAGGGGACAATGGGTTAACAAGAAACATGGCAAGATAGTCTGGGTAACCATCACTTTGTTCCATCATTTGGCGTTAGAGACGGAGTAAAATAACAAAGTAGGATGTATTCAGGTGCATTGCCAGCAGTATAACGAGTTATCAAGAGTCTTATATATTAACCCATTGATGCCCACCAGTTTCCATTTATCAAGTAAATCCCTCTTGTGGGTTATGGGTTAAGGTGAAACAGACATTTGTGATGACTTCCCATAATATTCCTATCCCGAAATATTATCACAAGGATTATAGGATCAGGTTTAGGATTTTATCTGGCAGTATATGGCTATAGGATTGGGAGTGTAGGATTGAGAATATGATTTAATTGGAAATGCCGTTGTTATATAGACACAGCATACATACACCCTCACAGCACATAACATAAAGTTAAAATGATATTAATTGAACAAATGTCTTACCTCGTATTGTGGTCCCAGTCTCAAGTAGTTTGACAAAAAGAGTCATGAACAGGCCTTTAATAGCAGAAATAAGGTCGTTCATGCAGAATAAGCTAGTTAGCATAATTATACCAAATCAACATGATTATTTATATATACGAAGAGATAGTTAGCTTGCTTAATGACGCCAATTGGGGAATTGGCGTCATTTAATGGCGTCAATGTTTGTCAGAAATTTCATTTGTCTTATTATGCCAAGTGACGCAAGCGGAACTTTTCTGCTTTTGATCTGAAAATAAAATATCTTCTGCAAAATTACCGTAATTTTCTAAAATGGCAAACATTGATCATGCATTCTTGCACGCAAATATTAAATCCAAGTTTGAAACTTCTGATTGCCTTGTATGATTTTGAAGTCGGAGTGCTCCAGAATTTTAGTATTTGAATATTGTTGAGAAGATTAAATAAGTACGCCCTGCCTCAAAGAGCTTCCACTCGATAAAGATTGGGGATTGGGGAATTGCGTTTTCGCACAGGACCTCTCAGACTCTTTTGCATACGTTAATTTACGATATATGAAATACTCTTCTGCTGAAATTACATACGCACTATTTTTTTAGCATCTCATGCACAAAAATTCCACCCACGTCACTGTCTAAATCTTTTAAAATATCTTCAACATGCATGCAATAGCCCTATTATTAATTTTTGTGATTGATTTTTTTGAAAGAATCATTGAAACAATTCCGTCATTATTCGATCTGGGCTTTACTTTTATGGCAACCAGCTACACATTTGCGCTACTCCAAGAACCAAAACTGATAAACACTAGTTAACCTACCTACACGCAAAGCCATACGTATTATTGACATACGTCAATATAGCATCCGAGCAAGATACACCAACTTTCCCAGCAATGGTCATATCGTACCTCCAGGTTTTGTGTCTCATTTTTGTGCCGAGCACATCCAAAAACTCAATGCCGAGTTTGGCTGTGTTAATCGATATAACCACGCTTGAGACGCAAAGATATGCATGTATAGATTGTTTTGACTCTGCAGATAGAAGATTGCTAAAAGCTAGGATATAGACCTTTATGTACATTTATTTGACTAATTATACGATTAAACATTTACAATTGTTGTAACACAGTGTTTCACGCTGTACACGATCAGTGATACAGTGATACATTATTCAGCTCACTCCCCGTTGGGGCTTTTCAATGACCGATTACATCAAGTATCTCGCCTACCTATACTATGTACGTAGCTACATTATCTTTTTTACAACAATGGCGATATTACTTTCCTAATCTGTCTATCCTAACCCACCCAGTCAACTTTCCCTGTGGGAGGAAACAGGATGTTGAAGATATTTTAAAATATTTAGACAGTGATGTGGTGGAATTTTTGTGCATGAGATGTTAAAAAATAGTGCGTATGTAATTTCAGCAGAAGAGTATGTCATATATCGTAAATTAACGTATGCAAAAGAGTTTGAGAGGTCGTGTGCGAAAACGAAAAAAAAAATAACACCACCCACGTAAGAGATTAAAGATTCCCCTTTTAAAGATTCCACTTTTAAAGATAACCCGATTCCCTCTTGCCATTCCCTGATTCTCCCTATCCATTCTCCGATTCCCCATTCCCCGTTCCATTCCCCGTTCCATTCCCCGATTCTCCCCTTTCCCTTCCCCAATTTCCCATTCCCCGTTCCATTCCCCGATTCCCCCTTTCCATTCCCCGATTCCCCGTTCCCCCTTTTAAAGATAGCCGAGGCAGAACTCTGGTGCACTGGATTAAAGTTATCTGACGAAAATAATGAAATTACTGTAATTATTATGGAAAATATTACAAATTGTCACAACGTACGTAAAGATTGACGTAACCGGAAATACTCGAGAACATTCATCACAAAGACATATCTATAATAGCAAGAAAGGCAGACAGCCGGGCGACACGCGTGCTCGGAAACACGGACACTTATCGAAAGAACGGGCTGATATTAGAAAGAATGCTTACGTCAGTAACAACATTTTTTAAAACTCCATAACTCAATAACTATTGTCGACTGAAAACCTTTTTCGAGGACTCGTGGTAACGATATACGGAACATATAAAACAGCCAGCTTTGTAGCTTCAATTTTTAAATTTTGTGACGTCATTAGAAACCATCTAGTACACTGTTTTTCTCTCTATTTGTAACCCAATGCATTTAAATGCAGCCTTCGTAGTGTTTCAGTATAACTTCCTAAAAATATTTTTTAGTACATGCTAATTTTTAAAGTAGCGAACTTTGTCTAAATTTTAGGCTTGGGGAATCAGCGACACAAAGCGAAACAATGGTAGTAACTTGTTAATGCGTTGAAATCAGCTTTTGTTGCAAGTTGCAGAAATGTTGTTGGCCGTATTACTTAAACTTTACTCAAATATGTCTCTCATTAATTATTATTCCGTAGTCAGTTCTCGATATGATCAAGTTATTGTAAAGGTTTTTTTATCTTAATGGTCTGGTAGAATTTGGAGCACATATAGTTTGTGAACACTCAGTATATAACGCTGAAAATCATCCATTCAGTTTGTGTAGTGGTTTGACCAACCTTGTTATTCATATTACATGCTTCTTGATATTGAGATCCTTGCAATACAGCTCTAGATAATTAATTTATACCAAACCAAATTCTCATAATACAATAATTAGATTCCATTGCGTGTATTATCGACGAGCCGTTATGCTCGCAAAAGTTGCTGAATTTAGTTTTTAAAAAATCTACCTTAGCATATTTCAGTATAGCGGAACTTTTCTATATGCTTTTAGTCTCTAAATAGAATGAAGAAATCATCGTCTGTGAAATTGCTGCAATTTTCTTAATTGAAACCCATTTAAACTTTCATCTTTGCACGCAAATATTAGAGATGTTGCATTCCTGCACGCACATAATATTACATTCTGGTTTTAATCTTTTCACTTCCGTTATCCTATTAATTCTGAAATTACGAGCGCTCATGAGAAGAATTTTCGGTTTATATAGTGTTCAAAAATACTGATTTTGGTAAATAATATATCATGCCCCAAAAGGATTCCTGCATTTAGCTAAGGCATTCATCGTTTATATTACCGTAGAAAACACATGCACTTAAGTCATGGCTCCAGCTCATTTTGAAAAAAATATACAAAAATCTGAATTACACGAAGCTCATTTGAGCAGTCTTCGCCAAACTTGGCAAGTTGTTAGATCAGCCTAATGTTAACAATTATGACACATTGGTTGCCATAGCAACAGTCACGTGACCCTGCAAATGGTAATATTGTACAGCTCATCTTTAAGCCATCTGGAGGTGGGTCTGGAAGCAATGTCGCGGATTGAGACTGTCTGAATAAGTAAGCGTTTATATTGAGTCTAACTGGAATGCGTGTCCCAAATCAGCAATTAAGGAGCAAAAGAAAATTGTTTTCAAAATTAGTATATTTACTATTTTCTTTTTCTATTTTTTGTACTTTAACGGTTTAGAGGAAACCCATTCCAGTTGGATCTAGAAATTAAGTTATCTTCATGTAGAAAGTAAGTAGACAATTGAAAAAAGTACGTCTCCCAAGTTTGTTTGAATCACATTGAAGTACGTACATGTTTCATATAGCTTTTTTCCATTTTCATCTACAGTACTCACTTTTTAACTTTACCGATGAAAACTTATCTTAATCTAGACATTTTTTTCTTAAAAAGGTTTGTTTTAAGTTGTAATTTCACTTGTAAATAGGCTTTATTCTGAATTGTTAAATGTAAATTAGTGACCGCCATTTTGAATTTTAATCATTCTTGTCTCAATGGAAGCAGCGAACACAGCAAAAACTTCAGGGATTTCAAGGTTTGTTTTGCGTTTGAAAATGGCGTTTTCGATGCAAAAATGGAAAAATAATTATTAAAAAATCACTCCAGTTTTACACCAAACAACAGGTACAATGATGGAATGTATTTTTGTTATAAATATCCATGCAGCTTACGAGTTACGGCATGATTTCACTGATTTAAGATTTTAAGTGAAAAATCTCATAGTGATTAGTGTTCTTCTATATGAAGAAACAAATTGTCAGTCATATCTTTAGGCTCTCGTATTTAATCAGTCAAAATTGTATCAGCTATTTTACATACTTTACAGTATACATATACAATATTTCACCGCAGAGTGGGAACAAGATCAGTTTATATAGTTTAAAAATCCAAATACTTCTTTGTGTGCCTATATTAAATGGTTTAAGACAGCAGTAAAATATAAATGAAGAATCTATATCTTGGAAGGAAACTATCATGGCATAGCAAAAAGGTACTTTTCATTATATTGCAGTAGATAATCGTCCCTACACATAGCAATATAAACATTTTTAACAAAACTTAACAACCTCTTTACTCTCCTAATATTATCCGTAGATTTTCACACTATAAATTGTATAAAATATTGTACACAGCACGGTAATCCTTTCCAGAACCATACTGTGGACTCCTAACTATTATTTCAAAATTTAAATTCGGTTTTAAATGTATTTTATGGAATGCCAGCATAAATAAAGCAGAACTCTTGTAAGGAACTCTCGTAAGAACCGGGTAAAAGACACGTACAATCCACGCAAAACCCACGCAATCAAGCAGAGAAATAAAGGCGCGCTGCAGGGGGTAATTGGAGCCATGACTTAATAGCGCTGAGCAGTTCTAATATAAATTTCTCTAGGCAGGAATTTGTTTTTAGGCAACGAATATACACTGTAGTACATTTTTTCGTCTTGATTATAAAATCGGTTTGGGTTGGGCTTGATTTTTTAGCATATTATAATTTTTAAATATTTTTTAAGCGAATCTCAAAATTTTCTTCTTCATTACATTTTTCCAAGCGAACGCACACATTTGTTGTGTCGCGTATTTCTGCAACATGGACACATGGACAGCTACTTTTGCAAATTATCGACAAAAGTGCATTTCCTAATTTTCGCATTTAAAATACATAAATTATTTTATCATCCTATTTCATGTCATCCACTAACATAGCAAAAATTGTAGCACACATTTTGCAAACGTGGATTACTTGTTTCGATCCAGTAATTATGTTTTTCATACAAAAAAAATAGTTAGAACTTAAGGTGGTCTTCCACTCAAAATTTAAGAAGTTTATGTTTTGATTTAATTTATAGTTTTTTGGTACCAATAGAAAGATAAAATATCACTGAGTCTAACTATGTTTTTAATTGACATGTTGTTGCCATGGTTACCATGTTGCGGACCACGAACTGAGAAAGTCGGCAAATTATTGTGCAAAAGATAACTTTAGAACCGATGGTCCTAAATTTTCCAAAAAAAGCTTAAAATGCTCTTTGTAATGTTCTGAACCACAAAAATGCTAATATATTTTGTGAGAAATGGAAATATATTTACTCTTCTCCATAAATGGATAATTTTGCCCGAGGCTAACAACGACATGTCAATCAATAGCTATGTTATAAAACATTTTCAGGTCAAGGTCAGGTCAAAGTCAGGTCAGGGTCAGGTCAAGGTCAGGTCAAGTCAAATCTTCGAAGGTCATTCAAGTTCAACGCTTCGAAGGTCATTCAAGGTTCTTGCTCATTTGGCGTCTTTAAAACTCCCAAGGTCATCCAAGTTCACACCAATTGAAATTCTACACATATTAGGAGCTCAATTATGAACAAAACAATGTTGAGAAAATTTCGTATTTCTTGAGTGAAAGACCACCTTAAAGTTTAAAAAGGGCTGGTAAGAACATTTAATGAAATAGTGTAATATTTTTGGAAAACTAACTCCAGTTTCTCCGAGATGAGTGTCGGCGAGCAACCCATCGATTTGGTAAAGTCTGCGAAACTACTTAGTGTAATATTTAGTGACGATTTGAAGTGGAACGAACAAGTGACGTACATCGTGAATATGACTTTCAAAATGATATTGTACAAGATTAGACTCCTCAAACGAGCTCGTGCCCACAATGTTAGCTTGGACAATATTAACAGGGTATGTTACAAGGAAGCAGATATTATCTCGGTGCCAAAGCAAAAGCCCATACGTGACGTCAACAAGCACCTTAGAGTTGTCCTTTTTGATTTCAAGAAAGCTTTCGATCTAATCGGCCATAATATCTTAATAAGAAAGCTTTCCAAACTTGATCTTCCTTATTGCATGACGTGCTAGATAACTGATCTCCTACAAAACCATAAACAAAGAGTAAAGTTGTGCTACCATTGCTGTTCCGGGTGAAGTACGAGTTAAAGTATTCTGTTGTGCCCCAGGGCACCAAACTGGGACCTTGGCTTTTTACAATTATGATTAACAACCTTGATGTAACAGGTGTAGATCTCTGGAAATTTGTATAGACGATACACCTGGATGACTCTATACATGTATTTAAGCATGAAACAAGTGTCATGCAATAATATGTTGACGACCAGCTGAAAGACAGTCCCTAAAAGTTTGTGTTAAATGAAACAAAGTGTAAGGAATTACGCATATCCTTTGGAAAGACCAGACCAAATTTCGATCGTATTGTCGTCAATGAGAAATCAGTCGAACTTGTTACCTGAGCCAAGGTCTTAGGTCTTAACATCTCTGATGAGCTTAGGTAAAATGGGTATATCTCTGAGATTGTACGAAAGATGTCAGCTAGATTATATTTTCTTTAACAATTGAAACGTGCAAGTCTTGCACTTTGCAAACTACTGCTATTCTACTTGAATTGCGTCCGTCCTGTAGCAGAATATGCTTGCCGAGTCTTCTACAATTCTTTGCCAACATACGTATCTGACGATTTCGAGAAACTGCAAAAATGAGTGCTTCGTATCATTTTTCCTCAATTATCTTACCGGAATGCGCTAAAAGAGGTTAGCCTAAATTCTTTATACAACAGAAGAGAAACTCTTACGAAAGAACTCTTACTGAAGATCCTCCATGTTATAATTTACGCACCTCTAACAAACTTGTCCCGGCTTAGTTAAATGTATACAACTGATTCTATTCTACTCCACTAAAACCAATTAATTATTAGAAAGATTGACGTAAGCGCATATACTTGAGAACACCCCTTCTAAGTTAGACCCCCCAATAATAATTCGCTTCAAGGCCCATTTACACGACAGTCATTTTAGGCAAGGCACGCCTAAATTTTGGCACGCGGACCCATTTTTTTGCGCATCGCACTCCTGATTTTTGTCGTGTAAACTCAAAATTAAAGGTCCGCGTACCCAAAGTTTTAGGCGGGCCGAGACCTCCTCCAGAGGTAGTCTCGGCCCGCCTAAAAGGTGGTCCGCGGACCCAAAATAAATTACGCATGCGTCGAATCCGTCGATCTTTTTTTTCACATCGCAAAATGGCGTCTGTAGAACCGAAAAACAAACCAATAGTATTGTGGGCAGAAGACTTTAATAGAATTGTGGGCAGAAGAAACGGTCCAGCTTTCGCTAGAAAGCTGCAAAACGTCAAAAGAGACAAGACAAGTCTATAACACGCTCTTGGTAAGTTGCTTGTTTTTTACGATTGTTGAATTGTTCTTTTCTTTCAAATTTTACAAGTCAAAAAACATTTCCAAGTAAACCCTATACAGACGAGTAACGTTTTCTTTGTTTTGTTGTGTAAATGTGCCAAAAATTGACAAGTTTTTACTTCGCATTTAATATTTTTATTATATTTTATAATATTGGGAAGTAAAAACTTGTCAATTTAATTTTGGTGCCAAAACAAAAAAACAGTCATAAAAAAACTCGTTTGTTTTATTATACTTCCACAATAACTAGTTTTCAGTATAACTTTTAAATATATATTTAAAGGCACAGTTCAGAATAATAATAATATTATTAGGAATAATAATAGGAAAATCAATTAAGCATAAATCAAGATAAGTGAAATCAATGTTTTTTAACATTTTTTAACATTTTTAATGTTAAAAACGTTGACTTCATTGATCTTGAATCATGCTTAATTGGCCTTAAAAACCATCACTCAAAAGGCTGTATTGTGCCTTTAACTTGGTTTCAGGGAAACTTACGCTCTAAGGGACACATTGACTTTAACCTCAATGAATGAACTGGGAAAATAGAGAAACTACGTCAAAAGTACAAGTCTGTCAAAGACCAAAAAAATAAAAGCGGCAACGGTGCCAACCAGAAAAGAGAATGGAAATGTTTTAATGATGTCGACAAGTTCCTATGCACGAAGCATAACATTAATCCCCGTCACTCATTGACACCTCAGCAGACTCAGTTGAGGCTGGACATAAAGATGATGATAACAATTGCAGTAAGTATATATTTTTTGAAATGTATCAGGGATGGATTTTGCAGGGGATGGATTTTGCATGTTATTTTCTTTGAAGGTATTGATGACAACAAAGATGAGAAAGAGGAAACCTCTGAAAAAAGCCTTTAGAACAGCCCTCTGGTGTGTCAAAGCCCACGCCAAAGAAAAAGAGGAAAACAAACATGGAGAAATCTTTAAAAGCTGTATTTAAGCAGTTTAAGGAATCTGCTGATGAAGATTTTTTGCGTACATAATATATCAATTAATCATAGTTGAGTTGTGGTACTTTTAAGGTTTAGTAAAATCATAGCAAGCCAGTATGTTCAGTAACATAAAATCTTCCGGCATTATAGTCAGTAAAAATAATAGTGCATGTGTGCCCTTCCCCTAAATAAATTAACAATATTGAATACACACCCGACATTTTTATGCTTTAAATTTACTAACTTCTCAGATATCGAAAGCTAGAAGAAAAAAGGATAGAAAAAGAACAGCAGTTAGAGCTGCAGAGGATGGCTGCTGAAAATGTTAGGCGAAGAGAGGAAAGAGAACATGAGATGAACATCCTAAGAATGATAATGGGACCCCAACCTTCGTCTTCAATGCACAATGTTCATCCACAATTCTTAACTCCAGCAGTTCCTTATGATGAAGTCAGCACCAGTACCTTACATTACATTACAGTGATATTGAAAATACAAACTCTGTTTATTATCCACTGTAGATATTTGTGTCCACAGTTTCTTGTTTCATTCATTCATTCAAAATTAGTTATTTGTAGTCATTGACTATATTGTTGTGTCATAATTAGTGAAAAGGTTCTACAATACTAGGTAGATCCAATTGTAACGTAAATGCAATACGTTTGTTCTTTTGAACTTTAGTTTATTGTGTAATAAATTTTGAGTTTGTCAGCGTTTAAATTAGAATAACTACTGTATACTGTAGCAAATCTAGCAATCCCAAAAAATTTATACCTGATATTTCAACTCAAGATTCTGCTTTCATCACTAGAAATATATTTTATTGTTAGGTTTTTATAGAATCTGAACAATAAACGTGCCCCAGTTACATTTCCCTAATTTGCCTTCGTTACATGTGTGCTGTATCAAGTAATTATAATCACACAAACAATCAATTAAAGTGGATGTAAGATAAGGTACTCTGCCAAACAATCTCGAATGTCTACAGCATCATTTGCATCATGATTATCAACAGGCATGACTGGTTCATCATGGATATGTTCTAATTCCCAGTGAGGAAGAAATGCATTGTTCTGTACCTCACATATATTGTGCAAGATACATGATGCTGAAACAACATTACCTAGACTAGATGCTTCAATGCCCACTCTCTTTGTGAACCGAATAAATCTCCCCTTCAACCGGCCAAAAGTACTTTCTACGGTCATTCTTGCACGACTTAATCGGTAGTTAAATACTGTCTCAATCCTTGGAGTGTCTGCATTTTGAGGATAAGACTTCATTAGCCATGATAGTAGTGGGTATGCTGGATCTCCGATAATAAGTGGATGGATGTCTTGGCCACCTATTCGTTTGCTTGGCACTCCATCGTGCACACTACCTGGCCATCCTACAACTATATCTCTGAATAGATAATAACAGTCAACAACAGCTTGCATGACAATACTGTGTTGGCCCTTTCGGTTGACGTAATCTATGTGACTTTCTGAGGGTGCTAGTACAAGAATGTGAGTACCCTCTATAGCACCAGCTTGTGGAAACTTAACCACAGTTGGTAAACGTTCTCTGATAGCTTGGCACATCTCCTTCACACAAATACATACAAAAGCAGCAGAAACTCCAAACAAGTTAGCGATGGTTTTGTACTCTGCTGTTGATGCAAGAAAATACAACGTGATGGCTCAACGATGCTTCGCCGATACAGCTTTACGCGTAACCGTGTCCTTATGTGATATATCTTCGTTGACCTTATTGAGAAGGAATGCAAACGTACCTTCAGTCACTCTAAAGTTCTCATACCATTGCTCATTCGTGAAGTAAGTTTCCACCATCTCAAACCATGCAAATGATCGGGACGCATCCACACTTCCCTGATACGTG
Source organism: Trachythela sp. YZ-2020 (assembly GCA_016169945.1). NCBI lineage: Eukaryota > Metazoa > Cnidaria > Anthozoa > Malacalcyonacea > Clavulariidae > Trachythela > Trachythela sp. YZ-2020. The sequence goes on along the minus strand of JADLSH010000311.1, from coordinate 4,071,400 downwards.
GGTAAAAACCACAAGCTAATATAGCTTGTAACAATTCCGTTTTCTGTCGTTTTATTACTCTTAACTATGGTTTATCATTATAACTTGAAACAGTAAATCTACGTTCACTTTTCTTAACAAGTCGTTTGGCGCGATTGTGAATTTGGTCACCATATCCTTTCTCTCCATGACGTTTCGAGTGGTTTGTTTGTTAAATACTTCTGGTAGACAGACAAACGGGCTCTGAAAGTAGGAGGGCCGTTCCCTGTTTAGGCGTGCCGAACCCAAAATTTTTGCAACAAAAAATTCGTCGTGTAAACGCAATAGGCGAGCTAAATAGCATGGGCCGCGTGCCAAAATTTAAGCGTGCCGTGCCTAGAATGACTGTCGTGTTAATGGACCTTCAGACGACACTGCTGGTCAGTAATATGTTTGGGATTAGGCAAGGATTGCGATTAGGATTATTTATACAAATTCAGGTGCGTTGTTATATAAATTCCGCTCTCGCCATATTACCACATCAATTTAAAACTAATCAGATCTAATGCGAGAAAAATTATTTTTAAAGAGCAGTCATATTATTGACTATAGGAGTTACTATCGCAGGTAAAGTACAAAAATGTATCACGAGAACAGCTTACTCAATAAAGTGATTCAAAATTTTAAACAGCATAAAATCACTCAAAGTCAAAAGTGTTGTGAAAGATCGAAATTGTGTTTTCTTACGCATGCGTAGTATGATGGATAAGTCTGTTCTGAATAATAATAATATTTTAATTATCCATCTTAGGACAAGAAATACAATGGATTTACAAAATTAAATAGTGCTATAAATTACAATTAAAAATATTTACTATATATGATAGGTAAACTTAAGATTGTGTAAAAGGTTCAAAATCAGTTTCATAAAATTACTTGGTTACAGCATCGCGGCATAAACGAGTTTTTGTGTCTTTCTGTTTTGGAAGAGATTTGGTACTCTTTAAAACCTCCGCGCAAACCATACGGATTAACTATCTTTTCTGGCAGAAGCTTGTGACATGGATGGTCTGGGTCTCTACATATCCGTTCAAACTCACGATTTGCTGCACAACCTCTTCTATCTTCTAAGGTTGGTAGGGAGTCATTTCTCAAACCTAATATTCTTAGGCTTCTCAATTGTACCTTTTCCACTTCACTTTGCAAATATCCCGGTAGGCCACACCAGACTGGACTAGCATACTCTAGGATAGGTCTAATCTTCGAGATGTAGGTAGTAAGACCAACCTCTGCAGGCAGATGAGCTTTTTTACACTGCCTCAAATGGTAAAGTCTTTTGTTTGCTTTACGCGTGATTTGCTCAATATGTTCGTTCCATTTCATGTTATTTTGACACCAAACACCAAGTAGTTTAAAAGTTTTTACTCTTTCAATAACAGCATCTCCTATTTGGATTGGAGGTGGTTCTTGAACAGAATTTGTAAAGCATATCCACATGTCTTTAGTTTTCTTAGAGTTTAGTTCCATTTTGTTTGTTTCAGCCCACTTACACACACAGTCTATTGCGACTTGCATTGAGCTGTATGTATCTTGTTCGACTAGTTGGTCCTGAGTGCAATCATCAGCGTATTTATCCGTATCTATATTCAGATTATCAGGGATCGAGTCTTCCAAATCATTTATATGTACATTAAAAAGTGCTGGCGAAATTACTGAGCCCTGTGGAACACCACAAGGGCAACTGGCAGTTGACGATAAGATTCCGCTTAAACTTACCTGTTGATTTCTTCCCGTGAGAAAACTTCTAATCCATAACCATAATGATTTGTTAATGTTCATATGCGCAAGTTTTTCAAGTAAAATGTTGTGGTTCACCAGGTCGAAGGCCTTCCGGAAATCTAGAAAAACAGCATGAACGCCTTTTCTACCAGTTAGAGAGTTGTCTGTAGCATTGTACCATTTTTGAGTCATAGATATTAAGGCAGTTACAGTAGACCGTCCGTGGGTAAATGCATGTTGGTTATTTTTAACCTTGAGATCCGTGCCATTCAGTTGGAGTTGAAGTTTTTCTAGGACTTTGGCCATCTGGGGAAGTACTGAGATCTGGCGGAAATCATTATCTATATCACGTGGATTTGGGACCTTAGCTACAGGTGTTATTAAGGCATGTTTGTATAGTGATGGGTACTGACATTGATTGATACTACATGTGACAACATTATGTACCACAGGAGCAAGATCTTCCGCGAAACGTTTGAGTAGCCAAGCCGGAATCTCGTCCACACCAGTCGCTTTCCTTGAATTTAAGTGTTTTAGACAACTTTTGACTTGACCAATTGAGGGCAGAGGTGGCGGTGTTTCTTTAAGCAGGTGATTTACTTCATCAATGTCCAATTTATTTTCGTTTCTCAGATTTTCCCAAGGTTTAGTAAACACAGATTGTAGTTTTTCAGCTGCCTCTTCAGTTTCTATTTCAGGGGTGTGCACCCTGGAGTTTGTAGCATTGTTCGCTCCAATAAGAGCATTGATTGTCTTATACCACTTTGCTGGATTAGATGAGCGGAAGTCTTTTGCTTCTTCTGCAAGCATTATCAGGGATATTATAATATAAAGTAATATAGAATTTAGTATTGTTTTATCTATTTATTGGCCACCAAATACAAGACTATAAATTGGATTTTTTAGATTGGTTTTAACCTGCTCTTTTGGTTGGACCATAAAAATAATACATGAATGAACTTAAATCAACGGGAAGTAAAAAGAGTTATTTAAACAAAATTGTTTAATAACGTTCGACATAGATTAAAATAAATCGAAGCTATACTAGTATGTTTAAAACCAACACATCATAACATGGTACGAAAATATTGCTTGCTCTTATGCATGGATCAATTCCTGCTGTTACCATCCCCCCCCCGGGCAATACCCCCGGGATTTGTACTTTTTTCCTAAGCATGTAGTAAATTCCCCACCCCCGGGCCTTTCAAATTAACAATTCCCCACCCCGGGGCAAAGATAAAAAACTATAACATGACGGCTAATATCAATAAGCACGCAAAATTATAATATCAATAAAAGACTGAAACCCTTGAAACATATACATACCGCATGTTGAAACGCTGTGAAAACACATACCAAAAGTTATTTTTTAATGATGGTACAGAATATGTACATTAAAATCTCACGTACAAGAATTTATTTCGACCCAAGAAAATTAGAAGACCTAAGCTGCTGATAGTGGAATATATTTTTCATTTTTCCCGTATCCGTATATATTGTTCCTTTTATATGTTGTTAAAAAGAAAAACTGTTTGTGCTCTGAAAAAAGTATGTGATTTGATGCGCGGTCCAAACAAAGCCCTGGGTACGAGATTGACGCATTGGGTTGACCTCTGGGATTTATTGTTTGGATCTTTGCTTTTTTTACCCCGGGGTAACCCCCGGGACAAAATTGTTCAAACAATTCCCCACCCCCGGGACTAAATTTTCAGCATTGTCCCGGGGGTGGCCCGGGGGGGGGATGGTAACAGAAGGAATTGATCCACGCATTACGCTTGGGTAGTGTAAACTAAGGATGAACCAAAATCCAAGATGAACCTGTACCACAGCCATCAGCAAGGGAACAAAAAATATATAGCGATGAACAATTGCATGTTGTTTTACGTAATCTATTTGCTACCAAATGCAATACTTCTCGTACTTTCGAGGAAAGGGTCTAGTCTGAACGTTGAGAAGTATTTTCATCTTTCAAACTAAGAGGCTGTGGAGACTTGTAATCTCAACCCAGCGGCCAGCGCTATCCCAAGATTTAACATGCATTTACTAGAGGATGGCGTGCTAGAAGTCCAAGTTGTGCCACTCGGCAACGTACGGATCAAGTAGGGGGCTGCCTATTGGGGCGAAATACGGTGAGATCCTCGGATTCCGGGCGCTACCACAGAATAGGAAATGACCAGAAAGGCCACTCAGCAGTGCAACGTGACCCCCTATTTTGATGCAGTTTTCTTGCCAGAATAATGGCGGACCAGCCAGTTCAGCGTTTTATTGGCCAGAAAATGCAATTGACTGGCTAGAATAATGGTAATGAACATGCGTAATGCGACATGCGCAGCGTCAAAAGCTTCAAAAGTTCGGCCTCAAGTGGCCCTTCTAGTCATTTCCTATTCTATGGCGCTACTGTAGCCGTGGAGGCTCCAGTACGAAACGAGACGGCAAAATGGGCTCTGGTGATTTAAGTACTCAACGGTAGATCAGGCAGAATAGGTTTAATTCATTGGGAAACCCAACGGCTGTGAAAGCGGAAGAAGGCTTCAGGAGATCTTTAAACCCCAATTGTCGGTGACGCCCTGGCATTGAACCTGGTCGAAAAACAGTCAAGGACCATGTGTTTGTCGGCGTGAAACGACATCCCCACGTTAATTAAAAAAAATACGCACAGGCGTCTCCAAATCGGATAAAAACAGACTGCTGCGCCGCACTCCTGCAAAGTCTTTTCGGTGATCGGCAACGAGTGAAGGGAGCAGGATTGTGAGTTTGAAACCCGTTAGCTCGGACCGGATGTCAAGCGAAATTTATGACCTCTGCGAAATGCGCCAATAATTAATGGGGGATTATAACACATAGAAATATTACAGCAACTTGCCTGAATCCGTATGGTCTACATTTGAACAAACAAGGTTCTGCCAAATTAGCAAAAAACTTTATTGAGTATCTTAATAATTGACAATCGATTCCTAGTGTTGTAATAAACGCCAATGAAGCTGAAAATATCATAAATAGTGCAAAAATAGATAATTCACACGCAAGCTCTCCTTTCCCTAAACTTAAAGGCTTTAAAATAGGCCAAATTAACATAGCTAGTCTTGTAAAACACTACAATGAGCTCCTAGTATATATGCAAAGTAAATCTTTTGATATTTTAGCAGTTAATGAAACAAGACTAGATAATAGTGTGCATGACCATAGTGTTAGTGCCTCATGCAGTATCAGTAGCCATTTTTTGCAATTTTTGGAGAAAATATTGAATGAAAAACGACTTGAAAGCTCCACGTGTTATTCCAGCTCGAGCAATTGCGAAATTTATGAGTCGAAGTCAATCATGCGCATCATCTGCGCATGTGCAAAATTACAATAGTCATGAATTTCGCAGGTCAGAAATTTTACGTTACACCGGCACGGAAGCTACCTCTACGACTGATCAGCAGTCCTATTTAGGATCCTCTCTGCTCACCCTGAACAAGGAGGGGACTGATAAAGGTGCCCTAAACATAGTCTACTTCACCTCCACCTGTCTGAATTACCTCGTCCAAAGTGTCACTAACTCAGTGGTAAAATAATGCAAGTAATGAAATTTGGCACATGGAGTGTGCGAACTTTGATGGACAGCGCAACCTCAGACACACCGGACAGACGAACCGCTATGGTAACTCGCGAGCTTCGACCTTGACATCGTTGCCCTGGAAACGACTTCAAGAGGAAGCATTAAGAATCCACGGCGTCGGATTTGCAGTCACGAATTGGCTCTTCGCAAAACTGACAGAAGTTCCAGTGGGAATCAACGAACGGCTGATGACCTACGCTCCTGCACTCGACGCGGACGATGAAATAAAGGAAGCTTTTTACGCCGAACTATACTCTATCCTGTCCGCAATTCACCAATCCGACAAGATTATCTTTCTTGGCGACTTTACCGCTAGGGTGGAAGAAAGACCACCAACTCTGGAGTGGAACCATCGGGAGAAACGGAATCGGCAAGTGAAACGCCAACGACACTCTGCTTCTCACGAAATCCGCTGAACACGATCTGACCATTACGAACACAATCTTTAGACAAAAACAGAAGTTTAAGGTCTCCTGGCCACATCCCCGCTCAAAGCATTGGCACCTGCTTGATTATATCATCGTTCGATCTCGTGACCAAAAAAGTCGGTCCTCTCCACCAAAACGCTCACTGGCGCAGATGATTGCTGGACATATCGGCTTATCTTTTTCAAAATTTGGCTTAACATCTGGCCTAAAAGGAGACATGGACACTGCAAGAACATTTAAAAATATTAACATCTTCAAACTTTAAGATTCGGCAGCAAGAGCAAAGTTGGAGCAATGCTTGGTGAAAGAACTTCTAACGAAATTATTATACTTCGTTTCAGCCACCAACCACTGGGACGAATTGAAGACAGCGATTACAACGACCTGCCAATAAACACTCGGCCATCAAAAGAAGAAACTTCAAGACTGGTTTGACGAGAACGACCAAGTCCTGAAACAACTTGTAGACCAAAAGCGGAAAGCATTCCTCGGGCTTGAAAAAGACCCAAACTTGAGAGAGAAGAAAATCGACATCAGGAAAACAAGGTGAGTCTGCAGAGAGAAACCTGCAAACTGAAGAATCAATGGTGGGTCGACAAAGCAGCCGAAATCCGAGCGCTTGCTGATAGATATACTATCAGGGGCTTCTTCAACAAAACCAAAACCATCCACGGTCACTCTCAACCTGTTTTCCAGGGTTCACCTCCATCACGCCCCCCTAACAGCTACTCCGGCGAAACCTTGTTATTCAGATTTTTGGATGTAGAATAATTTGTCGTTAGGGTGGGTACGTTGGGCAGAGTTATGAGTAGTGCATATTAATTGACTTGTACGATTTACTTTCCTATCTATATATGCCTTTTTACTCATATTGTTTTCGATTCTTTTTCATTTATTAATGACCCAAAGTCAGTTTGTATACAAAATTCAGTTTGTAAAAATAATTCTAAAATTCATTAATTATTCATAGGCAAAATACAAAGGAAACTCATGACCCGTAGCGGATCTATATATTTGATATAGACTTGCTCAAATTTTCTCCTTCAATTTTTACAGCGTAGATAACATCAATCTTCAAAATTCCAACGCCAGTGAGCGTACAAGACGAGTCATTTTAGAAGCCATATACAAACCTTACAGTTCGGCCTTTATCTGATCTAAAACACTCGGCTGCGCCTCGATGTTTTAAATCTGATAAAGACCTCTTGTGCGGTTTGTATATATTACTTCAAGCTTTATAAGGAGTGAAATTTTTATAGCACATAATATTTATAGTTAACGAAATTGAACACTCGTTGTCGCGTTTGTATCGATCTAACAATATGTGATCGTATTGTATTGAATATTAAACATATTTAAACCGTGTATAAATCAGTGGTATATAAATTTAAGCGTTTTCCGTACAGAGGAATCGAACAATTAGTTGGTAAACAGCTACAGCAAGACGATTCCGTGCCGCATGGCCGTATCTTTAATCTTTATGTGTAGTCTGTAGGCCATAATATGTGAGAAAGATTATATTATTAATAATAATTCCAAGGATATAAAACTAATGGTTATATGACTTAAACATCGTCGTTCGATGCAGCGTCCTTTAGACGGATCTTTTAAATGATAATGATTCGTTTACAATATTGTGGCCTTGTTTGGAGGATTTGAATCTTGTAATTGTGTTGTTTACAAAACTTAGGCAAGTATACTTGAAGAAAATTCATTAACGAATAACGGCTTTGCTGCCCGACATCTCCGTTCGTTTAAAAGCTAGTAGCATTCGACTTTGCGGAAAAAATATATTTAGAACTCTAATTTTATTCGGACTTATCAGACTTATCAGGTCAGACTTAAAGTCAGACTTATCAGGAAAATCGTCAGTAAATTGAATTTTAGTATGAGAAGAGTTAAATTGTTTAAACGAACTCAGAAAAATATTACAATTCAGCAAGAGAAATTCTATAATTAGACGAACATTTCATTACCATATATGGGATAATTGTCTTTTTTTATCCCACGCAATGACAACAGACTGGTCGCCTACCCCTACTGAGTATAACAGACGATTTTTACTCACGTGACCAGACAGTACCAGGGTCTCTCCGCAACAGGGTGGGGGGATGGCGAAGGTGAGACCTTGCCGAAGACTCTAACCAAGGACAAACGCCTCTACGAAGCAAATATTTTTCGACTCTGCTGACAACCAAAGATGAACTTACTGTAGTGCAAGATGGAAGGAACACTTTGAAGAACTTTTGAACACCAATCCGTCCACCAACCGGGAAGATGTGCTAAGATAAAACGTTAAACCTATGTTAAAAAATGTTACAAATTTATGTTTGAATTGGAATAAAATATATCTAGCAAACGAAAACACAAATCCAACTGCGTGAACTACCGTGGGATCTCCTTGCTGTCAATCGCAGGAAAAATCCTAGCCCGCATCTCCAACAACCGTCTCAAACCAGTCGCAGAAACCATCCTGCCCGAGACAACATTGCATAATGCAACTGCACGTAGACAACATTGCATCTAAGATAAGTAAATCAATCGGAACAATTACAAGGCTTAGACATTTTGTGCCTCTTTCAACCTTACTTAGCATATATCAATGTTCAATACTGCCATATATAACCTATTGTATAATTGTATGGGGACAAGCGTCAAATGTTCATTTAAATAAGATTCTTATTCTTCAAAAACGGGCTTTGCGCTTGATGAATTTTAAAAATAATAAAGAGCATGCTATTCCGCTGTTTAGTAATTTAAATATCCTTCCTTTGAATATGCTATGTTATGAAACAGTGTGTAACTTAATTTAATGTATGATGTCTCTAATATTCTTGCCCGTCGGCAATTTCTGATTGTTTTATCCAGGCAAGACAAATGCACACCCATAACCATAGGCGTACGGCACGTGGGGGCAGGGGGGGCACCTGCCCCCCCAAAAATTTGTAGATTGAAGTAATTCGGGCAAATGGTTAACGAATATTCGGGCAAAATAGATTTATTTAGTTTGTATTTAAACCAAAAAAACAGAATTTTATAATTAACATTACTGTTTATTTATATATTTTGCAATTTGTTGACAAATTTGTGGTTTTTAACACAAAAATCCGAGTTTTGAACCTAAAAAGAGAGTATAAACTTTAGAGTTTCCTGGAAAATTTTTTAACCCTCTCTTCCCCCCCCCCCCCCCTTCGACAAAAAAAAATAGATACTTAACGTGTTAAATACAAATAAAAATGGTTATTATTGTTATCAAGATGTTGTTATCGAAATTCTGGCAATTGGTCAAAGTTATATCAATTCGGGCAAAATTTTGGCTGCCCCCCCAAAGAAAGTTGTGCCCATACGCCTATGCGGGCCATAACACTAGACATTGTGTACCTAATACCAATATTCAAGATTAAACAAACACAATGAATCTTTTGTAAAACTCGGAGAAAAAATATGGAATAATATTTCTGTCAATGACAATGTACGTGAATTTGGAAAAAACAAGTTTACTAAAACAATACATATAAAACGCTTTTAACTATACTAAATGTTGATGTGCCTACGATAATACAATGGATGGCTAAACAATGAAATTATTGTCTTGTGTGTAGTTTTCCTATTTATTTTGGTTCTAACAATTAATTCCCTATAGATCAGAATCGAATTGGTTGCCTATTCACGACTTTTGCTAATATAACTGAGCATGTAAATATATACTATACAGGACTCAGGAGTGTTAATTTTACTATCTTCCTCGATTAGCTAAGCTATTAGCGGATAGTATTGTATTTTGTAAACGTCTTTCAAATTAATTAAAAAAGTATCAGTATCAGTAGTAGTAAGTATCAGATCTAAAGCGGCGTTCGGTCATCAAGGGGAACGACAGACATGATGTTCACTGTCCGCCGACTGTAGGAAAAGTGCCGCAAACAATACCAACAACTGTACATGGCCTTCATAGAGGGTTTCAGAAGATCCTCGAAATCGTCGTCGAAACCTACACCAAACTTGGTCTTCTAATATACCTGAAGAAAACCCAATCTTGTACTAACCATCTTTTCTCGAAACCCACTGAGAGCCTTCGTCCGAATTCGGACTCTCTTATTCCAAAATAGAGACCTCCGCATCGAAACGAACATCCTCGTGTGCAGAGCCGTTGTCATTCCAACCCTCCTGTACGGATCTGAGACCTGGACAATGTACGGCCGCGACCTGGATACCCTAGAGAAATCCCATCAACGCTGCCAGAGGAGCAACCTCTAAATCGGCTGGGAGGATTACCGCACCAATATTAGCGTCGTGACCGAAGCGAGACAACAGAGCATCAAGTCCATTGTCATCAAGAATCAACTGCGGTGGGCGGGGCACGTCGTCAGGATGGATGACAACTGACTCCCCAACAGGTTTTCTACTCCCAACTTAGCAATTCAAAGCGGAGCAGAGGAGGACAGAAGAAGCGCTACAATGATCTTCTAAAATCAAACCTGAAGAGCTGCAACATCGACTTGGAAAAGCAAACCAAAGGTCGTGGTAGCTGGAGAGCGCTGATTCATGCAGGAACGAAAGTTCGAGAAGACGCGGACGAGCAACATTGAGGAGAGAGAAAAATGCGGAAGGAGCGACAAAGAGACCCTACCCATACGCGTACCAGGCGGGGGGAGGATTAAAAATTCAGTGTCAGTTGGGGGAAATGTTCTCTGCCCCCCCCCCCCCTAAAAATTCATGTCAGAAGCAGTGCGCAACAAGACTGGGACTCTTCAGCCATCTCAGGATCCACCAAACTAGCAAAGACTAGCAGGCCATCATCTTTGAATCACGAGGGATAGTCACGACTATAGGATGGGGTACCCGGAGCGGGGAGCAATTATGTGCCCTCATTTAGAAATAATGTAATAATGTGAAATATGCGTAGATATTACTGTTAAATAGTCTCCGAGAATGCAGGAATTCACTATTTTTGTAAGTATAGAACTCAAAACGCAATCCAGCTTATTGTCCTATCAGATTCTAAAAATTTAGGAACACGCCCCTTAAGATATTTGACGTTAGAAAATCACTAGGCGCCAACATTCTCGTAGACGGGCTCTGGGTACGAGAATGTAGGCGCCCCCAAAGTTGTATTTTGCCCCAGGTCCCCAACCGTCATTGAGCGACCCAGCCCATGCAGTGTCCCTTCAAAAAATGCCCCCCACATATTTTGTGGTATTGTTTTGCTTGCTTTAATCGAATATTCAAATTTTTGCGAAGAATATGTCAATGCGTTGGTCGTTGACTGATCAAAACAACTAACCATTTATATTCTTCATTGTATTCATTTACTATTTATTTACATTACAACCATATGAGAGTACAAAAAGTTTATACAAGTTTAAAATATGGTTGAAAGTTTGGTCAACAGGACATTGGTCCCATATGAAGACCAATACGTCAACTAATCAACTAATCCTCTTCAGTTAAGAACAAAGTCGGATGCAAAGAGAAAGTCGTCAACTTCTGAGGAGAAACAAGAATGTGAAAGAAAAGACTCCCTGCACCGACCTACAATCAGCCCACAACATTCACTTTACACTCAACCTCTTCAGACAACTTTCCCTTTCAGTTTTGATGACGATCTTTTCCAAGCATCGAGTATCGTGACTTCAGAATCATCTAATGACGTTGACAACGCAGAAATTGAAAACTTTCATCAACCTCAATTTAACTTGATCCGCAATGGTTTCAGTATTGCTGCCTATAACGTCCAGTGCTACACAAATAAAGTAGACATTTTGCGTAACATGGTTGCAAATGACGATGGTTCTACTGACATTTTATTTGTTATTGAAACATTCCTAAACAATACTTTTACGGACAGTGAACTTGACATTTCTGGCTACACGTTATTTCGAAAAGACCGCGTTGGTAATCGTAGTGGCGGCGGTGTCCTGGCGTATGTACGTGTTGGTCTTCCTGTTCATCGGAGAGTTGATATGGAATGTGATGAATTGGAAATTTTATGGTTAGAAGTGAACCATCAAAGAATGCAACCTATTCTTCTTGCTGGTGTTTATCGTCCACCCGATACTGATAGTTTAACTGAGCTTAAGCTTGAGAACAGTTTGTCACAGGGATATTACTCGGGAAAGGAATTTTATGCACTCGGTGATTTTAATGTAAATATGCTGGATTCGTCATTGTTGAATCATAGAATCGTTGAAGGTTTACATGGTATGTCAATGTCGCAACTTGTGACAAGTGTAACTAGACCAATAAGTGGCACCTGCCTAGACCATATATGGGCATCCACAGAAGATAATGTTCTCCAAGTTAAAGTTCCCAACATTGGACTCTCTGGTCATTTTCCCGTCTGCCTAATACGTAAAGTGAACAGCGGTTTGACTAAAGGAAAAGGACATTTAACCATCAAGTACCGGTGTTTTAAAAACTTTGATATCGCGAAATTTCAGGAGGACTTGAGCAGAGTGCCCTGGGATAGTATCGGAGCTATTGACACTGACCCTGATTCAGCATTGGACACATTTGAAAAACTTTTCAACGAGGTGGTTGATATTCACGCTCCTCTTAAGGAACGTCGTGTAAAGTCACATAAACAACCGCCGTGGATGTCCGAAGATCTTTTATTCGCAATGAAAAAACGTGACATACTATTGAAGAAGACAATTTCAACATCTGGGAAAGAACAACGCAGTACGGAAGAGTGGTCACAATATCGTCAAGCACGGAACGCGTTTGTTTGGGAGATTAATAATAGAAAGCGAGAGTACTACCGAGCTTCAATCGAGGAAAGTAAAGATCAACCTCAGAAAATGTGGAATTCGATCAACGACATTCTAAAGCGTGGCAAGAAAACTATCTCGCCTAAATCTATAAAATTAGACGGAAAAGAAATTCTTGGCTCGGACAACATCGCAGAAGCTTTTAAATATTACTTTTTGACCATTACTGATAAGTTTATGCCACCAAAGAAACGGACGGACTGTGACAGTTTTAGTACTCTTAAAAAATTCATTGGCGAAAGACTTCCTGAAGACGCTCAGTTCAAAATATCTCCTGTTTCAGAGCCATTCGTAAGAAAATATTTACTGAATTTTAACAGTGGAACTGCTTCTGGAATTGACAATCTGAGTGCCAAAATACTATCTTACGCAGCACCAATAATTGCACCAGTAATAACCAGAATTATTAATTTGAGTTTAACCACCTCTACAGTGCCAAAACGTTGGAAGTGCGCCCGTGTAACACCTCTTTTCAAAGGTGGAGATTCAAGCGAGATGAACTGCTATCGGCCTATTTCAATACTTCCATTGTTGTCGAAAGTCCTCGAGCGTCATGTATTTGACGAGTTGTATAGTTTCCTAGTGACATTCAACCTTCTAACTCAACAACAGTCAGGTTTTCGTAGAAACCACTCATGTCAATCCGTGTTAATCAAAATAACTGATTATCTATTGAAGAGCATGGACAATGGTAAGATTACCGGTCTTACTACAGTGTGATTGACCTAAGGAAAGCATTTGATCTTGTCGACCCCACGCGACACTACTTCAAAAACTTGCACTGTATGGTCTTGATGAGAACGCAATATCGTGGTTCAATTCATACCGGCCTTAACGACAGGCAATTTCAAGTATCTGTGGACAATCACTTGTCAACAAAAGCTAATGTAAGATCTGGTGTTCCACAAGGCTCGATATTGGGGCCATTGTTGTTCATTCTTTACATGAATGATTTACCTCAACTTTTGAATGACACTGAGATTGACCTATATGCAGACGATGCTACACAATATGTAACTGGAGATAGCTTACATGACGTGGAACAAAAATTGAGTGATGATTTGCAACCAGTGGTAAAATGGGCAGAAAAAAACAGGATGGCGATCAACACTGAGAAAACGAAAACCATGGTTATTGGAAGTAAGTTTAAAGTTCAAGGAAACCTTAATCTAGAACTTTATGGCTCTCCGGTTATGACCACAAATAACGAGAAATTGTTAGGAGTTAAATTTGACCAAAATTTGAACTGGAATAGCCATATTAACTCTTTGTGCAAAAGAATCTCACAACGACTCGGCATTCTCCGTCGCATAAGACATTTTCTACCGTTGCGTGCAAGACTGGCATTCTACAATTGTCTAATTCTATCACTAACAGACTATTGCTGTGTTGTCTGGGGAAACACCTGCCAAAAGAACTTGGACAAAATTTTAAAATGGCAGAAAAGAGCAGCACGGTTAATTCTTGAAACTGACAGGAAAGCGCATTCATTACCGTTGTTTCTACAGCTTGGATGGTTACCCATCGATGAACGCATGAAGTATTTCCGTTGTCTACTGGTTTTCAAAACATTAAATAACTTAGCTCCTGGTTACATGAAGAATTTACTAATTCCTTTCAAAACTGTACATAGTCAAAACACAAGAGGACCAACTAACAATACTCTTGTACTTCCAGTGATTGGAACTCCTTAGACATCTACATACGTAGTGCGTCCACACTTTCTCAATTTAGGAATGCTTATTTAAATATGGCATTTTCTAAACTAGCTGAAACAAACGAGCTAATGAACTATAGTAGCAACTAGAATAACTTAATTTTTATCTAACTTAATTAATTATAGTACTAATTAGCTAACAGTTTGTTTTTTGGTTTATTTTGATGTTACTTGTCAAGAGTCAAGACTATAAAGTCTGACATATATATTATAATGTTATTGTGTATTATGTACCTTTAGATATCTGTAAATAGTTGTAAATGTTGGGCCTGGACGAAATTACTTTGTGTAAATCCAGTCACCCAATGAAAATAAAGTGCATTATGAATCGCTCCGTGGCAATCAAATGAATCGCTCCGTGGCAATGCATAACATCCAGATTACTTGTAACGAAATCTCACAGTATCTTATTAACACCTATAGAAGTCCTTCTAGACTATTTATTTGTGGTGGAGGGGAGATACTGTCTCAAGAAGGCACCACTCAAGGTGACCCTTTGGCCATGCCTTGGTATTCAATCAATACATCAACCATCATACAATTACTGAGACTTTCTAGCCCAGACGTCAAGCAAGTTTGGTTGGCTGATGACTCGGCAGGGGGAGGAACGATTGCATCGCTCTATAGTTGGTATCGTTCTCTGTGTGAAGAAGGCATGAAGTATGGATACCATGTAAATGGTTCTAAGAGCTGGCTGATTGTTAAATCACAACTTCTGGCATCAGAAGCGGAACGGGTGTTTGGAAGCGAGGTGAATATAACAACCGAAGGAAGGCGTCACCTGGGCGCAGTTATTGGTTCCACAAATTACAAAGAAGAGTACTGCAACGAAAAGGTCAACAAATGGAGAGAAGAAATTGAAGCACTAAGTGATATCGCAAAAAGTCAACCCCATTCAGCCTATGTGGCTTTCACAAAGGGCTACAAATCGAAGTTTACATACTTTATGCGAACGATAAGCTCCTTTGAAGATTATGTTAACCCTATCGAGGAAGCCATTAGTGAGTTGCTTCTCCCAGCTTTGTTCGGCCAAGAAGAGCCTCTGCCAGAAGAATTGCACGAAATTATCACATTATCCCCTGCACAAGGAGGTTTAGGGATACCTGCATTAAGCGAAGAAGCGCCACAACAGTACGCAGCTTCAACGTCAATAACGCGTCCACATGTGGAGGCAATATTTTCACAATGTACTTCCATGCCAGCGATCACTAACGAGATAAAAAACGAACAGCAGTCAATCAAGAGGGCAAATGCCAATGCAAAAAGAGAACGTATCGACGAGTCTCTCCCAGCCGATCTCCTACCTCTTGTTAAACAAGCGCGGGATAAAGGAGCAAGCTCATGGTTAAATGCTATACCAGTTGAAGAACAAGGTTTGACCCTCAACAAAGAAGAATTTAAGGATTCGATAAGAATGCGGTATGGCATGCCATTGCCTGACATGCCAAGTCATTGCGTGTGTGGGCTTGCATTTTCCGTCAACCATGCTTTATCGTGTAAAAGAGGAGGTTTTGTGGCCCGAAAGCATGACGGCGTTCGTGATTTACTGACCACGCTGCTCAGCAGAGTGTGCAATAACGTAGAAGCTGAACCGAAGCTCATCCCATTGGACAATGAACAATTCCGTTTACAGTCCACCAACAGAAGCCCGGATGCGCGATTGGATATCAAAGCTGGCGAGTTTTGGGCAAGAGGAGTTGCATCATTTTTTGACGTTCGTGTATCGCATGTAAACTCCCAATGTCATCAAAACAAAGCCACATCTGATATCTTTAAGGAACAAGAAGCGGAAAGGAAAAGAAAGTACCAACAGAGAATCTTAGACGTGGAGATGGGAACATTTACGCCTTTGGTCTTTGGGACGAATGGAGGAGTGGGAGACGAATGCCAGAAATTTTTAAAGCATCTTGCCGAGAAATTGTCGAGGAAAAACGGAGATGATTACGCAACTGTCATTACCTGGATCAGAACAAGATTGTCTTTCGAAATATTGAAGTCCGTGCATTTGTGCACGAGAGGATCCAGATCGCCATTTCGTGCGAAAGATGAACATATAGACGAGTTCAAATTAAACTCTGTTACAGCAGAGGTTTTTTAAGCGATTGCGCAATTTAAAGACGTTAACCGCTGGACATGTACATTTTATTGAATTACTTTCCAAATTATAAATTATCAAGAATTAGTTCTAGATCTTTTAACTGAAATGAGTTTTATATGTAATATTTTTCCGAAATAATTTTCTTCTTTCGTATTATTAGTATTATTAGTATAATTGTTTTGAAAATGATGAATTAACTATTGTTGTAAATGTTGAAATGATGAATAAATTTTTAACTGTTATTATTACTATTATTATTATTATTATTATTATTATTAAATACAAAGACCTGATAAGAGAACAAAATAGAAACTTTTCAACTGTGAAATTTGTAAATCTGTCTATCAGCTCATTCGGTGTGTTTGACAAAGAATGCCATACCTTCATTGAAATGTTAAATGATTTAGGTCTCGACAAACAACACCAACAATACTGCATAAGAAGAATGATATCCATAGCCATCCGAACTTCGTATTATATTTTTTGTTGTCGAAATAAAGAATGGACTAATCCTGAACTAATGAATATTTAGACTATCCGTATTTCCTTTAAATATTAATAATATATATATAGCCTTATGTGATTTAAGTAGTCAATTGTAAGTTACCTCTAGAAGTGAGATTTACAATTGTATATATCTAAGAAAAAAGTTATATCAATAAAGTTTTCATTATTATTATTATTATTATTATTATTATTATTATTATTACTATTATTATTATTATTATTATTATTATTATTACTATTATTATTATTATGCGACAACTATGAGTTGGATAAGAGCTAGAACTTCTTTCGCTTTATTGAGATCAGCACTTACCTGCCTGAGGGGTTCAAGGGCAAGGAAAATCAAGTACGACATCAGGAACATTGATTTTAGTATTGAGAACGCCGAGAGCGCTACCTCTCAAACATTTTAAACTGTATAAATGATTTTAGTTATTTTAGGTATATTGTACACAGTTTGCTTACAAAGTTTTAAAAATACTGTACAGATCAACAAACACTAAGATACTTACCTTTAGGATATATTATTTATTAGTTATTAAATTATTATTATTGTATATGTTGAAATATTGAATAAAGTATTATTATTATTACTATTACTATTATTATTATTATTATTATTATTATTACTATTTTGTCCCCAAGGGTGGGGCATTTGCATCAATTTCAACTCCCCTTAGTGGGGATTTTGTGCAACTTTTTTGACCCCATGGTGGGGCATTTGCGAGGTTTTTTCACCTAAATGTCAAATGCCCGACAAAAGACCGGGGGCGGGGCACGCATGGAATTGATTGAGACATTAAAAATGGCACATTTCAAATTATATCAAATATTTTAAAGTTTATTTTTCCAGGGCAACTTTAATTTCATATTTATTTACTTAAAACCATGGGCACCCAGGAAAGGGGGCATCCTTCCCCGTGTCCTGATTTAAAGGGCGCCCCAAGGTAAATAGAGAATGAAATATAGATATTACTGTCAAATATTTTCCCAGATGGCAGGATTTTACCATTTCTGTGACTTTACATTTCATTTTTTTCCTGGAAGGAGGACCACGGACCCCCTAACACACCTGGTGAAAATCACCAGGGCCTTATTTAAAACCAGAGTAGCGACAGAAAACATGTGGTCTATCCAGCCATTTTTGAGATCAGTTAATGCGTCCAGAAAGAGTTTGGGGAATGGGGATGAGAAATATTAACTCACGTGACCTGTAGTTTCATTTTGAAAGTGCTTACGTTTTGAATTTGAACGGTCGAAACAGGAACTTGATTTGGAACGAACTATTCTGACGAAAAATAACACGGAAAAGCTTTAAATTCGCTGGGGAAACCATGGAAAATTAAGGATAAAGACTTAAAGTAATTTATTTGGCTTAAAGACCAAGTTTTGAGGCCAGGGGAACTATTTTTGTTGACTTTCTAAAGGCGATTTTCGAGGTGAATTATGGTGATTATAAAGCCTGTGGATTGTACGAAGCCGGGGATTTCGCCTGCGAAGCAACTCGCTGAACATGATGACATGTGTATTAACCTTACTATAGACGTCTATCTTAGCTTTGTTACTCACAAAATGAGCGGTAGGTTTCGACCTATAAAGGCAGATCATGCTGTTATAAGGCAAGCCTTGACAGATCTTGAAGAAAGAGGGGATATAGAGGAAGCTTATAAACAGATTATTACACAGACTGGCCAATGGAGTACGCATTATTTCTTGAATAAGTCTCGAGCACAAATGGAAGCATTTAAAGATCATGTAAGTAATATATTTCTGTTCTTTTATTATTTTATATTGCTTACGTTTTTCTCAGAAGGTTTCGTATTAATGTTTCGTATTTCGAAATAATCATGTGATGATATTTGAGGGGGGAGTCGGGCAGGAAGTTATTTAGACAATATCTAGGTTATTAAATATTTATTATACTGGTATCATTGTTACAAAGGATTGTGTAAAGACTTTGTTTATATGCACTAGTCATTGGAAATCCCCACACCCCCTACCCAGGATATACCCAGGAATAGCTGGGATTTGGTACCCGGGGCATTAGATAGTGTTAGCTACAGTATGTGTCATGATGACCGGGGATTATAAGGGCCGAGAATTGTCTTTTCGAGATGTATTATTAGGGCCTGTTCATTGAAATTTACTAAAGGCAGCTTTTACAGGATAACCAGGGGTCAAAATTTACATATGTTCTACTCTACAACCGGAATAGCAATTTTTGAAATATATAATCAACAAACAAATATAGCAACCACTTCTGTTTTATTTATACACCAAGGTAGGGCTGTGCAAACTCCGGTTTTTCAGCTCCGGCTCCAGCTGCTTACAGCTTAAATATCTGGCTCCGGCTTTGTTGGTTCACGGTTCACAACTCAGAGGATAGAGTCTAACCGGATAATGGCGGATATTATTCGGCTCGACTTTGTACCTAGAGCTTTTCCTAGTGATCGAAAGCTGACAAGCAACTCAAATTATCTATTCTTGTCATGTCATTTTGACTTTCTAGCCGGAGCTGGAAGAAAGCATCCCGCCCCCGGCTGACCAAAAAATGCTGGAGCTCCGGCAGAGCTCCGGCGCACAGCTCTACACCAAGGATCTATCAAATGCATTGTTCTGCTGTGAACAAATTCTACTAGAAAAACCGTTTTGTCTAGTTCATTATTTGTAAGTTACCCGCTTATATTTCTTTTTCCACACCAGTACGAATGTTTGTGCCCTTTTTGTGCAATTGTATTCATTGTCTCTTGCATGTTTGTCAATGAATGCAGCAAAATGAATATGCAAGCAAACAAAAACTCAACTTCAAAATCAACAATGTTTTAACAGTAAAATTAAAGGTGATGTAAAGTCCCGATGTAAACAAACACACACGCTATATTTAAAAAACTATGATGTGTTCTGGTTCGCTATGCTTTAAATAAATACAGATTCGAGTTTCTGATTTAGAAGATGTCGAATTTTAGTCGAAACAATGCAAAATTTGGGCATGGTTTACATCGCGGGACCCAATACCAAGACCAGGCCTAGATAATCTGTTTGCCTTCCTGGCTGCAAAATCGCAAAAACAAATATTTCCTGTGTACATTGGACTTCTTTCTGCATGAAATAATTTAACAACCCCACTGCCAGTAAGTAAATATATATCATACAGACTACAGTGCAAGTGCATACTAAAATTTTAAATATATTTTATAATTTATTTTATATCACAAACAAGCTAATTATCTGTTGTTTGTATTTATAAAATGACAAATATTTCCTGGCGGTGGTGTTTCTGGTGCTGCTGGACATTTTCCAGCACTGACCAAGATCGTGAAGTTTACTATTCCGTCCAGCATTTTACTATATATTATATAGCAGAATAGCGTAAATTTCGAGCCCTGAGGATAACGTTTTGACTTTGTACATTGCAAGATACAGTAACAATCAAAAAGCAAAATATTTACCTACTTTAGCAAGGTTTTGACAAACTCTAGATTGCATGTTGTTCTCCAAAATTGGGCAAATCGCAAATAAATAAGCGATTTTCATTTTTAGAATAGTTTCTTGAATTGTAAAAGCTATTATTATGGTTAGCCTTCATTATGTGGTGCCTGAGGGTGGGGCTTTAGTTTTGTTAAATTAGGAAGAATGCCAAGTATAGTGGAGGATTAGAATATTTCAAAGGACACAACCTTTATCTACAGTAATGCCTCACTGTTCTCCGGGTAGGGGGTGCATACAGTAGTCTGTGGGAAATCACATGTATGCTTGTCGAACCCTTGCAACGCTACCAAGATCTGGGTAGTTGATTCTGATTGGTCATCTTTGAACTTAGTGGATTCTGATTGGTTATACTCAACTATTTGTGCAGCGGAATGTTGGTCCTTGATGTTCAAAATAGAAGATAATTATATCTTGTTGATACTCGCCATTCATTGAAAGTTTCACCCATCCAGATGCTTCAAATAATTATACTTTTGATATAGAAATGTTCTTAATATCTTGTGATTTAATGTGATTGCCGATTGAACATACATGTTAAGCCCCGTACAGACGAGCAAGTTTTCCTTGACAAGTTTTATTTGCCCGTGTGTACGGTAAAAAATTGACAAGTTTTCCTTGACAAGGAGCCTTGTTCAAAAGCTAGTCATGCCAGCTTTTGAACAAGGAAAATTGTCCGTGTGTACGGTCGACAAAGAAAACTTGACAAGGAAATGCGCAGTACGACACTGCATACTTATCTTCGATCTAGTTGAGCGGCTATTGCCACTATAAACATGAAGTATTCACTTGCGTCAATACACGGGCTCGTAAAACTTGTCAAGGAAAAATTGATGGAAAAAAACTTGTTTGCCGTACACACGAACAAGTAAACTCGACAAGGAACTTGTCAAGGAAAACTTCCTCGTCTGTACGGGGCTTAACAGGCGACGAAATGTTGAAATTAATAGCAATTGTATGAGTATTTCTGCTTTGTTTACATAAAGTCGAAACGAAATTCAAAGTCGAAACTTTATTGACCTTTGAGCCCAGCCAATCAGAATCGGCTAAGTTCAGCTGGGGGTGGACAAGGAATGCCACAATTTTGCACAGACTGTATTACCGTATAATACAGTATGTGCGTAGGCTAGGGAGTGCAGGGCGGGCTTTCCAATGACTAGTGCATTAGAGCCTGGGTAGGCTGAGGGAAGTCAAGTCATAGAATGCCTTCCTCTTCCTGTATGTCCGAATATGCAGCTGCAAAAATAGATCATTATTTCATAAAGAATCTAACCTTTAACTAAAATTCATCGCAAAAGTCATGTATTAACGGCTAACTTGGTATGTACAGCAAAACTTAGTTCGTTGACACTCCTCAGCGCCAAATAACTGAATATAAATGGAAACATGTATCAATGATTTATTTGTTCCAGAAGTGTTCCATATTTGTCATATAGGCTATGGAACCTAAATCCAACCAGGCTGGTCGGATCAACAAGATCTCACTTGAAACAGGCTAGACCTTAGCATGCGTGGCAGGCGTTCTGTTGTGCAGGAGTGAGTTTTGTTTAGAGCGTGTGCTTTTTTTGAGAGCCTTTGCAAGGTGAGAAGAAAATAGGGGGGAGAAAATGTTAAGGGGGAAGCGAAAAGAATGCCTCTCAAAATCTTATTCATAAATTTATGAGACTTTTGTGTCCAAAACCATAGGTTAAATTCCCATTGGCTAATATGCGCTTTTGCGTCAACATTTAGTGAGATCTGTCAACAAATCCGGTAATAAGCTTCACAAGAGTAAAAACAACTGCAAGTTACCTCATGGTGGGATTGTATTTTGTCATTTTCTGGCAAAATAGAGGCAGTGTTGGAGCAGACTGTGTGTGAATTCTCAGAGCGTTTAGGTTATGAAGTTATTCTTTAAAAGCCGGAACAACAAAAATCAATTACCAAGCTGCTTTTTGGTCAAGACGTGCTTGCTGTTCTTCCAACGGGCTTTCGGACCAATGTTAAGGCTCAATTTCCCGAGCATTTATGCTCAATCATTAATTTCCGCAGCGTTTTTTATTGGTTATTTGAGAAGGTGTTACTATAATTTCCAATCGTATTTGCTTAAGGATTGTCTCATTTAAGAATAGCATTTTGGCAGACGTTCTTTTCGCTTCTTTCTTCAAATTTTCTCCCACACCCTTATTTTCTTCTCACCTCGCGTGCACTCTAAACAAGAGCGTGCACTCTAAACAAAAGCGTGCACTCTAAACAAAACTCGCTCCCTAAACAAAACTTTCTCCCCCACAATAGAACGCATTCCACTATTGACTAACTGGGCTCGCCCATTTGCCGAGATTAGGAATTGAGAGATGTCGCTTCAAACTATTGTTAGAAACTACCAAAATATAACTCAATTTCATTGGTACAAACAGGATCAAATTGTACCCACTGGTACCTGGCTGGACCCCACTAACTAACTGGTACCTGGCTGGACCCCACTTGTACCTGGCTAGACCCCACTAACTAACTGGGCCAGCCCATCGTGAATATAAACAGCCCTTCACTCATGTGACGACTGAGGTGAAAAGACAAGCATAGGAACCAATAAAAAAGCATGTGCAGACATCCCTTGTCATTTACAATATTTGTTTTGTAAATTATTTCAAATGCAAGGCATATTACTGTACTGTATGAAATCTCTCTTGGCTTGCTGAAATACCCAGCTAAAGTGTGGTGTACATGGTAAAATATTCATATCGCAAAGCTATGAATGCAAGGCATATTACTATACTGTATGAAACCTCTCTCAGCTTGCTGAAATACCCAGCCAAAGTGTGGTGTACATGGTAAAATATTCATATCGCAAAGCTATAAATGCAAGGCATATTACTGTACTATATGAAATCTCTCTCAGCTTGCTGAAATACCCAGCTAAAGTGTGGTGTACATGGTAAAATATTCATATCGCAAAGCTATGAATGCAAGGCATATTACTATACTGAATGAAATCTCTCTCAGCTTGCTGAAATACCCAGCTAAAGTGTGGTGTACATGGTAAAATATTCATATCGCAAAGCTATGAATGCAAGGCATATTACTATACTGAATGAAATCTCTCTCAGCTTGCTGAAATACCCAGCTAAAGTGTGGTGTACATGGTAAAATATTCATATCGCAAAGCTATGAATGCAAGGCATATTACTATACTGTATGAAACCTCTCTCAGCTTGCTGAAATACCCAGCTAAAGTGTGGTGTACATGGTAAAATATTCATATCGCAAAGCTATGAATGCAAGGCATATTACTATACTGTATGAAACCTCTCTCAGCTTGCTGAAATACCTAGCCAAAGTGCGGTTTACATGGTAAATATTCATATTGCAAAGCTATGAATGCAAGGCATATTACTATACTGAATGAAATCTCTCTCAGCTTGCTGAAATACCCAGCTAAAGTGTGGTGTACATGGTAAATATTCATATTGCAAAGCTATGAATGCAAGGCATATTACTATACTGTATGAAATCTCTCTCAGCTTGCTGAAATACCCAGCTAAAGTGTGGTGTACATGGTAAAATATTCATATCGCAAAGCTATGAATGCAAGGCATATTACTATACTGTATGAAACCTCTCTCAGCTTGCTGAAATAGCCAGCTAAAGTGTGGTGTGCATGGTAAAATATTCGTATAATTGTAAAGCTATGAATGCAAGGCATATTACTATACTGTATGAAACCTCTCTCAGCTTGCTGAAATACCCAGCTAAAGTGCGGTGTGCATGGTAAAATATTCATATCGCAAAGCTATGAATGCAAGGCATATTACTGTACTATATGAAATCTCTCTCAGCTTGCTGAAATACCCAGCTAAAGTGCGGTGTACATGGTAAAATATTCATATCGCAAAGCTATGAATGCAAGGCATATTACTATACTGTATGAAACCTCTCTCAGCTTGCTGAAATAGCCAGCTAAAGTGTGGTGTACATGGTAAAATATTCATATCGCAAAGCTATGAATGCAAGGCATATTACTATACTGTATGAAACCTCTCTCAGCTTGCTGAAATACCCAGCTAAAGTGTGGTGTACATGGTAAAATATTCATATCGCAAAGCTATGAATGCAAGGCATATTACTATACTGTATGAAACCTCTCTCAGCTTGCTGAAATAGCCAGCTAAAGTGTGGTGTGCATGGTAAAATATTCGTATAATTGTAAAGCTATGAATGCAAGGCATATTACTATACTGTATGAAACCTCTCTCAGCTTGCTGAAATACCCAGCCAAAGTGTGGTGTGCATGGTAAAATATTCATATCGCAAAGCTATAAATGCAAGGCATATTACTGTACTATATGAAATCTCTCTCAGCTTGCTGAAATACCCAGCTAAAGTGTGGTGTACATGGTAAAATATTCATATCGCAAAGCTATGAATGCAAGGCATATTACTATACTGTATGAAACCTCTCTCAGCTTGCTGAAATAGCCAGCTAAAGTGTGGTGTACATGGTAAAATATTCATATCGCAAAGCTATGAATGCAAGGCATATTACTATACTATATGAAACCTCTCTCAGCTTGCTGAAATACCCAGCTAAAGTGTGGTGTACATGGTAAAATATTCGTATAATTGTAAAGCTATGAATGCAAGGCATATTACTGTACTGTATGAAATCTCTCTCAGCTTGCTGAAATACCCAGCCAAAGTGCGGTGTGCATGGTAAAATATTCATATCGCAAAGCTATGAATGCAAGGCATATTACTATACTGAATGAAATCTCTCTCAGCTTGCTGAAATACCCAGCTAAAGTGTGGTGTACATGGTAAAATATTCATATCGCAAAGCTATGAATGCAAGGCATATTACTATACTGAATGAAATCTCTCTCAGCTTGCTGAAATACCCAGCTAAAGTGTGGTGTACATGGTAAAATATTCATATCGCAAAGCTATGAATGCAAGGCATATTACTATACTGAATGAAATCTCTCTCAGCTTGCTGAAATACCCAGCTAAAGTGTGGTGTACATGGTAAAATATTCATATTGCAAAGCTATGAATGCAAGGCATATTACTATACTGTATGAAATCTCTCTCAGCTTGCTGAAATACCCAGCCAAAGTGCGGTGTGCATGGTAAAATATTCATATCGCAAAGCTATGAATGCAAGGCATATTACTATACTGAATGAAATCTCTCTCAGCTTGCTGAAATACCCAGCTAAAGTGTGGTGTACATGGTAAAATATTCATATCGCAAAGCTATGAATGCAAGGCATATTACTATACTGAATGAAATCTCTCTCAGCTTGCTGAAATACCCAGCTAAAGTGTGGTGTACATGGTAAAATATTCATATCGCAAAGCTATGAATGCAAGGCATATTACTATACTGAATGAAATCTCTCTCAGCTTGCTGAAATACCCAGCTAAAGTGTGGTGTACATGGTAAAATATTCATATCGCAAAGCTATGAATGCAAGGCATATTACTATACTGAATGAAATCTCTCTCAGCTTGCTGAAATACCCAGCTAAAGTGCGGTGTACATGGTAAAATATTCATATTGCAAAGCTATGAATGCAAGGCATATTACTGTACTGTATGAAATCTCTCTCAGCTTGCTGAAATACCCAGCTAAAGTGTGGTGTACATGGTAAAATATTCATATCGCAAAGCTATGAATGCAAGGCATATTACTATACTGTATGAAATCTCTCTCAGCTTGCTGAAATACCCAGCTAAAGTGTGGTGTACATGGTAAAATATTCATATTGCAAAGCTATGAATGCAAGGCATATTACTGTACTGTATGAATCTCTCTCAGCTTGCTGAAATACCCAGTAAAGTGTGGTGTACATGGTAAAATATTCATATCGCAAAGCTATGAATGCAAGGCATATTACTATACTGTATGAAATCTCTCTCAGCTTGCTGAAATACCCAGCTAAAGTGCGGTGTACATGGTAAAATATTCATATCATAAAGCTATGAATGCAAGGCATATTACTATACTGTATGAAATCTCTCTCAGCTTGCTGAAATACCCAGCTAAAGTGTGGTGTACATGGTAAAATATTCATATTGCAAAGCTATGAATGCAAGGCATATTACTATACTGAATGAAATCTCTCTCAGCTTGCTGAAATACCCAGCTAAAGTGTGGTGTACATGGTAAAATATTCATATTGCAAAGCTATGAATGCAAGGCATATTACTATACTGTATGAAATCTCTCTCAGCTTGCTGAAATACCCAGCTAAAGTGTGGTGTACATGGTAAAATATTCATATCGCAAAGCTATGAATGCAAGGCATATTACTATACTGTATGAAATCTCTCTCAGCTTGCTGAAATACCCAGCTAAAGTGTGGTGTACATGGTAAAATATTCATATTGCAAAGCTATGAATGCAAGGCATATTACTATACTGAATGAAATCTCTCTCAGCTTGCTGAAATACCCAGCTAAAGTGTGGTGTACATGGTAAAATATTCATATCGCAAAGCTATGAATGCAAGGCATATTACTATACTGAATGAAATCTCTCTCAGCTTGCTGAAATACCCAGCTAAAGTGTGGTGTACATGGTAAAATATTCATATTGCAAAGCTATGAATGCAAGGCATATTACTATACTGTATGAAATCTCTCTCAGCTTGCTGAAATACCCAGCTAAAGTGTGGTGTACATGGTAAAATATTCATATCATAAAAGCTATGAATGCAAGGCATATTACTATACTGTATGAAATCTCTCTCGGCTTGCTGAAATACCCAGCTAAAGTGTGGTGTACATGGTAAAATATTCATATTGCAAAGCTATGAATGCAAGGCATATTACTATACTGAATGAAATCTCTCTCAGCTTGCTGAAATACCCAGCTAAAGTGTGGTGTACATGGTAAAATATTCATATCGCAAAGCTATGAATGCAAGGCATATTACTATACTGTATGAAATCTCTCTCAGCTTGCTGAAATACCCACTAAAGTGTGGTGTACATGGTAAAATATTGAATGCAAGGCATATTACTATACTGTATGAAATCTCTCAGCTTGCTGAAATACCCAGCTAAAGTGTGGTGTACATGGTAAAATATTCATATCGCAAAGCTATGAATGCAAGGCATATTACTGTACTGTATGAAATCTCTCTCAGCTTGCTGAAATACCCAGCTAAAGTGTGGTGTACATGGTAAAATATTCATATCGCAAAGCTATGAATGCAAGGCATATTACTATACTGAATGAAATCTCTCTCAGCTTGCTGAAATACCCAGCTAAAGTGTGGTGTACATGGTAAAATATTCATAGCTATGAATGCAAGGCATATTACTATACTGTATGAAATCTCTCGCTGAAATACGTGCATGGTAAAATATTCATATCGCAAAGCTATGAATGCAAGGCATATTACTGTACTGATGAAATCTCTCTCAGCTTGCTGAAATACCCAGCTAAAGTGTGGTGTACATGGTAAAATATTCATATCGCAAAGCTATGAATGCAAGGCATATTACTATACTGAATGAAATCTCTCTCAGCTTGCTGAAATACCCAGCTAAAGTGCGGTGTACATGGTAAAATATTCATATCGCAAAGCTATGAATGCAAGGCATATTACTATACTGTATGAAATCTCTCTCAGCTTGCTGAAATACCCAGCTAAAGTGCGGTGTACATGGTAAAATATTCATATCGCAAAGCTATGAATGCAAGGCATATTACTATACTGAATGAAATCTCTCTCAGCTTGCTGAAATACCCAGCTAAAGTGCGGTGTACATGGTAAAATATTCATATCGCAAAGCTATGAATGCATATACTGTATGAAATCTCTCAGCTTGCTGAAATACCCAGCCAAAGTGTCATATCGCAAAGCTATGAATGCAAGGCATATTACTATACTGAATGAAATCTCTCTCAGCTTGCTGAAATACCCAGCCAAAGTGCGGTGTGCATGGTAAAATATTCATATCGCAAAGCTGTCAATTTTTAAAATAGCCAGGATCTCCTTGCTAGCTGGACAAAGCCAATCCAGGTTGGTAATCAGCCCGGCTCGTATAAACGGGCCCAAGTATTTACATGTTCAATTCCCTTTGTAAGCTTGATTATTCTCAAATTTCTAGATAATGAAATATCTTCGTTTGTTCATGCCAGAATCTGGAGTGAAAGTGGTCTCATGTACTCGTTATTCTACTGAAAAGAAAGGTGCAAGGGTCATATCAAGACAATCATGGTAAGCATTAATTGACAATTATTCGCCGAAGGCGAGGTGAATATCGGTGAATAAAAACCGAGACGAGTCGATGTTTTTATTCACCGATATTCACCGAGCCTGAGGCGAATAATTGTTTTAGTAAAATTACATACTAGGTGATTATTTGGGAAAAAATAAAAAATGCACATTTCAAAAATATTTTAATTGAATATTTACGATAAAAGCGGCTTAAAATGCTTTAGGTGATTATTGCGTATTAATCCGAGGTAGCGCAACCAATCAGCGTTGAGAATTTTCAATAATCACCTATGTAATTTTACTAATGTTTGTTAATGTCAGGCTAAAGTTGGTCTTATATATTTATTGCATTATGTTCAAATTTGTCACTTTCTACCATATCCTGTAAAATGATATCCTGTAAATGGGGTGCTCAAGTCTGGCCCCCGGGCTAGTCCGAGCCTGGTTTTCGCAAGATCCAGCGGTTATTATTTCCTATAAAATATCATCTTGGGTGGGAGCCAAGCTGGCCTGCTTAAACCGGACTTTTATTTTCTATATAAACACAATGAACAAGGCTGAAATACCTACCCAGATGAGTATTAATACTTTGTTTATGCAAATATAATGTTGTAAATGGCATTTTTTCGAACGATGTTGGTTTAACCCATTAATTAACTGGCACCCTACCACTAATGAGTAAAATCATGTGGCGTTAGACAGAGTAAAATACTATAGTAGGGCGCATTGTAAGCTAATGGGTCACAAAACCTCAGTCATTATTGCTGTGGGTTATAGCTGTGAAACTTGTTTGGACAAGTATGATATGATGGGAAATGTGTTTACAGTGTACAGGTATATTATGTAACTCAGCGCTGGTGCTTTGTTTTGGCAAGCCAGCCCATCTGTACTGTCTCATTTAAACACACGTAAAATCCTCTGTGGAAAGCGAGCTATTCTGGTCACCCACCCGGGAATACTCACCTCATAGATACTGTATAAACAGCCCCTATAAGGAGTAGAATACTGGGTTTGGTGGATAATCCAAGTGAGTAGATATATACACAATTTAAGACCTAACCAGGAACGGTTGCGAAAAATGCAACACTAGGTCCTCTTGCAGGAATTGAACCCACGGTCCTGCGATTCCGGTGCAGCGCTCCAACCAACTGAGCTACAGAGGCCAGTTGCTGAGCTGTAACCGTATATATAGGTGATCGGGTGTGCGGGTTGTGATAAGGTAAACTTCATTATCCTATAAGGAGTAGGGCTATTTATATCCTACCTGCTTAAGCCAGAAGGGCAACCTTCATCACAGTTCCAGAGATTCTTCTATTACAGAATCCCAGGCCAGCCCAGTCGTCCATATAAACAAAATAATATCTATAGTAGAAATGAATAGATCTTGCTTAGTGGGTTGACCCGTTAACCAGACCAGCTTCCATACTGTACATCCTCGAAGAAAACATTTCACTGACAAAATTTGTAAGTATGGGTAAATTGAAGTACTGTATTAGATGATAATCATAATCATAATAATAATAATAATAATAACCTGGAGTTGTCGAGCATATGTACAGTATGTATGGAAAAAACATAGAGTTCATACGGTATGTTTCACACCAAAAGAAAATATTCAAATCGAAGCCTCCAAATGAACTATACAGTTTGATAATCAGATACTGTAAAAAGTAGACCCTTTTTACTGCCCTAAGTGGCTGAACAGTATAGCTATTGATCACCTTATCTGTAGAACTTAACATTATTAATGGTAGTGAAGTGTCGTGAACTCACAGAAGATGTCTCCTGTCTAGTCCTTTTCTGTCCCAGAGGGGACTTTTAGCTTTTGCCATATCGACAAAATATGGATGGTTAAAGATATTTTGAAATACTATGTACAACCATCTAATTGCTATTGTTTGTATAGGTGTAAAGGTGACAATATTCCATATCTGTGTGGTTGTATTGCTGAAATGACACGTGAAGAAGAGACAAAGTTACTTCGTCCTGGTGAGAATGACTTCAGTATCATGTTCTCAACAAGAAAGAATTGTTCACAATTGTGGTTAGGACCTGCAGCCTACATAAATCATGGTATGGAATCCTCGTATACTTAAAGCGAATTTTTTTCAAACTCCTTACTAAGGAACCACTATGGTTAATTAAAGAAATAGAATGACAATGGCAATTAGCAGGGAAATTATACTGATTCCTTAGATATAACATGCAAATATCATTTCCATATTATTTCTTTTATTGTGGATTTCAAAAAAATTCGTCTGTAAAGCATGGCCTATCGATCCCTTAGTCTTTATGAGTTCTAAGCTAGCTAAAAGTTACCACATGGATAACTGGCTTGTCGCAGCCAAGCATTTATAGTTACTTAGTTGTAAATGCGCTTATACAATATAGTCTGCTAGATTTGCTTGGAGTCTGTCTTTGCCAGAAAACGAGGATTTATTTGGGAGTAATAAAGGAATAGCGGACGGGAGATAAGCACGCAAAATTGCAGGAAGGATAGGCAGCTTGCAGGAAGGATAGGAAGCTTGCAGGAAGGATAGGCAGCTTGCAGGAACGATGGGCAGCTTGCAGGAAGGATAGGCAGCTTGCAGGAAGGATAGGAAGCTTGCAGGAAGGATAGGAAGCTTGCAGGAAGGATAGGAAGCTTGCATGAAGGATAGGAAGCTTGCATGAAGGATAGGAAGCTTGCAGGAAGGATAGGCAGCTTGCAGGAAGGATAGGAAGCTTGCAGGAAGGATAGGAAGCTTGCATGAAGGATAGGAAGCTTGCAGGAAGGATAGGCAGCTTGCAGGAAGGATAGGCAGCTTGCATGAAGGATAGGAAGCTTGCATGAAGGATAGGAAGCTTGCATGAAGGATAGGAAGCTTGCAGGAAGGATAGGCAGCTTGCAGGAAGGATAGGAAGCTTGCAGGAAGGATAGGAAGCTTGCATGAAGGATAGGAAGCTTGCAGGAAGGATAGGCAGCTTGCAGGAAGGATAGGCAGCTTGCATGAAGGATAGGAAGCTTGCAGGAAGGATAGGAAGCTTGCAGGAAGGATAGGCAGCTTGCAGGAAGGATAGGAAGCTTGCATGAAGGATAGGAAGCTTGCAGGAAGGATAGGAAGCTTGCAGGAAGGATAGGCAGCTTGCAGGAAGGATAGGAAGCTTGCAGGAAGGATAGGAAGCTTGCATGAAGGATAGGAAGCTTGCAGGAAGGATAGGAAGCTTGCAGGAAGGATAGGCAGCTTGCAGGAAGGATAGGAAGCTTGCAGGAATTTGAGTCCTGTTAATCTTTTATTACTCCCAAATAAAACCCGAAATACATTTAGATGCAGATTTCGTAGCAATTCTACTCGTCTCAGTCGTCTGCAAACCAACGAAATACATTTAAAGGTATACAGTTGTGTCCATGAAACGTGCGCGGATTTGAAACATGTGCATCAAGGAGACACTTCATAATAGCATTGAATTATCAGTAGTGAATACTGAACACATATACCTGTACAGTGTTACGGTGAGCAAGCGAAACCGTATGTTTGTGATCCCGAAAATGTCGATAAAACGATAGACGGCAAATTTCGCGACCTTTCACATATTAGTTAAGGCCGTTTTCCATTACCACCGCGGTCGCTTTGCCCGCGTGGGAGGAGCGGACACTGCAGTGTTATTAGTCGCGCGTGCACGCCAAGAAAGTTGAATGTAGTTTAACTTTCATAGCGTGCAAGCGAGGGCTAAAGCGGATTAAAAGTGTCAAGCTGGGCAACTACAGCGCTTGTACGGAAATGTACGCTCGTCCCGCGCGGACAAAGCGACCGTAATGGCAAACGGCGTTAAAGTTTGACGCTTGGGAAATATTTATATACCAACATTGTGCTTGTTTTTGTTTCAGATTGCCGTCCAAATTGCAAGGTTAGTTTTATACTTAACTGTTTTGTTTTCAACCTTTGCGAGGCCCTGTCCTGGATAGCATCCCCAATGTCCACAACACTCACAAAATAGTTGATTATAAACGTTTTATTTATACAGTATAAAGCTCGCTCTTCTCACAACTCTCTCCCAAACGTTCGACCGCATGCGATTTTGATTGACATCTTTTAGCTCTTCCGCATGCTGTTCTATTTTTAAGTATTTTGATGCTGTGATCCCTCAGGCCTCAGCTATGGACTCCCCCCCCCCCCCTAGCTCAAGATAACAATCGATAAATCGTTTGCAGAGCCATAGCAGAGATTGCAGAGATTTTGTGGGACAAGGATAAAAATTTTCTTAGGCTTTATGATACTATCATTTTGAAAGAGCAGAACCTCGGATAAAGTAGATTAAAGTCACTTCTCTACGAGGTTCCTTAGTTGAAGGGTGCCAAATTTGAAGAGTATCCCCAACATGAGAGTTGAGAAATGCCCCATTCAATCTTTTCCCTTTTGGTACAGTACTGTAGTTAGGTAAAGAATGAAGCCTTGTTTGCTCTGCAAGCCCAGGTCTGGCTTGGCTTAATTTGGTTACGTTGATTGGCTGATTAAACTAGTCAGCTGATGTGTAAAGTTAAAACCTTGCCAGGGTCAGCTTGTAGTTTAAAAATTGCTTTACATGTATTGTAATATTAATCAGCCAGTGATTATAACTTACTGTGTTATCAACCTGAATATAAAATGTTGATATCAGGACGGTATATGAGGCTGTAAACTACAGTATACTAACTTTATGTGATAGCTCTATCTGTTCCAAAGTATTTAGGGACCGGTTGTTCAAAGACCGGATAGCGCTATTCGTTGGAAAGTGATTTTTCTTAAACTTTATAGAATCGTCGGTTGGTATACTGTACAGTAACCCAGACTAAAGTATAGTAGTGATAAATTGAAGTTGTTTTATATTTATTGTGGGGTATCCGTTTTATATAAGTTTAAAATCACTACCCCGTGGATAGCGCTATCCCGGCCTTCGTAGAACCGACCCTTGGGGATATCCCTTATTACTTGTGTTGCTATACAACAGGAATCTTGAGTACAGCACAGAACATCTGGTGTTTGGTAGAGTCAGATTGCTCGTACTTGAGTACAGCACAGAACATCAGAACTCGCACACAACTGAAACGAAAGTGGCATGGGGCAACTATATATTAGAGAGCTAGCGATGTTTTTGACAACACGGACGTCACGGGTTTATGACTTCTGTAGCCGTTCATTTTGGTGTCAGCTGTTCTTGCTTGAATCCAAGAACGTCAGTCAGTCTAATTTCATGTTTGTGATTTCAAGCAAAAACAGCTGTCGCCATCCATAACGGCTCGATTTCGTTCGTGAATCAAAAACGTCGCATGCTTAAGGTGGCTCCCTACAGTTAAGTACAGTTTGAAATCCGATCTATATAGATCAGACGTCATGATCGCGTCCCACGCGTGGAATATTCGTGACCCGGCAAAAATGTTTGAAGCAAGCCGCGGGAAGTTATTTTCGGAGACTTTTAATATATCTGCGAAGAAACCACAAATTTTTCATTACAATCGTAAACCTTTGAAATTTAAACAGTATGTATGTTTTTAACCAGTTTCTAAGCTTTCTTTTAGTGTGTTTTTTACCTATATACGTTCCGTATATTCTTTTATAATGTTCAAAATCTTCGACTGGTTGCATTGACTATTACTATTAGATTCTGAAATTATACTTTATACTGTGTTCAAGGAAGTCTAGAACTGCCAAAGTAATATAATATAATATAATATGTTACTCCTATCTTTCAACTCAATTCACAATTAGTGTTTGACCTGCTAAACTAGCACATAAAACTACAATACAGACAGTTTTATACGGTTTTATACGAGTTGTCTTTATATGAAAAATACATGTTGTTTGAATGTTTTGAAACGTTTTCACATTAATGTGTTGCTTGTTAAACTTCCTTTTTCACCTCAAACATGTAAAAAATATAAAGCACAAGCCAAAAAGTAGGAATGAAAATACATATAATTATATAAACAAAGTCAAAGAAGTGAAAGAACCAAGCATGAACTAAACTGACACGTTTCGCTTCATTATTGTGGTCACAGATCGTTGATTGTTGTGGTTTCATTTCGTGTTGTTCACGTATTATAATTTCTACGCATGCGCAAAGTGCGATCTTGTCGAGTCGATATTTAATCACGTCAGCAACTTCAAATGGGTTTTCAAGCTGTTTTTCTCGTGTTTCCTTCGATGAAATTTTTTAAAACTTTGTACACTTGTTAAATAAGACAAGAAGAAAAACATATCCCAATTTCAAAAAATTCTACA
This sequence comes from Trachythela sp. YZ-2020, assembly GCA_016169945.1. Classification (NCBI taxonomy): domain Eukaryota; kingdom Metazoa; phylum Cnidaria; class Anthozoa; order Malacalcyonacea; family Clavulariidae; genus Trachythela; species Trachythela sp. YZ-2020. The sequence goes on along the minus strand of JADLSH010000311.1, from coordinate 4,036,611 downwards.
AGGAGGTTTCTCTGCAATCGAAATTCCAAAATATCTCGAAACTAGCCTTATAAACTACCCTTCAAATTTTGATATGTTATTCTTTGGTGGACCATTAATCTTCCAAAAAAATTTCAGAAAAATTGACCGAAGGAGAAAAAAGATATTATCAATTCAATATAAAATTAGACAATATATACGCAAAGATAAGACAGCATGGTTGCCATAGCAACACTAACACTATTCCTGTTTGTCCATAAAGAGACAGCCCAATACCTCTTTACATTCCTGGAAATGCTAATTTTGCCCTGTCATAAGTATATCCAATATAAATTTAGTTGAAAGCGAAATTTACTGAAGTGCCCAAAGTTTTACAGAACTGTAGGGAGCCACCTTAAGCTCTTTAGTAACTGCAGAAAAAGTCGGTCACAGACCTAAAATACACATGTGGTATAAACCATTGTGCTACGAATACCCCTCGAAGAATCGGAAAGAAAAAGCTCAGTAAAATGTTTGAACGATAATTTATCTTTGTTGTAGTTTGTGTCGACTGGTTTCTCAACAGCATGTGTGAAAGTACTGCGTGATATTGACGAAGGTGAAGAAATCACCTGTTACTATGGTCACGACTTCTTTGGTGACGCTAACTGTAAATGTGAGTGTGTCACGTGTGAGCGGCGTGGTAAAGGTGCATTCAGTTGTCATGACAACAAAGACTCGGTAGAAAAGAAGTACAGTTTTCGTGATACAAGCAAAAGATTGAAGAGAGATACTCATAGAATAACAGGTGAGCATTACGAAGGGCCTGTTTATATGATCTCGCATATATAGGCGATCATCCGTTGAAGGGTTTTCAGTGATTTCAATAATTGTTATAATAGCAGGCTGTATTTCAACAATAGGCGTCTGTGCTCAAAATTTCCAGATGAGAGGCAAACATAAATTTTGCCAAGCATCGCTGTAACCAACTGAGCTACAGAGTTCAGTTATCAAGACTCAAGATCTAACTACAAGTTCATGTATACCGGGTGTACCAAAATAGACTTTAGCTGTTTGATTTAATGTAACGTAAAAACTAAAGCAGCTAATACACTCAAATTATTTAAGTTTTATAATGTTCAGGTCTTCAGGATAGGTTAACTTAACTTTTTTTTGTACAACATTTCAACTCTTCTTCAATATTAAGCGAGATATACATGTTTGAAATTGGAGCACGTTCGAGAAGCTACTGCATGTAGTCAAAAAACGGCATAAAATGGCTGATTAAACTTATTTGAATGCAATTGTCTTTCGTTCGCGATTACTCCCTATTTCAATGAAGTTAAGTTTCAAGTTATTTCATAGCAAATGTACAATTTGTTAATATTTCCTCACTTTTGGAATTAAAACAAACAATTTGGAACGTCTCACACGACAAACAGCCACTAAAACACGAGAAAACCTCGTGAGGCAATTGTTTAATCATGCCAAACTTTGGATCTAACAAATCATCCAATGTTCCTTTGATGGCATGGTTTCCCGAGTTAGACGATTTACTCTTCACATAGGACAAGCTTTTTCAGTTGATAAAATATTGATCTTTGAAACAATTATGCGATAGCTACATGTACTTCTTCAATTGCTATATAAATGCGTTCTTTTTTATCACAATAAAACTATATATGAAGTTTAACCAAACCAGACGCATGCAGTAGTGAAATGCGGTGCCCAGTCCAGACTAGCACAAGCCGGAGTAATGTGTATGTGTGTATTTAACTAAATATCTCAGCATTGCTACGCAGGTTCGCCTCAAACATCAATATTTCGTTTTTATATGCTTCTTATACTAGTTATAGGGCACCGCAATTATCGCGAATGTCAGAAACTCAGAATACTGGCAACATTTTAAGTCCTGGCTAATGCTATACATATCCGGCAGTCGATTATAAATAGACCTGGTATTTCGTATCTATTATAATAAAAGAAGTATTCTTGCGAAAGTTTGAAATGAGTTTGTTCGTGGTCGAGTGGTTAGGGCGTGCGCCTACGACTTCATTTGATTCCGATGTTGACGGTTCAAATCCCGTCGAAACACTTTTTCTGAAATCATTTTTAGACATAAGAGTTGGGATTTGGATGGGTATATTTCATAAAAACCAGAGAAAAAAATCTAAATTCGTAGCCAAAAATACGCCGGACATTTAGTTGTTGACAAAATAACAGTCATCGCAATATGTATGACCAGAGCATACTGGAAGTACTTAGTAATATGTAATTACTACCGGTCGACGTGCTTAAGTTCCGGTCTAAAGTTCCGATCGACGTGCTTATTAGCTTAAGATTCCGAAAGAACAAACGAACGAACTCACACCGAGAAAATAAAGTTGTGCCAACTTTGCAGGTGCACCGCAATAGTAATTGATATATAGGCCTATTATGCAAATTTTTAGCATTGTGAAAGATGCTTATTTAAAAACATCGATAGCTCAGTCAATATCACATCAAAATCGTGAGCTATCGTAGTACATCAAAATTTAGGTTACCTTTTCTGGATACAATTAAACTTACTTTTTATTTATTTAGTGGAAAATGTACTCCCTGTGATTCCGGCGCAACGCTTTGCAATTTTGGCCCACACAGAGGGACAATAGTTGCATTTTTTGCAACTGCTCAACAAAAACCCTTCAACGTTCAATTCTATCGAGCGAGATGCCCAAAATGTAGAATGTTTAATCACCGTCTATATTTTACATATAGCCACAATAGAACTGCCTTGTGGTTGGAACAAGGAGCCATCATCAGGGAAATATGATATCATACAGAAATATACATATTCTTAGAAAAAACCCAACAATTTTTGTTGTTCTCGATATTTTCTTTTTTAGATATAATTTCAGACAACACAACATCTGGTTATGACTCTGGAGTAGACTGCTGTGAACGTCCAGTCTTAGACGAAGTCAGTGAGATTGACAACCCAGAGCCCAAGACTACAGACTACACGAACAATGGTATTTCTGTATCAAATTTCTACAGCAATGTCGCATGCAACCCAATAATACCTGTGGGTGATAGTGCAACTGGTGTTTCAAACACTGTCATCACGCAGCAAAACAACATTTCTCAAAACGAAAAGAAAACTAAACCCATACGAAGGAAGAAACGGCGTCATCTTCTCACCGTCCGTCGTCGAAAAAATCGCACACGAAACATTGTTCAGTCATGTGAACAAACTGCTGGTGCATGGGAACAAACCACCAGTGCACGTGAACAAACTACTCACGCACCTGAACAAATTACTAACGCACGTGAACAAACCACCAGTTCATGTGAACATACTCTCAGTCTACCTAATAAGACCGCACGTGAGCAAAAGAGCAGTGCATGGGAATTTTTTAGCGATATTCAGGGGATGGCAATGAACCTTTCACTTGGGACGGTTGACCAGCTCTCGAACAAACCGTTGCACGTGGGCGACGCGCGGTCGGTGGAAATGGTGTCGCATGAATTTGTTAATATAACTGATCATGTGAATGATGATATTTTGCACGTGACTGATGAATATGAGAACATTATTATTGACTCAGATCAAGATACCCCAATGCATGTTAACGATTGCAAGAATGGTGTTGCATCTCAAACGAATCACGTACCGAATGGAATAAATCATGTGAATGATGAAGAAATTGACGTTGATGAATGGATGATGTCACATGCAAGTGATGTGATGTTTCAGACCAGTCACGTGAACAATGCCACTGACCACGTGGCCTGTAATAAAGATCACGTGATCACGGAAACCAATCACGTGAGGGATGTGACCAACATGGATGCAATTGCTGTGAGCGATGTTTGGAGCAGTTCTGAACATATTGAACCTCAATCAATGTTAAAAGCCAGCGCTTTGTGAACGTTGTAGGTCATGGACGGCCGGTAGATCTAATACGGAGTAATATAGATATCCCTTCATAATGTGTGATTGTTGTATTATCACAACTGGTGATCAACATGGCTGTGCGAATTATGTTAAGTGTAGTTTACAAGAGCAATGTTTAATTTGCAATTTCTATTTGAAAAGTATTTTATAGACAAGTTTACTTGTTTAAAAATTGCCATAATCATTTGAAAGAAAGTTCACCATATCTCGAAAATTGCCCATGTAAATGACATGTCAAAGAAACTATGACAAGTAACTGTAACTGCAAAATTTCCTTTCTACATTCACTAATTTTATGCGGTTTTACCTATATTTCCATAGTTGTTGACCATTTGTACGAACAAACTCAACAGAGCTTGAAATAACGGTCAAAATTGTCCCGAAAAAATTCCGATAAGATTTGGTCAGACATCGGCCACCGTATGGTAATTCCGTCAAGCTATGAATTAAATGGAACAAGAATTGCATTGTAACAATGTAATCCCACATTTCTGGTAGGACACGATCCGACTTCTGAGGTATGCGATCTCACACAATACCGCAACAACTACACTTTTCGCCAGGTATGTTATTCTTTTCAGACTTACTGCTCTGCTTTGTACGGACAAAACTGCGATTTGGTCGGAAAACGTGCGACCGTTATTTCAGGCTTTCAATTCAACAAGAACAAAGGTTGCCAAATTGAAATTCCTCGTGTAAACTACGCTTAAATAGTATTTGTACTATCATTTGATAAATTAACTGCACGGTTATTAATTATGGAGTGTTCTTCCCGATTATGATATCAGTTTATGATTTCAGTAATTTCGACGAAATCAGTTTATGATGATGTTATACATTACAATGAATGTAATGAATTAAATATTTATTGCAATTAAATTTGGCGTGCGCTTTGGTTAAAGCACTTTGCATCTCAGGATGTGCAGACGCAGATAACATTTCCTTTAAGCATCTGTTTCTTAAAAGCATTTGACAGGTTCTAATCTCTTCAGACAATCGCGTTTAACCAGCGTCACGGTGATTGGTTGAGAATATTGGAACCACGAAACGCTTGATGCAAACATTTTACGTTTCGAGTAGACAATGTTTTTATTTGAAACTGTTCATTCTAAGATGCAAACGACGGTACTAGTGTTGTCTCACTTGTCTGTTTCAAGTCTGTTGCCGAAACAGTCGTTACGCGAACATAGATTAATCCACTATTCTGCCGTCGTCAGTTCCTTGTCTGAAATCTGGAACGGCAGTCACACAGTGCAGTTTCACGTCCCTGATTTCAAGCAAGGCTCGATTTTGTACGCGTGAAGCCAGTGTTGTCAAAAATGTCCGTGCACGGGGAACTCGTCTCAACATAAAATTCTGGCTGACGAGCAAGTTCAGTTGCCAGTTGTACATGTGTACGTACAACTGGTCTTCTATGACAAGTTTTTGGTTTTTTGGCCGCCCTGATTGTATTATTAGGGAGCTTTAGCAATGACTACGAGTACGACTACAAGTGCGAGATTGGTTTTGATCGTACTCGAAAGCCCTACGACTTTTGCGAGATGGCGTATCTATAAAAGTTTAAAACAACGCCCGAAAATGACGAATCTCGTAGTCACTGCTATAAAAGCTCCCTAATTAGTATTGCAAGAACAGACCGGCCACCAACCGCATCCAATGAAGTGCTCAAATTATTTGGTGAAATTTTGTTTGTTGATCATACAGATGAGCAAGATTTGTACTTTGCCTGGCAACAAATGTACTTGACAGATAGGAAAAGTTGCCTAAACAGACGAGCAAATAAAACTTAACATGGTGACGAGGGGTGGCGTCATCAGAGATACACTTCATGGCAGATAGCTACCATCGTCTATATTCAAATTAAAGCCTGATCATTCTGTTTAGTACCACGTTTCAACAGCTAGGCAACGTTCCAGTATTAAACCTGGTTGGTACGAACGAATACTAATTGTGAATTGGTACGAATTTTGGTTTATGACGTCATTTCGTCTCGCTATTTCAAATCACCTCGTTTCTCGGCCCCTCTTCTCAATCATTCTTAAATGTGTCTGAATAAAGGACATATTAGTATATAGTTATAGGCGTACACACTACTGTCTCAAGGCGTACACACTACTGTCTCAAGGCGTACACACTACTGTCTCAAGGCGTACACACTACTGTCTCAAGGCTAGTTTAAACGGTTTAACATTGAGCACAGTATTCAAGCTCGGAACAGGTTAATATATTTAACTTACTACGCATGCGCAAACTTGCTTACATTTTTCTCCCATAATAAACACGGTCTCTCAGTTTCGATAAATACCTTCGCATGTTGCAGATTTACCCATGCCTTAGCGAGGCAGCACTTATTCTTGCGATTTAAATTCATATGGCCATATGATTAATTTTTGAGTGGTTCGATCAATCGAACCACAGAATAGACATGAGCAGAAAGTCCACTCTCGTTCCGACCTTCGAAGTTTTTGTGCCAGCACATGTTACTTCCGGCGTCTTGGCCGCCATGTTGAAAGCAACCAACTCTGGTCCAAAAGTTATAAACTAATATGGCGAAACTTGTATTTCATAAATTTAAATGAGTATATCGTCGTTATTTTATGGTGGATGTCAGTGAAATTTTCAGGACGTACTAAAGAAAGGTAGATTATTCATTTTATTTTAATAAAAGCGTATTTAATGATGCTAAAATTGTCATTTTAAACGCATTGCTATGTGCTGTTTTGGGACCCGAAGTCATCCGATGGGATATACATGTTATTTTTCTGAGTGTTGCTTGAATTGCAACTATTATTCGACTTAGCTTGAACAAAAAACGTCATGTCTTTTTTTTAGATGGCAGTAGGTTGAACTTTTTGAATTTCAGGCGCATATTTATACTGTATCGTAGCGTTATACCAGTCGTACTACCATTAAACACAATAATCATATACCTGATCAGTGAAAGGGGCTTCTTTTCTTACTTAACAAAAAAGTTTTTGGACTAAACTCAGTTAACTGCGCGATTTGAATCCATTTTCACCAGAACTGGCTTATAATTTTTAACTTTGATTGCTGGATAACAGTATAAAGATATTTGTTCACATCTATCAAGCAATTGATGGAGCAGACTAACTTGCTAGAAGTTACAGTTCATGACCCAAAATTGCAACACACTAATCTCATGTACATTTACACAGTGTAGCACCATCTTAATGACTTCACCTGTTTTCATTTACCATCAGCATCACTAGGTTTACCATCTTAGAGATAAGAATATTGAAGGAGCTAGACTAAGCTCCAAATTATTACACATTCAAACTGTGTTGGCTGCATAGCTCAGTCTGGAATGCATTGGTCTTGTAAACCAGAGGTTGTGGGTTGCATTCTCACTGTGGTCAAGTTGATTTTTCAGCTTGCCCAGTGTAGATTTACTCAGTGTAGCAACATCTTAGTTAGTAATTTCACCTGTGTATGATTACCATCAACATTAGATTTAACACGAGTCTTGTATCTTACAGTTCAGTTCTTCTGTACTCTGGTGTAAAATATATTAAGCAATATAGCTTATAGAAGTTACTGTTAAGTAAACTGTTTTGGCAACACAGCATATTGTCCAGTGTGCATGGTTAAAGATGTGCTACCTTCAAATATTTTCTGTCCTTCTTTTTAGTGATGGAAAGCTCACGATTGGCAAATTTCAAGTTGTAGTAAATGCACAACCTCAAAAACAATTTTTGTACTAATTCCAATGGAAATTCATCACAGCATTTAAATGGCTATAGCATCAGTGTTGAGATTGTTGGACTTTTTGTATTGTTGTACTGAATTTTTGTGGATGAAAGTTTTTAAAGATATAAAACCAGTTTTCCTCTAGCAATAGTTTCGCGCAAGGACTTTGCTCACATTTTGTGAGTTTTCAACTCGGTATTCTGGAACTAGTTGGACGAAGAAATAAAAAAGTCGTTTTGCGTAAAAAAATTGGTAATGGAAAATCAGCGTAGATATTCAGCTAGTAAAAAGTATAGGTATGAAAAGAGTAAAATATTTATAAATACATTGATATTGATTCTCCAATAATTGAACGATTAAATCATTCGTTAGATTTATGTCATTACGCCTAGTTTCCCGTTGAGTATGACATTGGTTGTAGTCATTACGGATTGATAACGTAGGCCCAGTACTCAATAGAGGTTTGGAAGTTTCTAATTGATTCTGATTTTATGGAAAAATAGTCGACAAGTCAATGTAGCATTTTGAAAGAGTTAAAAAATCAACTGCCATATTTTAAGGCAAACAATATATGTATGTTGCACAAATATAAATGAACTTGAATATAGAATAACTTTCAAACATATAATTCACATAAGAGTCTGAAACAAGATTGAGATCTTGCATTCCAGTTTGAACCATACCAAACTAAAATTAAATTAAAAGTTTTTTTTACATTTTTGGACTTGTACAACTTGTACACAGTAAAAAAAACTAGATGTCAAAGTTTCATTTACTTGGTTTCCTTTGTAAAAAAACACTTCAACTTGCATGCACCAAATTCAGATTTTGTTGCAAGTTGAAACCAGTTTTATTGCCTGATATATTACTCTGCCAACAAGTCTTAATAACTAAGGTGATAGCAACAATAATATACTTGGTGCTAAATGTAACATAAACTTGAATAACTGAAAAAATTCTCATCTTCAGATTATTTTCCCCTTCATTGTAGAATGTAGAGTTAAAACTGTTAACACAATCTTAAAAACTAGAGTGAATATTAGAATCTTCTCACAGATTTATAATTAAAACTGTCATCAAAATAAATCAGGTCTTTCATTGTCTGTTTTGTAAATTAGGTCCCATGCTTGCAAGCATTGATCTTTAAAACTATTTTTCCAATATCAATGAACAGTCATATTAAGGTCATAGGAGGCCTTGTGATACCAAATTCGTAAAGCCACAGCCAAAGGATTTTAATAGGTTCAAGTCAAGATATTATCCCCAAAATTTATTTTTGAAGACCAATTTCTTTCATATCTCAGTATTCTTTTATATTAAACCATTGCAGGCCAATATGCCAAGTTAATATTTCATTGCTCTTGGTGAGTACTGAGTACCGGCAATTCGTCAAAGCTTGATCACAGATTCACAGAAAGTTCTATGAACTAGTTTATTTCCTTCATTGCCCATGGCGTGTACGTCCTTAATCCTTTTATACACCGTGAAATATCATCAACTTATCACTCAAAACATATCGTACGGCGATGACTAAGCTCACAGAAGCTATATAACTTGTATGACAATGTATGACAATGGCCAAATTCCACGATTAAATTCGTTTCTCATCCTCATAGTGACAATTAAACCAAAGAACAGCCTTTTCTTTATAATATTTCAAAGTTTCCTGAGTTTCGCTTGGATACATAAAAAGCTAGAGCACTTTTAGTGGCTCTATTTCGTATTCCGCCATACTAACTCCTATAAAATTTCCTCTGGTTTGGTTGCTTTCAACATGGCGGCCACACCGGAAGTCGGCTGAAATTCTGGCACACTTTTTACCCCGGAGTGAAGCTTCTGCTCATGTCTATTCTGTGAATCGAACCATAATATTAATAAAGTAAAACCTGTTTTCTATTACATGATATTGTTGAATAACCAGGATATTTTCGTGTAATAAAAATACGAAGAATTGCGCCGTCGTCATCATTACAGCAAAGTCAACTATGCCGAAATCTCGGAGTGACATATTTTCAGGTGGTTTTACACTGTATTTAATACTTTGAGATAATATAATACGGTCCAACCCAATAAGCAGGTTAAGACCAATCCAAAAACTAAATTTAGTCTTGTATTTGGTGGCAAATAAATAGAGAGATAAGAAGATGCAATTGTTTACTCCTTTTATATTTCAATATCACCTCTGTTGCTTGCGGTGTTCGATTATCTGCATCATTACGCATGCGTATTCGAAAAAATGATTTCGTTAACTATTTTAGTGTTTTCCGAGCGTTGTATAAGTATATCTTCATATTCCTGTAAATATATCACGTTTGTTGATGTATCTATTTCTAATAAAGACTATTATTATTATTCCTGTAAATAGAGGTTTTGCATCATCACGTGACCAAATTCTAAAATCTTTAACGTGCAACCTATAAAACTGGCTGTTAACAAGTATTATTATACATTGCATTCACTACGTGTCTCCTGATTGACTAATTGCTTACAGTTAAATATGGCAATCACGCAACCTACAGATAACTCAGTTATCTGTACGTTGAGCCCGCAGTACATGCTTTTTTAGCGAGCGACAGCTCACATACAAGAATAAAAACAAGAAAAACAACATCAATAAACGATGTTTTAAGTAAATTAGGTTTCTAATATTTTGTCGTTCTTGTTTTAATTTTATCATCGTCTCGGTAAGTGTTATCAGTCTCAGCCTTCGGCTTCGCCTGATAACACTTACCTTGACCTTGATAATTCCGGATATCACAAAAACCTTATCCAATAATGGTTTATTCGTTGATACAATTATTCTCTCGCGAGTTTAAAAGGTTTGAATACTTCGTATTGCTGACGTCGACAATATTTAGGTTAGCTTTTAAAAGCAATATATAGTATCATGGTAAACAGAATATGGACATTTGTTATAAAACACATCTTCTCTTGAGCATTTCTTTTTGGCCGCCATGTTGGATGGCAGGTGGATGCCATCCAACATGGCCGCCAAAAAACAAATGCTTAAGGAAGACGTGTTTTATTAGACATGTTTATATTCTGTTTACTATGATATTATAGTTGCTTTTAAAAGCTAAATTGAGTTTTTCGCGTTAGGTTTAGAAAAAACGTAGCTTTTAACGGCATTTGAAAATAATGCTGACATTGAAAATAGTGTGTATCTTTTGTAGTATAGAATGATAAATATAAAATAATGACGGCTACAACGAACCATAGTTAATAGAGACATGGAACGAACTCAACACATTATAATGACACAAAAAATTATTTTCGTATCAATTTTCTAGCAAGAGTAAACGAAGGATAAAAAATAAGTTTACGAAATATAGAAATAAGGCCGTTTACTTTTTCAGCGGGCGGTTGCTCTCAGTGTGTGTTTCTTAATGTTCGCGCACGCTTTCAAAATTGCTTCCTTTCTGGATCTGCGAAAACAGATATTGTCAATGTATGTACAAATTTCTACGTGTAGCCAATCAGTGTGGAGTAGCCAATGATGACGTAGAAGGAAAATTCAAAATGGCGGATGTCGATGTTACTTATTTTCAATCACATTCACATTTAACACGAGGAGCAAATCACTGATTTAAATCTCGTACACCCAGAGCCGCCCAGAGGGAGGGAAGGAAGCAAAGGAGGCAATTTTCCCCAGGAATATGCATATATATTACTGTAAATAAGCTCGGAGACCATAGACTTCAAATTTTTTCCCAACCCCCTTAAAGCATTTTAGTACTGAACGCAGATTGAGAATATGTATGCTAGGCACCGTCACGTGTTAATGTCAAGCTTCACCGTCTTTGCCTTTGGAGTAAGCAGATAGAACTTCACAATTTGTATATATTTTCTGCACATGTATATTATAGAGCAAAGTTTGTATATTCAAAGTCTAATTAAATTAAGATAACATACAGTGTAATATTGGTTGTTTCCATACATATTTATGTGTACAACATAAAACTGTATGAAGTTTTGACACTGAGAAACAGTAAGCTATTATTTTGCAATGTTCAAATACTAGGTCCCCACGAAGACTTAAATATTGCTGCAAATTGCAACAAACAACTGATCTCAACGCATTGTTAACTACTTGTTTTTGCATGTTTGAAAATAATTCTAATTAACTTGTGCTCAGATCACTCAGATCAGCTGTTTGTTACAAGAAGCAGCAATTTACCTATCTTAAAAACCATTTAATGTTTTAAACATGTCTAACCATGCGTTGTTTATCCATCAAATTCTAGCTTTACTCCATGAAAATTATATACCTTAGATCTGGTAACAACTTGCTGTAAAGGACTCCTTGATTTTTTCTTTGCCTTTAGGAATCACATTGATATTGTTTTTAGGAACTTTCCCTGCAGCATTATCCTTGTTGTCGACAAGATAGCACTCAATTTCACTCGATCCTTCTGGATACAAAACCAAGCAGCCTTGATCTGGTCTGGCAATGATGACTGCACCGAATGGCGGGAAGTGCGATGCACATCAAAGCCTTCTTTGCTTATAAATCCTCGCAGATTTCAGCATGTCAAGGTTAGCCATCAGCTTTTCACACATAGCAACGGTTGTGTGTCCAGAGGCGTAGGTCTTCATAGGTTGAACAACCTCAGCTTTAACATATACATCCAGCTCGATTCCATGGCCTTTCTTTCCCAGTAGATTGATATAACAGTTCTTCTGTAGTAGCCATAGGCATACGAAGCGGGGGGGGGGGGGAGCTGCAGCCCCCCAATTTCGACAGAAATGGTAATGTCGGGCAATTTCTACTCGAGAGTTGGGCAATTTGGTCTTGTGTCATGACGTCATGTCATATAATAAATAGCATAAATTTTAATCTGAGTAATTTACAGGGGTCTTTAACTATATAACTGGGGAGCTTGATATTTTCCCGCAACGTTTTGGCGTTTATTTTCCGCTTTTTGACTAGCTAGCTCGACGATTTGTCGATAATGACGATATCCGATTGCATAGTAGTGTAGGGATTTCTTGAATAATTTATACCATTTAATAGATTATCCGGCGGTTGACTGTTGTGTAAATCTACCTGAAAAATACATTGAGAACTTCGACGTTTCGAGCGAAGGCCCTTCGTCTGGAAGTTAGTAGAATGGGTCGGTGAAAAAACATGTGCTTTTATAGTGAATACAAAAGCGATCACGTGATAAAAAATAAACCAATCAGATGGATTTAATCAAAACAAACTATAAACAAAATATGGAAATCACATCACAAAATATATTAGCACACAAGGAGCAGCGAACAACGATAACAAAGCAAGAAAGAGGAGGTGAGATGTAGAGTATCTTTTATTTTAACAGATTTATTTGGATCAAATAATTACAGTATGTGTTGGCTATGTAGAAATATACGATAAAAATATTTACATTTGCTAAGAGAAACTTTAGTTAGTGAGTGATCCAAAATGGCAAGGTACGAACGGGACTCTAGGAATGCATGCAAGGCACCTGCCAGTATCTGCTGATGGCAGGCATAAACAGATAGGAGTTAAATATAAGAGAGGCTCTCATTAATGCCGAGAGGATGAATGGTGCCAAGTTGGGATATTTATGGATAATGTTTGGTGAGCATCGTCGTGCTGTCGTAAACAATGATACTAAACAATCTGTTGCCAGACATTTCAACACCGGCAATCACAATGTTTCGGATATGAAAATTCGAGCTCTGTGTCCCATTTCTGGTAGTAATGATAGCCGCAAAAGCCAAGAAATGCGTCTCATTTCCCAACTTGGCACCATTCATCCTCTCGGCATTAATGACCGCCTCTCTTACATTTAACTCCTCTCTGTTTATGCCTGCCATCAGCAGATACTCTACATCTCACCTTATCTAATATTTCTGTCTTTCTTGTTTTGTTATCGTTGTTCGCTGCTCCTTGTTTATAGTTTGTTTTGATTAAATCCATCTGATTGGTTTATTTTTTATCACGTGATCGCTTTTGTATTCACTATAAAAGTACATGTTTTCCCCCGACCCATTCTACTAACTTCCAGACGAAGGGCCTTCGTTCGAAACGTCAAACGGTTCTCATTATATTTTTCAGGTAGTTTTACACAACAATCAACCGCAGTATTTGCTATACTCTGCTCAATTTAATAGATTCCAAGATTGACCTTAGTTGATCATTTAAACTGATTTATGTACTTGTTAGGCAGTCTTAGCTGCCCAGAAATGCAGGAAATGGAGTTTCTGTGACCCCACATTTTCATAATTTTTTCGGGTTCACACCCGGACTACATATACCCCACCAAAAGATTAAAATCACATGCGTATAGTCGGTCTGATTTTCTTAGAGATTTAAAGTCATTAGTGTTAAAGTTAAGTTTCCCTCCAGTGAAAATTCCTTAAAAAGGTACTGGTACTTTACCCTATGAACGTGCTGTTCCTTCTAAGATGTCAATGTTAGACATTTAATAATGTCTGGCAATTTTTGTCTTCGTCGGGCAAAATGGTGGCGCTCCCCCCCCCCAATTTTTTTTTCGCCCGTACGCCTATGGTAGTAGAATTCGTGTTCTGGATGGCAGTGGCGTAGAAACCTATCAATTTGTTGAATCAACAAGTTTTCTTCGTCTGATAGCGCGCTGTTCTGGTTAAATATATCATCAATTTCTAATTTCTCAGCCATCACGAGTGGAGAGGGAATGCTCGTAAACAATGGACCTGAATATTTAGCTCCGGCATCAACTAGCAACTTACATATCCGAGTGTTCTGCAAGTGAGAACTGCAAGGTTTAGTGGTATTGACATCGAGACCTATATCGTGTGGTGCCTTAACCTTCTTTTTCATTGACATCAATACCTATATCGATTGACATCAATACCTATATAGATTGACATCAATACCTATATCGATTGACATCAATACCTATATAGATTGACATCAATACCTATATCGATTGACATCGAGACATATATCGATTGACATCAATACCTATATCGATTGACATCAATACCTATATCGATTGACATCGAGACCTATATCGATTGACATCAAGACCTATATCGATTGACATCAAGACCTATATCGTGTTGTGCCACAGCCTTCTTTTGCATTGACATCGAGACCTATATCTATTCGGCACTTTACCAAATTGCTTTCGCTTAGTTCAACAGCAACATGCAGCATACTCCTCTTCAAATGATCTTTTGTAGCAGCATATTTTCTTGTATTTGTGTTACTAACATAACTTATATGCCTCGTCACTGTTTTTTGAGACCACTTTCAACAGTTCCTGTAACAATACGTTGTAAACATCCCAGAAGTGTTCGTTGTTCGTTGTTCACTTGCACCATCATGAACAACGTCTGTCTCTTGTTCCACAGTTTTCTCACTTGAACGCATTTGTATTTCGGTGTTCTTCATTGGCTACTTGGCTCAACATGGTTCTTTTGGATAAGAATCAGCTCAAAATGTGACATTGCAGAAAAAATGTCAAAGTTATCAGATACGCATCGATATGATTTTCTGTAATTTAGCTTAGCAAGATTGGGGGGTCTCTTATTTTAGTTATCACTTAAAAAAATATAACGAGATTACTACTAAAATTTTACTTGAAAATGTCAAAATTTTACCTTGAATTTACCTGATCGTTTTTACCTTTTACAATATTTTACCTTTTGCACCCCACCCGCTCGCTACGTCCCTGGGCGGAAGTGAAACAATTACGAGTTGTGAGGTCACTTGCACAAGCCGAATACAGAGGCATTTGCTAAAGTAAAATACTTAAGAGCTCCATGGATTGGCAAATAAAGGGTTAATAAAGATTGTGCATAATTGAGCAACAAGCACGAACATTTTCCTGTCGAAGCATCGATACTAGTTTGCAAAGCTCAGGCCAAAACGATTGATTTCTAGGCTTTGTAGATACCATAATCTTGAAAAACCCGGTGTGTACATTTCTACTGAAAATATACGTTTTCTTTATTTTTTTTGCCTGTTTTCGCACGCGTGTTTTTAAATGTTTGTCAGCGGCCATGCTTTGATTACGCAACACAACTAATGATCTCAAAACTTATAAGAATGTTGCAATATAATTACATACAATCATACATATCTCGAACTTGTGGGCCCAGTGTAGGTAGCGCCTATACAATAAGCTTCGGGTCTTTAGGATCAATCTGCGTGAAATATACAACAAGCACCTCGACGTTTCGAGCGAAGGCCTATCTTCTGGAAGTTAGTAGACGAAGCCGGGCCTTCCAGACGAAAAGCCTTGCTCGAAACGTCGATTTTCAGGTAGATTGATCCTAAGAACCTGGAGCTTATGAATATGAATGCTTCCTGTATTACATTGTTACATACAATTATACCTAAACAAATTATATGGTTCCCTTCTTGTAGTCCGAAATTATGTCAAATATTTTTTACAACCAACTTGTGTTGCAATTGGTTCAGCGGATATTTGGCAGAATTACTGAGCAGAGCCATAGCTTGGCGCCATGGCAACAACTAACGGCGGTAATAGACCTTTCCCAACATAGCTTCAAAACCTCGTTCCATCACTAGTGAAGGCCGTATATTTCGCGCGATTTTGACCAAAACGTACATTTTCCGATTGTGTTCCCTTATCAAGAAGGACGCTTTGTTGAAAGATCTAAATAGATATACACATGTTTTTAATCTTTTTATAGACTTTGTTTTGCTATGGCCATTTGTTGAATGTGTCATGCATTTTGAAGTCGGACTGGTTTTAATTATTTTGAATAAACATCGACGAAAATTGGGATATTTATAGAAATACAGTGAAGCTATATTGGGAAATATCAATTAAGTTTCTGCTTATTCTCTCCGAATTCTGAATTGTTCTCTACATACAGTATTGTTTGGGTACCTCCTTCCTTTCTGCTTTCTTTCGGTTAATTTGGGGAAGACGTTTATTTAATGGTGTCCAATTATATAAATATGTTTATCAAATACAGATAAGAAGTTACACTGAAAGGTTTACACATTACAATGGATTGTTTCATTTATTTACTAGTTGGTTTCTATAAATCTGCTTTTGGTTCCTTCATCTTCTCCTTCAGAAATAATTATAACATTGATCCATTCAAGGCTCCGTTGATAGATGATTCAACACCTCGGGCAATTTACACTGACATTGGATATGGACCGATGTTTGGATGGTATGATCTACACATATCAGATAACCCCAACTCTAACGACTACTCACGGGCAAATCCTGGTCGTCGTTACTACCATGCTCCACCTAGTTACAAGTATCGTGATGAAAATACTCAAGCTTTGTTAGCAGGAAGCCACAAGTTCACTCCATCTGAGGTTGAAGTTCTATATTTACATGAGTGAGATATTTCCTGAACACAACATTTTCTTGCATGAAAAACTTATAGTTATATTTAACGTAGATATACGACAAACATATAAATATTGTTATGTATTAAGTATAATAATGTGATTTTGGATTTAAGTAATAGTTGCATCACGTGAACAGACTCTATATGCTAAGAACTCGGCATATCTTGTTATTACAATAGTGGGACTCCCACTATTGTAATAACAAGATATGCCGAGTTCTGTGGGACATTCCTGCATGAACGGAACATTTTCTCACATTTAGAAAATAGTATATTATATATACGTAGATATAGAGAAGTCATGTATTGTCATGTATATTGTCACTTGCTTAAGCATTCTAATAAAATACTGTAACGTATTTCCAGTTTTTTTTCGAAATTTTAAGATGCTTCCGGGAACGGGGAGGGCGGTGGGGGTACGACAAAACTACCAAATACCAAATACTCCGCCAAACACATCTTCCGACCAACTTTCAGAAGTTAACTGAATTATAACTTGGTGATATTGAAATGCAACATGAAAATGACACGTCATATATGTTCCAAATGAAAATGACACGTCATATATGTTCCAGATGAAAATGACACGTCATATATGTTCCAGATGAAAATGACACGTCATATATGTTCCAGATGAAAATGACACGTCATATATGTTCCAGATGAAAATGACACGTCATATATGTTCCAAATGAAAATGACACATCACATGGGGCGGTTTCAGGGGGCCGCAAATGTGGCCAAGCCCCCGGCCAGATTTTTGTGATCTTAATATGTAAATCTTCGTTAAATAGACCCTTTGCAGAATTACTGGAGCGTACAACTACACACGCATAGCCTGTACTGCATTCTTTTGAAGACAGACAGAAACTTTAAGCATAATGTGAGACTGCCAAAAATTCAAAATAAATCGAAGAATTAAGACGAGGATATGCATATATAATGCTACGCTCCTGTAGTTCTGCAAATGTTATACAAGGACACAGATTGTAATAACTGAACACGACCCGAACAATTAGTTGAATTTCAGGAAATTTAACGCCTATAATTTTATCATTTCAATAGAAAAGCCTTTCAATTAAACTGCGTCAAAATCTCCAGAAATCATTATTGAGCTGAAAAAAACCTGTATATTTAATTTGAAAGATGGAAAACCATATCAAATTGTTTGATACGATCACTTATTACCTATAGCTCACCGGACTAAGGCCTGATCGGTTGGAAAGAAGTCATAAATGCAACCGGTCTTACTGGAGAACACAGGAAATAAATGGCGTTTCCGAGATTCTAATTTCAGAATTTTCCCGGGGTGAGCATGCCCCAGGCCACTCTTAGTTAATGCTGCCCTGAAATTAGTACAAGTACAGTACTGACGTTTAATATGCCGTGTCGTCAGAAGGATAAGGGATAAGGGCCGATAAACAATGCGGGAGATTGGGGGGGTGGTGTTGCTGTCTATAAATGATGCTGATATGCCTTGAAAATGTTAAACGTGTTACATGCTTCCATAACTATTAACAGGCTCCACCCCCCCTCACTTTTTGAGACTTGATTGTCGGTATTTCATAACAATACTCCGTAATACCCCGTGGATTTTCGTAAAAGAACGTATTTTGAGGGATCCTATTTAAAGGCAGTTCATGTGACGTACTGACGTACAGTGACATGTGACGTATACGAAGACATGTGCTTCACTTCAGAGTTCGGCCGCCATTGAGTAAATTGAGATTTGAGAAGAGAGCTTTTATTTCTTGAACACAACATGCCAGTAGCTTCATTAAGATCGAACCAAGTTGCTCCAAACGATAATATGGAGAGTATTAAAGCTTTGATCGGGATGATCGATAAGAAAGTACGAAATCTTGAGAAGAGAAAGGTCTGTATATTTTGCTAACCAACACCCAGACACGAACTCGCATCATATTGTGTACTCAATTTATACGGCCCCTTTCCTGTATTTAACTGTCTAAATTTTTATAAATCCAGCTTCTTGTATCTAGGACAACTTTAATTCATGCATTAGACTACCCCAGGACAAAAATATAACCGATTTTAAACAGCGATGCAATTCTATATACCTGTATAGTTAGCTGTAGCAGACATGCTAAATTTGCATACTCAATTTCACAATAATCGTATTGAAACTGCCTTATTTTTTTATAAATCCCGCGTTATTTATCAAGGGAAACTTGAAACTTACAGTCCCAGGGCAAAAGTAGACGTATTTTAAAGATCTAAGCTGTTCTATATTGTGTTAAACTGACAGGTCGGCAATAAATTCGTGTTTCGAATGCCGAAGCATGGTTTCCCTACTCGCTTCCTCGTAAAGAATACTAATCTGTTCTCGTTTAGGGCAAATTGGACTCGTATAAGCAACTTGCAGCTGATGGAAAGGAGTTAAACGATGACCAACAAGTATGAACATTTATATTTTTCACAATATTTTATCAATTTAAGCACATTTCGTTTTACCTGTTGTTGTGTAGATTTTTACCTCGAGAGCGTTGACAACCACGCTCGTGATTGGATTTTAGAATTTCCCATGGAACATGGTATTTTGTTTTAGTTTGTAGCTTGTTTTGAAACTAAATTTATGTGTTTATTTAAGGCTTATTTAATACATAAATGCCCTTTAATAAATTGTATTATATACAGACATGTTTAAAATGGTTAAAATTATAATCCACAATGAAAGCCCTTACACTTTGACAATGTCTGGCACCAGGTCGATTCCAATGTGAAACTCATTTCATCTGTAAATTTCATATAAATATCATATGTTTTTTTTCATTGATTTTCAAGCAATTGCTCAGTTGCCGATTTGTTCAAGTTTAACCCATTAACTGGCAGTACCCTACCACTGTCGAGCAAAACCGTGGGGTGCATCTGGGCACATTGCAAGCTAATGGGTTAACAAGAGACACTGGAAGATAGTTTTGTTAACCCATTAACTGGCGTTCCCCTACCGGTAACTGAAGAGCAAAATAGTCTGGCAATTAGATAGTATAATACTAAAGTGGGGTGCATCTGGGCACATTGCAAGTAAAGTTGGGCGGTATACCGGTATTCTTAGTTATTCACGGTATTTAGTTGATACCGGTATGGCGGTATTGGTTTTGACGCTATACCGGTATACCGTTATCGGCGGTATACTGTAAGATATACCGGTATTCATAACTATCATTAGTTTATCTTTTTATTTAAACAGCAAGAAAAGTTCACAAACGAAAAACAAACACAATGTATGCGCGCGCGGCCGTGGAATAGCGTATAATTAGATTTTAACATTTTAGAACATCGTTAATTAGCCAAAATTTGGAAGCCATTTAAGTGATATTTTAGCGTTTCATTTGACGTAAACAACTCCAAAGTCCAAATATGGGAGCTAAGTAGATTGTGCATTTGTGCTGCGTTATGGCTGAAGGTAGTACTAGTACTGTAGCTCACACATTTCCTTAAAAGATTTTAACGGCATACCGGTATACCGCGATATTTTAAAAATACCGTAACCGGTATTGAAATTTCAATACCGCCCAACTTTAATTGCAAGCTAATGGGTTAACAAGAGACACTGGCAGATAGTTTTGTTAACCCATTAACTGGCAGTACCCTACCGGTAACTGAAGAGCAAAATAGTCTGGCAATTAGACAGAGTAAAATACTAAAGTGGGGTGCATCTGGGCACATTGCAAGTTAATGGGTTAACAAGAGATACTGGCAGATAGTTTTGTTAACCCATTAACTAGCAGTAACCTACCACTGAAGAGCAAAATTGTCTGGCAATTAGACAGAGTAAAATACTAAAGCAAGGCACATCTGGGCACATTATTATTATTTAATAGTCTTTATTATAATGTTTAGACACAACATACATGGGTGGTAATGTTTAATTACATATTTACATGATTTTATAAAATTCTAGTTATTTTGCAAAGCTAAAAAGTGAAAGTTTGTATAATACATAATTAGAAATTATTAAAAAGACCTCTATTAAACCTTTCAGTCTTGACTTGAAGGATTTCATGAAGAATGTGTTCAGTGTTCCATATCAATGGGCTTGTCTGAAGAATTTATATATATATATGTTCTAAATATTTTTCAGTAGCCTAGGGCCCCATACCATACTTCGATTGCATATGTCAACAGGAATTAGATCAGAGTTTCAAATAATTTGGTCGAGAGGATAACCATATGATTTACATACTCTTAGGATATACATTCGACCGCTAGCTTCAATGGACAGCAAATTATCTACTTGTGGGTCCCAACAGCAGGGTCGTCTTGAAAGCCGACACCAAGGAGTCTAATCCGTTTCTTTCATTTAATCCCATTAATTGGAGAGGGGACCTGTTTCAATGATCCTTTACTTTTAACCATTTCCCAAATTTTGGATAGATTTCAGGTCATTCCATTTTCATCTGCCCAATTGCAAGCTAGTGGTTAGTAGTAGTATAACTTTATTTATACACGCTAATCCCGTCAACCGTAGCTGATTTCCACGGGGGGCGTGTGCCAAAAAAAATTTTACATGTAGAAAATGATAAGCTATTCACAAAATATATAAGTTTTTAAGAGATAAATAAAGGTTTTAGAATATTTACAGGTAAATTATTTAATACAATAGTTTTTTTTACGCACTGATGTGAGCAGCGATTTTATTACGAAAGGAAAGAAGTGATTTGCTTTCCCTAATTTCTTTTGGAATAGAATTCCAAAGGTGTGCTCCGTCGTACATAAAACTATTTTTCATGTTATTTGTACGCGGTTTTGGTAAACAAAGACCACTTGAAATGTCCCGAAGGTGATAATTAGTTTTCTCACTCTTATACGAAAATAGATTTGTGAGTGATTTGGGACCCATTTTGTTTAATAACTTATACATCATTTTAGCTTTAGCTTTTTTCCTTTCTGTTTGGAGTGGCTCCCAGCTCAAAGCACCCAAAGCAATCGTATGATCTACGTCATTGCTTACATTCAGAATAATTCTAGCTGCTCTATTTTGCAGTTTTTGGAGTCGTTTTGATTGAGTTTTGCCAAATACATCCCATACTTCACAGCAGTAGTCAAAGTATGGACGAACAATAGCGTTATAAATCAAAATAAGTGTATCTTGGTCGACAAATGGTTTGATTCGACGAATAGCAGAGATTCCTGCTGTTACCTTTTGCAAATATTTTCAGTGTTACTTTTCCAAGATAAATGCTGGTCAATTGTCACTCCCAGAGTTTTGCATTCATGAACTTGTTTAATTAATTTATTTTCAATAAGAACATTCGGATGATAGTCAGAAATATTTTTATCATAGGTTTTGAGCCAACTAACATAAACTCTGTCTTAGCTACATTGAGGCTAAGTTTATTGGCTATTAACCATTTTCTTAGGTTCTCTAAATCAGAATTTACTGCAGTCTCTAGGTCAGTCAAAGAATTTGCTGAAGCAGTCAAATTTGTGTCATCAGCAAATAACCTTGGTTTTGTTTTGCTTAGACAATGAGGCAAATCATTGATGTACAACAAAAAGAATAATGGCCCTAAGATAGAGCCTTGTGGCACACCACATTTGATCAAACGGTCAGATGAAAAGGAGTTTTTTATTTGGCACTTCTGATTTCGGTTTGTGAGATAAGATTTGAGAAAAGTTAGAGCTTGTCCTTTTATTCCATATAGCTCCAATTTGCTCAACAGAATTTTATGATCAACAGTATCAAAGGCTTTCTTCAAATCAATTAAAACTACTAGGTTAAACATTTTTCTGTCTAGATTCACATACCATTCATTAGTACAGTCTAGTAATGCACTAGCTGTGGAGTGAAATTTTCGAAATCCAAATTGGGAATCACTGAGAAGCTCAAATTTTGTTAAATAATTATACAGTTGATCATATAATATTCGTTCCATAATTTTACTAATGGCCGGTAAAACTGATATTGGTCTGTAGTTTCCAGGAATACTACGTTGGCCATTTTTATACAGAGGCATTACTCTAGCTACTTTCCATTCATCAGGAAAAGAAGATAGAGTAATAGCCTGATTAAAAATAAGTGTCAGTGAATCTGAGATGACAGGTGCAGCTAATTTAATAATTTTGCAAGAAATATTATCAATGCCAGTGGCTTTATTGCCAGAAAGTCCATGTAAAAGACGAGAAACATGACTGACAGTAACAGGCTGGAATGCAGCAAACTCTGATTTAGTATTTTTGACATATGTTTCAAAATTGCAATTTGAAGAATCTATTTTGCTAGCTAGATCAGGGCCAATATTTGAAAAATAATTATTAAAACCCTCTGCAATATCTTCAGGACTTGTTAAATTATTTTGACCTACATTTAGTTCATTTACCACAGTTTGTTTGTTTTGCCTACCTAACAAGTTGTTTATACTCTTCCAAGCTTTCTTGGGATTAAATTTTTGACCAGCTATTTTTGAGGAATAATAATCTTTTTTGGCATTTCTTAGTTCTATATTTACTTTATTTCTAGTTGTTTTAAAGTTTAACCAGTCATTTTCATAGTTTGTCAAAATGGCTTTTCGTTTAAACTTGTCCCTCGTATTCATCAGTTTCTTTATATCACTCGTAATCCAAGGAACTTTTTTCAATCTTATATTTTTGTGCTGAAGTGGTGCATGCTTGTCTAGGACTTCTAGAAATATTTCTTTCCAAATTCCCCACATGGCATTTGGATCTTCAGCAAGGAAATACACATATTCCCAGTGTTGATTTTGCAGTTCTTCAATAAAAATTTTTTCATTAAAATTTTTCATGTTTCTAATTTCAATAGTATTTTCTTTTCCTTGTTTGTTTATGACAGAAATATTCCTGATTGCAAATACTAAGCTATGATCACTAATACCTGTGTGAATGACACCAGAGTCAGAGATTTTCTCTGGCGTATTAGTAACAACATGATCAATAAGACTGGTTGTTGTCATAGTCACTCGGGTAGCTTCATCTATCAGTTGTGTTAACTGGTATAATTCATATAATGACTTTATTTTCTTTGTTGGGAAGTTTGAATCTTTATCTGTTTTTAACATATCACAGTTTAGATCACCCAGTATATACATTTCTTTATTTTCATTATCAATACCTTTGATCAATTTTTCAAAATGATCAAAGAATTCTGATAATGCACTGGGTGGTCTATAGACTGTAGTAACAAAAAATGGTTTGCTATGCGGCTTGATAATTTCAACACAGATCGCTTCCAGTTCAGAGGGAACTAGATCATGTCTTACTTTATAATTGATGGAGCTACGCAAGTAAATACAAACCCCACCACCATTTCTTGATCTATCTTTTCTTACAATATCATAGCCATCAATATTAATCATGTTATCAGTTATATTCGCATCAAGTCGTGTTTCATTAAATGCAATCAGATCAATGAATTTGTTTGTCATTGAAAAATTAATTTCATCTATTTTTTTTGGTAAACTAACGATATTCAGAAAAGCCATTTTGAAACCTCTTTCATTTGGGATTGAGCTGAGAGTTCCTAAAAAATCGCTGCTCACATTGTTGCTTGACATATCTACTCTAACTTGTGTTTCATCATGTGTTTCACATGACTGATGTGCATTGTCCACTCCTTTTGGCGACCAGGGTGTTGCCGAAAAAACTGGTTGTTGGTGTTTGTAGTGCTAATTCTATTTGACTTTAAGTAGGTGCAGAAAGCACTTCCCAAAGCTCTATCACCATCCCGATTTAAATGTAGGTTTGATCTATTTAGTAAGGATTTTTCTATAGAACTATTATCAATGTATGTAATCTTATGTTTGGAGCATAAACCATGAATTAATTTATTATATTGTTCGATTTTAAGATTGTTTACCTTGCCATCATAGCGTTTGATACAACCAGACACTGCTACCTTGTTGGTGTGGGCTTTCGCTTTGTTGATAAGACTTTCCATGTCTGCTGCGACCTTCTCTGGTTCTTCACGTACCAAGTCATTTGTTCCAACATGCAGGATAACACTGTTGTACTGTAGTTCCTCTTCCTGGTTTTCATCAAATTTCTTTGCAAGATGCTTCACAGTGGCTCCACTGTAGGAATGGGAGATTGCCTTGCTACGCGCAGCTCTGCCAATCTTGTTTCCGTCAATATGTTTAACCATAGAGTCCCCTATCACCAAAACTACCTTCTCCTGGTTCTTATGGTTATGTTTCATGGTGGATTTCTTGGTACCGGCAGAGCTACTGGGACCATCTCTTGATTCCTTATCCTCGAACTTTGGAGGCTTTCTGTGACGATCTGAGTTATCCTTAGACGGTCCCCTTGTTTGGTTGGCTTCTTTGTGGCTTTCGCTAGGACTCGATTCTTCCACATCAAACATTTGAAATGCATTAGGTGTGAGGAGAATTTTGTCCGTGTTGACAGCAGGTTTGGTTGATTTCTTGGCCTTTTCTGGGTTTTTTTTTCGATTTTCAAATTTCGATTGATTCTTTGACCTGTAATCATGAATCTGGCTATTTATGTTCTCGCTCAATTTTTCGTTTAGTACTAGTTCAGGCGATGATATGTTCTCACTATCTGCATCGATGAGCACTTCAAACCGGTTTTGTAGTGTAGGCTTCGTCTTTACAGTTTCGTGGGGAGTTGCATTTGATGAACGTTGTTTTTCCGCTATTTTCACCCATTCATTCTGTTTGACGTCGAGAATTCTTTGTATGTTCTCATTGTCAACGAGAAGTTCGGATATCGTAGCTTGAAGACATTCAATCTCTTTCGTCATTTTGTGGTTTCCATCGGTCAAAGATTTTATTCTTACGTCAGATTCTACAGCGTTTATAATTGTGTTTTCACGATCTTTAATTTGGTTCCTTTTGATTTCAGTTATTAATTCTTTTATTTCTGCTATGTCATCTTTCTGCTATGTTAACAAGAGACACTGGAAGATAGTTTTGTTAACCCATTCACTGGCAGTACCCTACCACTGAAGAGCAAAATCGTCTAGCGTAAAATAGTAGGATGCATTGCGAGCTAATGGGTTAAAGCCTGCTGCACACAATAGCTCTTTTGGCCAAGATAACAACTTTCATCTGCCACATTCTCGTGTGTGTTTGTGGATTTTTTATGAGAATTTTACTTCGGAGTAACTTGCTAAGCTACAACCTCTCTTGTAGATCAACTTTATTTAAACACATTGGCCTTTTCAGCAAAAGCTGATTTCCAAAAGGGATGTGTACTTACAAATTATTATTTATATACTAGCTCTAATATTACATACATAACAAATACAATTATATACCTATTTAGACAAAAAATTAACTACTACTTTAAGTCGAGATTAAGGTCGAGGAAGATAGCTTTTTACAGAACGAATTATACGATACCGAATTGCGTATCTCTTCAGGTATCTGATTCCATAGTTTAGCCCCACAATATTGGAAGCTTTTTTTTAAGGATTCCGTTTTTGGTCTTGGAATATAAAACCTTGTTGAAGAACCTCTCAGATTATGGTCATGAATGGTATTCAGATTTTGGAAAGCTTTGCGTAGTCGTTGGGGGGCTAAACCATTAACTGTCTTGTACATGAGCCTGGCTTTCATTTGTGCCCTACGCTCTTCAAGTGTTACCCAGCCTAGAGATTTTCGTGCCAAAATAGACTGACCATGTTCATTTTTTAAGTTCATGATCAACCTAGCCGCTCTGTTTTGGAATTTCTGTAGACGTTCGCTTAGGCCTTTATTAAGTGTATCCCATACTTCACAGCAATAATCAAAATAAGGTTGGATTAAGGCATTATAAACTTTTATCAAAATGTCTTGTTCGACATACTCCCTCATTTTTCTAATAGCCCCAATACCTGATGATATTTTACTGCTAATATGGTTAATGTGTTTTTCCTAACTCAAGTTTTCGTCTAATTCAACTCCAAGAGCTTTGGTATTTTTAACTTTTTTAATCAATTGATTATTTATTTTAACTCCTTGATGGGTATCAATATTACTTATTTTATGTCGTGTTCCAATTACAACATACTCGGTTTTCATTATATTTAGACTTAGTTTATTTGCACAAAGCCATTTCTGAACATTCCTCATGTCTACGCTCGCCCTCTCTTCCGCCTCACTAATTGTTCTGCCTACTGCCGTTAAGTTAGTATCATCAGCAAACATTCTTGGAGTTGTGCGTTCTAGGCAGCTTGGCAAATCATTTATATACATAATAAATAAGAGAGGGCCGAGTATACTTCCCTGAGGAATGCCACAAATGATTTCTTTCTCCACCGAGGGTATACTGGCCAATTGACAACTTTGAGTTCGGTGCGTCAAATAGCAACGTAAAAGATTTAATGCTTTCCTTTGGAAACCATACATTTCAAACTTACTTAACAGTATTTCGTGGTCGACTGTATCGAATGCTTTTTTTAGGTCAAGAAAAATAACTAAGTTATACAGCCCACGGTCCATGTTGGTATACCATTCGTTCGTACAATCCAATAATGTAGTAGTTGTGGAATGATAAGGTCTGAAACCAAATTGGTGTTTTGAGAAAAGATTATTCTGGTTAAGATACTCATACATTTGATCATACATAATTCTTTCCAGGAAGGATTGATATTGGTCTATAGTTGTCCAACATGGACCGCTGACCTTTCTTAAACAATGGAATAACCCTTGCAGCTTTCCAATCAGAAGGAAATTGATCCGAGTCAATTGACATATTAAAAATCTCAGTAAGAGAAGGTGCAATAACTGGAGCTGCTACTTGTAGAATTTTAGCTGAAATTTTATCCATTCCAGTCGCTTTGGT
Organism: Trachythela sp. YZ-2020; assembly: GCA_016169945.1. Taxonomy (NCBI): domain Eukaryota; kingdom Metazoa; phylum Cnidaria; class Anthozoa; order Malacalcyonacea; family Clavulariidae; genus Trachythela; species Trachythela sp. YZ-2020. The sequence continues at coordinate 4,008,914 of JADLSH010000311.1, read as the reverse complement.
GGTAGACAAATTAACTAGAAGAGTGTAAACCAATGTTACACTCACTGGTCGAAATGAGAAACTGTTCTTTGTCTTAGATTTTTGTTGAGTAATAAAATCTCGAAAACTAACGTCATTGTCATTTGGAATAGACTCAGCAAGCTTTGGGCCAATATTACTAAAATGATCATTAAAAATGTCGACTAATTCGTCGGTCGATGTAACAGTTTTACCTGGAAGTTTAATTTCATTAATCGTAGTCTGTTTTCTGTTTCGACCTAATATATTGTTTATTGTTCTCCAAGCATATTTAGGATTCTGTTTATTATTTGTGAATTTGTTTGCATAATAGTCTCTTTTAGCACTGTGCAAAGCAGTGTTAGCAACATTTCTAGATGACTTATATAGTCTCCAGTCTTCTTCTTTATTTGTCTTTATTGCTTTACGCTTAAGAGCATCTCTTTTAAATAATTTTTCCTTTACTTCCCGGCTTACCCAAGGAATATTGCCCCCTTTTCTTAGTCTTTTTACTCTCACAGGGGCATGTTTATCCAGGTAGTGAGGTAGTGAGGTAGTTTGACCAGGTAGTGAGGTAGTGAGCTCAGCCAAGAGCTATCGTGTGCAGCAGGCTTTAGGCATCTGTCTACTGCGTTATGATTCACAGTTTCTAATCCTTGTGACTCCCGAGTCTATTAGTAACCACCACATTGAAAGTTAGTATGAGAGGCTAGTGGGGTTTGAGTGCGATTATCGGTATTTATTGGGAAGTATTCATTACGCAGGAAGTTCTACCATTCAGAAGGGAGAGAGAGAAATCTGCCTCTAATAATAGTAAATGTACCAGGACATCCAAAGGGAATGGGGGGCGGGTTAAGTTCCAATTTCCGCCGTGATGAGGTGTAGATGTTTTCTGGAATGACCCATTTGTTTATTTAAACAATATGTATGTAGTATGTATGTGTAATATTGTGCCAAATGAATAGCTGTCACACTTTGGTATTAACAACGGTGAAAATTCTATTCTGAGCCTGTCCTTGCAATTTTTATATTGCTCTTGCTATTTTTAATTTTCTTCATTTACTGTTCAATACAGATCATATAAATATCCAAAGATATATTTGTATTATTATATGTTCGGAGATAGAAAAGTCATGTGAATAATAATGTATTTATATGGAAGAGTATCTTGAATGCATGGTGCTAGCCATGTAGGTAGCGTCTACACACGATATGCTGTTGGTCTTTAGGATAAAACTCGAAAAATGCAATCCCTTCCTCTGAAAGTCTGTACTCAACTAGCTTAGTGAGCATTGACGAATAGTTTTCCTGGATTATGTAGGAGAGGGGGGAGGGATCCAAGAAACCAGGATTACAGAATACGTCTGACTATTCTGGGCAAACGTACTACAGTGCCGCTCAGAAGTATTGTAACACCCTTCGTGGACCAAGTTGTATACTACACGAACGTACGGTTGGATGAGTTTGTGTGTACATGCAACCGTACCTTCGTGTAGTAAATTTATAACTACACAAAGCTTTTAGAGATTTGTCCACGAAGGTGTTATGGCCAGGGATGGATTTACTGGAGGGGTGTGCACCCCCTAGCTTTGTCCAGGGGGTGTGCCAATTTCTGTATCAAATCCAAATTGAGGATTTGGCAGGGCAATTATCAAACAAAAATACAATAATTGGGCCTTTGGGGGTCTCTTTCACCATTTAGGAAACTTTATTTTTCAAAAATCTTCTCAGCACATTGACCCTACCGGGGCTCCTCAGTGATGAAGGACACACCCCCAAAGTTTGAAAATGGAAATTTTGTATGGCAAATTTATCAAATATTTAATAACTTGTCAGGCGAAATTCATGTCAGTTGAAGACCAGTCCTCAAAGACCAGTTGGGGCAATTTAAAAAAAATTGCTAATCTAATATACAACGTTTTCTGACCACCAGAGTTCTGTAAAATCTTCCCCCAAAGTGCACGAAATGGCGTTTCAGAGACTCTAGATTTCAAAATTTCCTGGGGGAGCATGCCCCCATACCCCCCTAGAGCCCTTCTACCTTTTACTACCTGTAGAAGCAGCCTAGTAAAGCAATAGAACTGGAAAGACTTTCTGGGGCTCTCATAAGGTTTTTTGTTTAAGCCAGCCACTGTACATTACTTCATGACCATGCCCTTTAATCAGGAAAAAATCCCCCCCCCATGTTTAGACCTAAGTTAGGCTCCTGGTCATGCCCAGCTTCATGACAAGCGCCCACTTAGCACCCCCCCCCCCCCTACCAGATCAAGCTGGATCCATCCCTGGTTATGGCACTGTAGGCGTTGATCGTGAGTCGTCTGTATATAGTCTGTATATATGTCATAGGGGTCAATGGAATCACAAAACAAATCTGCAATTGAGGTCAGACAACATCTTTTTGTTGAGCCATGAGTGAGGAGATTTGAGCGTTAGGTGTGAGTCAGTATCTCCAACATAGGCGGATTTTCTGGGGGGTGCGCACCCCCCAAAAATATTTTGCACCCCCCCAAAAAGTTTTCCACCCCACCTAGAGAAATTTGCACCCCCCCCCAAAAAGATTTAAATGCTCATTGGGATAAATGACAGTAGTGTGATTGAAATAAAGATTTTGAACTAAGTAAGACTAAAAACAAGGATTTTGAACTAAATAAGACCAAAAATCTCAAAATTTTCTGGGGGCTTTGCCCCCTTACCCCCATTGGCAACTGTGCCCCAGACCCCTGCTGCAGCTTGCTCAGCGGCGCTACGCACCCTGTCGCTCACCTTTCCCCCTAAATTTTTGGCACCCCCCTAAATTTTCGGCACTCCCCCCCCCAGAGCAAAATCTGAAAATCTGCCTATGATCTCCAAATTTGTATTTTATGAAGTCTTGAATCATGCTCAATAAAAATATTTTTATGTTGTCTAAGCTAGCTAGCACTGGTATATAGGATTACTCCCACTCATATAAACAGCCACTGAGAAAGAAATATCTTTTCAATGAAATGTGCTTTTTTGTGTAGGCAGCCATTCAGAATCTGACATCTGTTGAACTGAATTTGGAGTTTGCTAAAGACTTGCAGAAACAGTTTAATCAGTTTGCTCATGAGGTATTATTATAACCTTGTTTCATTACATTTGTGTAGCCTACTACACTTTGGTGTAAAATTCAAATTCCAAACATTGTTTCAATACCAATATGGTGTATAAACAGTTATATTGGCATTTTTTACTTGCTGTTGGTCTCAAGAAATCCTACTATACCCTTTATGAAATACTAGTGGTGCATAATTACTGTAGGTTGGCATATATTGATATATATATAATGTTTGCCCGATTGTTAAACCAGGGGCCGGTTGTTCAAAAGCCGGTTAACTTAACCCTGGGTTAGTGGTAACTTTCATACAAGTTTCCCGACATCGGTTATATTAATATGAATACTTGTACTGGGCGATAGAAGTTTTTGTTTATAAAGTTTTGAAATAAACAAACATGCAGAAGTATACAAACCAGAACAGCAGATTAAAATTTAACCCAGGGTTAGTGTTAACCGGCTTTTGAACAACCAGCCCCAGTTGAATAACAGCATTCATTTTACACCTAAATTGGCATACATGTGAACCTTGAATTACTTCTTCAGTAAAAAACTAGTAAATATACAATTTCTTTAATCTTCACTTGATGAAATAATTTTCATGCTACGAACTGCTGGCTTTAACTTCCATATTCATCTGTACAATTAATGGATCTATGGAATCTTCAATTTATCAATTCCAATCATCTACCACTATTGCAATAATTAGCTGATTCTGATCAGTCAGTGACTAATGTCTAGCTATTTCATTACAAATAAATGACTTTAACCTAGATTAACCCACACGCAAGAGTTGAAATGTCTGGGCGTCAGGTCAGCAAATTGAAGCAAATTCTGTATCTGACAACTGAGTAGCCTTTCCACTGCTCGTGGTGATTGAGCAGAAAATATAAATGATCAAGCAATGGCAATTTTGTCAGTACAATATTATATTTATACTGTACAATATATGATATAGTAATTTGCAAGGGCATATATAGGATTATTGATGAATAGGTTTTCATTAGTAAAGGGCAACCTGGTTTAATATCTTCCAATTTGAATCCCAGCCCACACCACATGGAATGCTATGAGTGAAACAATGCATATTATTTAAGTATACAGTACTGCATGCACTCCACACAGTCCTTCATTCTTTTATCAAACACGATTTGTACTGTACCTCGTGTACAAAATTTATTGATGATTTTTTTATTCAATGTTTTGACATGAAATCTCTGTCGAATAGTAACTACTGAGTGATCTAACAGTGGTAAATGTCCCATGTACTGTACACAGTACACCATGGCAAAAATACAATATTATTTGGATCTATTTTATATCTAGCAAGCCAAACTTCAGAAGAAACAAGCCAAGAAGGAAGAAGCATTGCGACAAGCAAATCGTCGAGTTGCAGACTTGGCTATGATTAAGAATGTGCTTGAGTTACAGAACCTGTTAAACCAGTTATCTGACGAGGCTCGAGAAGACTTCATTAAGGGCAGTAATGGAGCTGTGGTAAGTCAATTTTTATATTGTTTTACTGCTGTTTACAATCAACTGTCATCAATTATTCAAAATATTCTATTTCATTTCCTCTGACTGGTACTGTATATAATCTCTTTTTCAGCCAACGTTTTTAATGTAATAGAAATTGTAAGTTATTTTGATCATCCTATATAATTTCCAGTTGTTTCATTTCCATATTAATTGTAACCATCATTTTCGATTAAGTATGAACTGTGATCAAAATATTCTATTTATTCTATTCTTAATGTCATCTGTTAACATGTAAGCAAATAGTCTTGAACATTTTGCTCAACAAATACATTTTGCAACACACTGTTCATTTTTTCTGTTGGTCCCATTTAAGATGTTGTTTAAAAAAGAATTGCCTTGCTTTAATTCTCGATGTGTTAAACCTCCTCCATGTTTGTGTTAAATGTGTATATGCTATTTCTTGCACACAGTGGCGAAGCCAGCGGTCATGCAGGTCATGCAGTGCATGACTAAAACTTTCCCCAAAAATGTTTAAAAATCAGTTCAGTAAAATTGTCTAAAATAGAATTACGCTTTGTCTTTGCCTTTCTACGTTCAGCTGCTTTATGCTATATTTTTTGACATAAATCAATGGTCTTTACGCGATATTTTCGCTGAATATTCTCGTATGTTTTTTATTTCGGCTTTGTTGCCTTGGCAACTGAGTAGGGCATGCATATTTTCACATGCATGTCCGGTTGCGTAATACGAGTGGAAAACGAGTGCGTGGAATTGCTGCGTGGTTACCCGCTCCGTGTTTTGGTCATGCATTTTCAGAATTGCATGACTAGCTAATATTATTTTATATTAGGTTTCTTGTTTTCTGATTGGCTTACGATATTTGCGCACGCGCAATGCGGTTGTTTTTGACGCTATGGTCATGCAATTTTCGATTTGCATGACTAACGCCGTAACGGGCAGCCCAACCTGATCACAGCCTCTTTGCTCGAAGCTTTCCGCCTGAATGAACATGGCTTCAAGTCATTCAGACATTTCGAGTTCTTCTTCACTCGAAGTTAACGATATTGTTTCGGAGTTGGTGAGAAAATCCTTTTCTGCTTGGGCTACTGCAGTACTGCTGAACAGAATATTGTTAAGCAGCGAGCCAGCGACCAACGCCAGATCTTTCGTCAAGGAAATACTATTTGACCGGCAGGGGACATATCTTCGGTTCGGTGCATGCTATGTAGATGGCAATACCACCGTTCGATTCAGCGTTTTACGATCTCTTTAGAGAAGTAAATTGTGTTTGTTTACAACGCTATGCGGCCAATTTAGCCGCTTTTAAACACTCTGAATTTTGTTTTGTTTACAAATTAACAATAATATAAACTAATTAAATATTCATTTCGCTTTCCTACCTTTGGTTTACACGGTAAATACCACCATTCGACGGGTCTTTGTGATATCTTTGAAATGAATCCATTTTTATTACAATACGACATAATCTAGCCCTTTTATGGCAATTCTCGTGAAAATGCTTTCTTTGTTGCGAAGCCGGTATTGTCGGCTGAGCGAAACAGTCAAAATTTAGATATTATTCTGAATGGGTTTTCCTATTTTTGTGTTAACCTTCATTATTGTTCTCTGAAATATGCAAAATTCTCAACATTTTTTCCTTTATTAGGTCAAGCTATTCGTAGAAGTTGATGCCCAGATTGCTGCATATGGCAATTCTGGGAGTCAGTATTTCAAAATTTTCCCGGGGGAGCATGCCCCCGCCCCCCCCCCAGTAGGTCTCGCGCCTTTGGCGCTCGTTGCATGACCGCTCACATCGGCTGGCTTTGCCACTGCTTACACTTTGGTTATAGTGTATCTTGGTTTGTTGGGTTTCTTACTTTAGTTTATCAACTTATCCAGTCATATAAAAGCATGCCCTTTTTAATAGCTTCTGCTGATAACCCTCCAAAATTCTCAACTTTGCACACAGTTGCTGTGGGTACTATACTGTACATTTGTATAAGTTCAGTGATAAGTCGGTCAGTAGGTTCAGTACAAACCTGTAGTACCGCCATACAGTATTCCAGCCATACAGTATTCCAGCCAGTGATTACAATAATTCCTATTCCTGAGTTCAAACAATGCTGATATCAGGACGGTATATGAGGCTGTAGAATTACTTATGAAATTTGCAATAGTCAAACTCCCCTTACAGACATCTTTCTAATTCAGACAATTTGCTATGTCCCAACAAAATTACAGTATAGTTTTGTTTAAAGTAATCTTTTTAATATGGACCCTTTCTAGATTGTAGTTTTATTTTGTTCCAACAACAATTTGTATGTATTATGTAACTGGGATGTGCAGTGTTTATAGACAATGAAGTGAGGGAAATTTGGGGAAGCACGTGTGGTAGATGCGGTAAGCGGTGCAGCCCCTTACAGTACCTCTGAGTTCATTTTAAGCCGTCTATACAGCAGGTCGAGGGAAGGGATTTACTTAGGTTGGGTCACTTCCTATTGCTTGATAAACTCATGTAAGTTGAGATTGTTTGATTCTCTCCTGTGCTTTGAAGGTTTTTATCTGGGTACTCCAGTTTTCCTTTCTCACTAAAAACGAACCCTTAGGCGTAAACCATAACTAACACTGGGATATTTTTATCAAGAGGGTTGTAAAACTTGTTAAGGCTTTCTGTTCACCTCAGTGTGGTAAAAATAATAGACTAAACTAGATGTGTGTTTAAACACCGAACACTTGGGTGGAATCTTGAATGGATAACCTTCTAAGATTGCTGAACTAAGCCTGGTTCTTAAGGTTGAGGACAGGGTATAAACATTGGTGTTTGGTTGGTTCTCTCCTATGCCTAGAGCGTTTCTACAGCTTTCTTATTTGCCAAAAATGAAACCTTAGACCTTAGCTTGTTGGCATGTTGTCATGATTGCAAGTCTCTTGCTCAGGTGAAATTTCAACAACTCCCCGTAAACTCCAGTCAACTTTAGATACAGTACTATAACATCAACTCTCTAATATGAAATGGGCAACAATTTTAGCATAACTCGAACGCCAATGTAGGTAGAGTCTAACGAAGATTCGGCAGTGGAGTAGGAATATGTAGGATATATACTAATAAGTTTTAAATATTTTTTCTTGAGGCTTTGGGTGAGGATGTGTTAAAGCATATAGATGAACTATATAAAGTAATCACACCAGATGATGATGGTGAAGATCTTATTGATGATCAGATAATTACTGCAAGTCGACATCTTGCTGAGTTCTTTGCTGCTTCATCCAAGGAATTTCATGGAACGACATGTATCCTTTCATTGCTTTTGTACTACAATATGTTACTTTCACAAAATGGTGACAGTGCAGCACATGTGGGTAACTCGGTTATCAGAGTGATTAAATTGTTCACTCTACAACATATGTATCAACCTTGTCTTAATTTGGTAGACGTTAAATTCGTCTAGTATAATACGAACACGACTTAGACGCACTTGATTAAGAACTCTTCCAGTTGGCAGTGAATTTCGAATATTTTATACTTTCTTCTTTTCATTCTAGTACAGCTTCGAACTGTTCATCTTGTATTTATATTATTCGCACGTAACTCAACATGCTTGATTCATCCAGACGTCTAATGTGTCTTGTAATATAATACGGCCACTGTCCATAGGCGTATATTATATGTGCTAACTCATGTTTTTGCCAACTTGCGCATTTTGTGCTTTGCCGTGTGTCTTAATAGTAGCAAGTCTAATACACATTTTTTCTAAACTCCCATTTTAGTTATAATGGTGGACACTGGGCACATCGAGGGTGCGGGGGGCAACCGAGGCAACCGTAGGAAACGAACTGTGTAACAAACTACGAAAGCCTTACATAGGTTGTTATTTAAGTAAATGTGCATGCAAGTTTAATCCAAGTGTTTTGAGAACCATGATTGTGCCAGATGATGATAAAAATGGGTTGGCAACCTGAATTTGTGCCCCAAATGGCAATATTTCAGAATGTATATGTCTTACAGTAGTTACCATTCATAACAAGATGATCTGTCTAGTGCTAAGTCACTGTGTTTGTGAAAATGTGATTATGTGTGGTACTACAATTTAAGGTACTACAGTTTATGATTTGCCTTAAAACTTAGGTTGTTATTGGTACTACATCAAATGTTCCCAATCTTGCATTAACTATGATTGGAGTAGTTGAATTCCTTGACTTGACTGCAGACAAAAATCTCTCAGAGACCATTTCCAGTATCCAAGCATCTGGTTATTTTGACGAAAAAGAAGATGATGAAGAATCTGATGAACCAGGTGAAGGCGAGGAGCAGGAAGGAGTAGCAGAGGAAGCGAAGGACACTGAGGAGCTTGAGGAAACATCTGTGGATCCTGTTGTTGAAGAGGTTTCTCAGCCAGCTGTAGAAGATGTTCAACTTACCGAGGTAAGAACTACAGTGCCGCTGGGAGCAAATTGTTATTGGGGGCGGGTTGCATTTTAAAGTGCATTTTCAGTGTCTCCTGACAGGATTTTTTAACAGTTGTGAAGTTTTTACACCTCAGAATTCAAGATTTTGTAACACACGTTAACTTTTTACAACGTCATTTTGAAATAACATTCGCTTCGTGTGCAATCACAAGCATCAATGAATTGGTTTTGTTCCTATTGATATATACACAATGTCAAATTAATAACAAACTATTAAAGAAAGGTTGATTGTAGTTGGCTCTGCAAGAAAATATATATATATACTGTAGTATGAAAATAAGACAAAACCTGGAAGTAAAATGAAGAAATTATTGGTTGTGGGGGGGGGACTCCCTCTTACAGCGTACTCCATCTTACAGCCTACTCCATCTTACAGCGTATTCCCTCTTAGAGCGTACTCCCTCTTAGAGCGTACTCCCTCTTAGAGCGTACTCCATCTTACAGCGTACTCCATCTTAGAGCGTACTCCCTCTTAGAGCGTACTCCCTCTTAGAGCGTACTCCCTCTTAGAGCATACTCCCTCTTAGAGCGTACTCCCTCTTAGAGCGTACTCCCTCTTAGAGCGTACTCCCTCTTAGAGCGTACTCCCTCTTAGAGCGTACTCCATCTTACAGCGTACTCCATCTTACAGCGTACTCCCTCTTACAGCGTACTCCATCTTACAGCGTATTCCCTCTTAGAGCGTATTCCCTCTTAGAGCGTATTCCCTCTTAGAGCGTACTCCCTCTTAGAGCGTACTCCCTCTTAGAGCATATTCCCTCTTAGAGCGTACTCCCTCTTAGAGCATACTCCCTCTTAGAGCGTACTCCCTCTTAGAGCGTACTCCATCTTACAGCGTATTCCCTCTTAGAGCGTACTCCCTCTTAGAGCGTACTCCCTCTTACAGCGTACTCCATCTTACAGCGTACTCCATCTTACAGCGTATTCCCTCTTAGAGCGTATTCCCTCTTAGAGCGTACTCCCTCTTAGAGCATACTCCCTCTTAGAGCGTACTCCCTCTTAGAGCGTACTCCCTCTTAGAGCATATTCCCTCTTAGAGCGTACTCCCTCTTAGAGCATACTCCCTCTTAGAGCGTACTCCCTCTTAGAGCGTACTCCATCTTAGAGCGTACTCCATCTTACAGCGTATTCCCTCTTAGAGCGTACTCCCTCTTACAGCGTACTCCATCTTACAGCGTACTCCATCTTACAGCGTATTCCCTCTTAGAGCGTACTCCCTCTTAGAGCGTATTCCCTCTTAGAGCGTACTCCCTCTTACAGCGTACTCCATCTTACAGCGTACTCCATCTTACAGCGTATTCCCTCTTAGAGCGTACTCCCTCTTAGAGCGTACTCCCTCTTACAGCGTACTCCATCTTACAGCGTACTCCATCTTACAGCGTATTCCCTCTTAGAGCGTATTCCCTCTTAGAGCGTACTCCCTCTTAGAGCGTACTCCATCTTACAGCGTACTCCATCTTACAGCGTACTCCATCTTACAGCGTACTCCATCTTACAGCGTACTCCATCTTACAGCGTACTCCATCTTACAGCGTATTCCCTCTTAGAGCGTACTCCCTCTTAGAGCGTACTCCCTCTTAGAGCGTACTCCCTCTTAGAGCGTACTCCCTCTTAGAGCATATTCCCTCTTAGAGCGTACTCCCTCTTAGAGCATACTCCCTCTTAGAGCGTACTCCCTCTTAGAGCATATTCCCTCTTAGAGCGTACTCCCTCTTAGAGCGTACTCCCTCTTAGAGCATACTCCCTCTTAGAGCATACTCCCTCTTAGAGCGTACTCCCTCTTAGAGCATATTCCCTCTTAGAGCGTACTCCCTCTTAGAGCATACTCCCTCTTAGAGCGTACTCCCTCTTAGAGCGTACTCCCTCTTAGAGCATACTCCCTCTTAGAGCGTACTCCCTCTTAGAGCATACTCCCTCTTAGAGCGTACTCCCTCTTAGAGCGTACTCCCTCTTAGAGCGTACTCCCTCTTAGAGCGTACTCCATCTTACAGCGTATTCCCTCTTAGAGCGTATTCCCTCTTAGAGCGTACTCCCTCTTAGAGCGTACTCCCTCTTAGAGCGTACTCCATCTTACAGCGTACTCCATCTTACAGCGTATTCCCTCTTAGAGCGTACTCCCTCTTAGAGCGTACTCCCTCTTACAGCGTACTCCATCTTACAGCGTATTCCCTCTTAGAGCGTACTCCCTCTTACAGCGTACTCCCTCTTAGAGCGTACTCCATCTTACAGCGTACTCCATCTTACAGCGTATTCCCTCTTAGAGCGTACTCCCTCTTAGAGCGTACTCCATCTTAGAGCGTACTCCATCTTACAGCGTACTCCATCTTACAGCGTATTCCCTCTTAGAGCGTACTCCCTCTTAGAGCGTACTCCCTCTTAGAGCGTACTCCCTCTTAGAGCGTATTCCCTCTTAGAGCATACTCCCTCTTAGAGCATATTCCCTCTTAGAGCGTACTCCCTCTTAGAGCGTACTCCCTCTTAGAGCTTACTCCCTCTTAGAGCGTACTCCCTCTTAGAGCGTACTCCCTCTTAGAGCGTACTCCCTCTTAGAGCGTACTCCCTCTTAGAGCGTACTCCCTCTTAGAGCATACTCCCTCTTAGAGCGTACTCCCTCTTAGAGCGTATTCCCTCTTAGAGCATACTCCCTCTTAGAGCGTACTCCCTCTTAGAGCGTACTCCCTCTTAGAGCATACTCCCTCTTAGAGCGTACTCCCTCTTAGAGCGTATTCCCTCTTAGAGCGTACTCCCTCTTAGAGCGTATTCCCTCTTAGAGCTTACTCCCTCTTAGAGCGTACTCCCTCTTACAGCGTACTCCCTCTTAGAGCGTACTCCCTCTTAGAACGTACTCCCTCTTAGAACGTACTCCCTCTTAGAGCATACTCCCTCTTAGAGCGTACTCCCTCTTAGAGCGTACTCCCTCTTAGAGCATACTCCCTCTTAGAGCATACTCCCTCTTAGAGCGTACTCCCTCTTAGAGCGTATTCCCTCTTAGAGCGTACTCCCTGCAACTCCCTCTTAGAGCGTACTCCCTGCAACTCCCTCTTAGAGCGTACTCCCTGCAACTCCCTCTTAGAGCGTACTCCCTGCAACTCCTTCTTAGAGCGTACTCCCTCTTAGAGCGTATTCCCTGTTAGAGCGTATTCCCTCTTAGAGCGTATTCCCTCTTAGAGCGTATTCGCTCTGAGAGCATATTCCCTCTTAGAGCGTACTCCCTCTTAGAGCATATTCCCTCTTAGAGCATATTCCCTCTTAGAGCGTACTCCCTCTTAGAGCGTACTCCCTCTTGGAGCGTATTCCCTCTTAGAGCGTTCTCCATCTTAGAGCGTATTCCCTCTTAGAGCATATTCCCTCTTAGAGCTTACTCCCTCTTAGAGCGTACTCCCTCTTAGAGCGTATTCCCTCTTAGAGCATATTCCCTCTTAGAGCGTACTCCCTCTTAGAGCATATTCCCTCTTAGAGCGTACTCCCTCTTAGAGCGTACTCCATCTTAGAGCATACTGTTAATAGGTGACTTCTGTAAGAATGTCGAACTTTGGGAATGATTATGATGGTTTTTTTATCGACATTAATAAAAAGCGTAGTTTGATCATGAACCCCCTCCCCCAGGGTACGGTTTGTACGACTGTTAAAAAATGTTTATTATGAATGACCCCTTACATATGTAGTTCATGAGTAATCTTTCAAACGGGGTAAAAACATTACAAAAATGGGGTTGCTGAACTTTGTTTCACCAATAAACCCGTTATGAAACCTTCTATTGAACACTCAGATCAACTATACCATTGCTTTTAGATTTTAGGATATAAGGATATGTACATAAGGATATGTACTCTAAGAATTCTTATTTGCCTTGTTTAAGAATTCTTATTAAGAATTCTTCCTGTCCAGATGACTTGCCAAGTAAAATGTGGTAATGAAATCTGGAAAATGGAGTAATAATGTAACTTACATCCTGGACCAAGTTGTGTCTGTATGGTCTTCGTGTACACGCTACATCCTTCCTGGACCAAGTTGTATCTGTATGGTCTTCGTGTACACTTTAACTCGTTCAACCCTATCATCGTGTAGTAAATTTATAACTACACGAAAATATAAAACGCGTCGTGTAGTCAATACTTCGTAGTCGGCGTTTGCGTCTAGTCAATGAGGGGTTACAAGAATATTCCCCGAAAAGCGCATGTTGTTTAAATATATCTTCTGCAAGTCTATACACGATTTATATACGACATGCACTATTGAAGAAACTGCAGTGGCAGTATATACGGCCTGCCTTATAATGTCGAAAATTGTTAACATCCAAATGGATGCTTCATATATAAACTTTTCAAATTTCATAGCCTGAAATGTTACAGTTTTTTAGTTGTGTACGCGCGTCCCTACCCATGCAGTTTCAAATTTGACTTCGTGTGCTTCTATCTTTGTGATAGTAAAACTGGCCCGGTCAGAAACGTTTAAAAAGCGAAAAAACTAGGATTCTGTAATACGATCTATAATAACGTAGGGCCTCAGAATCGGGTGCGGTACTGATCGGCCGCTTGGCTTCCGGCTCACTTTTTTCCATCAAATTATTAAGAGATGCGTTATCCAGCCTATATTCAGATCAGTGAGTGCATGGAGTTTGCGTGTAATTTACATTGCGTGTAATTTACATTGCGTGTAATTTACATTGTGTGTTCACGAAGACTACACGCAATTTATTCCACGAGCGGTGTTTCAATACTTGAGGACGGCATCAGAGGAGGTCGGACAGCAGGCCGCAAAGCATCATGGGAATTGAGCGCCTAATTCCACGCGTGGCTTCATTGACTGTCGAGGAGTGAACATCTCTCTGACTGGCAATATGGAAGCTTTCGAACGACAAGAGTGTCAGGCTGCGATACTTTGTGTAAACAGCATGTTATTGCTGTATTATTGCGATCCTCATCATGACTTCTGTTTTACTATACCAAGTTTACCTTTTTTTAAATTGCATGGGACGTGCTGTCATGTTAGCTTTATAAATAATCCGTCTGAGCGAAGGAATTGTGTTATTCCCAATAACGAGGCTCTTCTTTCTATAAAGTTGGATGGCGTTAAGTCTCCGTGTATCATCAACGTGAAAACAAGCGCAGTATTTAAGGTTTGGTATACTACAATGCATTACAATTATCTTGTTATTTAGTCAAATTTCCGCTTTGTTGTTTTTATTCTTGTACTGTAATTTTATAAATACATTGTACAAAATTATGGCGTAATATAATATTTGTGTTTAATGCCTCTAGTAGTTAGATATTTTTCCATTTTCAGCTGTAAAATATTGCCATATTTGTGTGTAAAATATATTTGTTCTAATAATAGTGACACACTTTTGCATTAGGTTGCTAATTTTAGAGATTACAGTGTAGGTATAAAATAATAAAATAAAATTTTTCTTGTTATGATTTTGTAGAAAGAGATCTACTTGAGTGGTTGGCTGGTCTTGAACCTGGTCAGGATGGATATAGGTGATAGGGCAGAAAGTGGTGACCAGTTAAGTGATGAGGGTGAAAGTGACGAGGCCGAAATCACCCATGCTGTACCATTCAAGTGCATCGGTGCTGCTCATGAGAAAAACTACCAACATCATGTTGAACAGGCATACCTTGCTCTTCATGGACAAGATAAACCAGTGAATGTAAGAATACGACCAGAGCCATTGAATCCAATGGACCCAAGTGCTTATTGCAATTGATCTAGACCATGGAACTGGATGGACACATGTTGGTTATTTTGCTTCTGAACTATGCAAGTATTTGCACCCACTAATTGCTGCAGGAGATATCTTAGAGGTCTATGTTCAGCATATCAAGTGTAGGGTTGACGTTTTTAAAATAGGATTTTATCCAAACATTTTCATAAAACGACGTGGTGAGTGGTAAGGAAGTTGTTTGTGATATAATAGCAACTGACTAGGTTTAGCAAGTTATAGAAATGCTGTTATTTCAATTGGCTAACTTTTTAGATTTTTTTCCCAGCATTTTTAAACAAAAACTAGGTTAATCATAAGTGGGTGCAATTAAAACAATGTCTGTCATGCACATTCATGCAATTAAGTACATAATTGTAACATGTGCTGTACTGAATTAATAAATAAATAGTTTATACATTCACTTGACCAACTTTGTGAGTAATTTTTCATTAAAATTAATGCAACAATAAAACAAAAATATGTCTATTTATATACATATTGATCAAAGGTCCCACAATAACATGCTGCTGATACTTTGTGGTACATTACATGAGAATACAAAAAAACCCAGCATATAAGAACCACCATTTCTCAAACATTATCTGCATTAGTTGTGTAACAGCATTACAAAATACTGTTAAAAAAAGGCCAAGTGGGCCTCCATGGATGGATGGTCAAATTAATGTACTGTATATACCTGTCCTAACTTGTAACATTAAATAAAAATTAATTAAGATTCTTTAAAATACAGTTTTGCTCATCAATTTGGCCTGATTCTATATTTTGGGCGCAAACAGTATTGTAGCATAAATTGCTGGTGGTTCTTAGCTACAATGGTTCTTTTATGTAGGTCTTTACTGTACATTTTCTTATATTTACTCTGAATATGAACAACATTGCAACAGGACTCTGTAGTATTTTGCATGCTACAAAATGGAACACTGCAGATGTACACATACATTAACATATGTGTCTATGTACAGTATTCTATGGAGCAGGTGGTGGTGGTAAGCTCTCTGCCCCTTTGAAATGGGCTGTTCTGACACTTAGTTGACCAGGCTGAGGGATCACTGCTCGATTTGCCACAACAACCCCAGGATATGCGTACACGATCCAGTCGTTCTACACCACTACTACTGAGATGGTAGGTTGAATGATTGTAACGAACTGTCCTTGTATCTGTCATTATCCAGATTTAATGAGGATGCTTAATTCTTGCAGACAAAATCATTGACAAAAATAGAATCCAGCCAAAATCACGAATCTCAAATCTATTAAAACAACAGCCAAACAATAAATTTCACTTATAAAATATTGTTACAGAAGTGCTTTAATTATTTACATACTTTAAACAATATATACAATCGAAACTTCTATAGTATATCAAATTTCGACAAGGCAGTATATTTTACAAAGGGCTATATTCAACGGTGAATATCTCGAAAACGGTTGCGGGACCGAGGGGGGCCGGCTGGATAGAATTAAAGATTATACTTTTGTTTAACTAATCGTGAAAAAAATAGCGAAATCGAACCATGGAAATTTGAGATTTTTGTCTTCAACGATTGTTGACAGAAACGGCATTAAATTACATCGCGACGGCATAGCGCCTAAGTGAGAGGTCAAAATAAACTGGAAAATGACGCTTACCTTTCAAGATACCGTTCCAATGGGTACATTGACTGTTGTAAAAGTAGTATCGCGTGAAATTTCCAAAAAAAATTGTATAACAATATGAAAAAAATCGATATTTATGAGCCCTATGTAAATTTTCGATGACACAAGCTTCTTGCGAGCTTGTGGAAAATGGCGCAATCTGATTGGTCGAGATGTTCGCCCAAAGTCGCCTAATAGGCTGTCCGACCTCCTCTGGGACGGCATGTTGTAATATGACTTTTTCTCATTTTCAGCCTGATGTTTCTAACGGTGATACAACGACAACTGTTGAAGCCTCAGTTTCATCAGACACTCAGACTCAAGATGATCTCACTGCAAATGAACATGGCTTGAATTTCCTGGGTGAATCTGAAGTTAGTTCAAGATCTCGTATACATGCTGATGCCCCGCCATTTTATCCATCATCATCATCTCATGTCACTCAACAACAACAAACGACATCATTTGATCCTGATTTTGCTCCACCTGAAGCCAGCTCTGGATGGGATGAACCTAGTAAGTATACTGATCTCATATATTTGAATGGATTGATCATGGATTGAAACATCTAAAAGTGTGTAAAAACGAGGTTCTGTAGCTGAGTTGTTATACTTTGAGATGTTTTTAACTCATGGCAATAACTGCGTTTGAATCTACGATATAACTTGGCCAATCAGATTGCTTCGTGACAAATACGGTATATGATGGGAAGTTTTAATATAATGGTACAGCTATTTTAATGGTATGACCCCAAAGCGCAACCGGGTTTGACACACATTTAAAATTGTGCTTTTCCGAACTTTTAAAGTCGCTCATGAAATGATTTCTGCTGTGATTTTTTCTTTTCTCTACTTCAGTTTAGTAGTCTAAGTTTCAGTGCTAAATATGGTTTAGAATGTCTTTAATATTTTCTCGTTTGCTTAAAAAATATAACGGACATGACTATTTTTGTTCTTGTTGCTTAGACATGGGTTCGAAATTCACGTTAGGGTTAAGGGTAGGTGATGATGCTTTAATATGTACCATAATATTACTCAGCCAGTGATTACAACTTACTGTGTTATCAACCTGAATATAAAATGTTGATATCAGGACGGTATATGAGGCTCTAAAGTAAAAAAAGGGTGCGCTATAGTCTACATGCGTCTTCTGGGATTGTAGTTTGATGACAGAGCCATAGGACAGAGCGGATAAAAGGCATGAAACCAAAATATTCTATTTGAATCAAGACAAGGCTATTTCAAATATTACACAACTGTATGTGTTTCTGAATACTTTAATTAATATATAATAGCTTCCCTAAAAAAACTTGAGTTCTTTCGTTGTTAAAGTTCAGTCCTGCTGGTTTTGTAGAAGCTGGAGTTACTTATGATTGTTCAGCCAAATTTTAAAGGTTTTGTAACCAGAATGTTTTCTGATGGTATTCAGTCATTGCTATATCTGTTATTATATTAAAGTGAAAATAACCAAATATATCACTCAAAGATTCACCACCTTGACATGACACCTGATACAAGCTAACGAACAACTATTACGCTTTGCTGTGACGTTAGCAATTTCTAGTACTTGCCTCAAATATATATTTGTACAAAGTAAAGCTATAAAAAGTATTTTTAAAGGTCTAACGCTCTACCAATTGAGCTGTCGTGCACTTAAAAAATATTTGAACTTGTACTTGACATGCATGCAAAGCAAGACCTACTAAGCAGACCTACTAAGCAAGATCTACTAAGCAAGACCTACTAAGCAAGACCTACTAAGCAAGACCTACTAAGGAATACCTACTAAGGAAGACCTACTAAGCAAGATCTACTAAGCAAGATCTACTAAGCAAGACCTACTAAGCAAGACCTACTAAGCAAGACCTACTAAGCAAGATCTACTAAGCAAGACCTACTAAGCAAGACCTGCTAAGCAAGACCTACTAAGGAAGACCTACTAAGCAAGATCTACTAAGCAAGATCTACTAAGGAAGACCTACTAAGCAAGATCTACTAAGCAAGATCTACTCAGCAAGACCTACTAAGCAAGACCTACTAAGCAAGACCTACTAAGCAAGACCTACTAAGCAAGACCTACTAAGCAAGACCTACTAAGCAAGACCTACTAAGCAAGACCTACTAAACAAGACCTACTAAGCAAGACCTACTAAGGAAGACCTACTAAGGAAGACCTACTAAGGAAGACCTACTAAGCAAGACCTACTAAGCAAGACCTACTAAGCAAGACCTACTAAGCAAGACCTACTAAGCAAGATCTACTAAGCAAGATCTACTAAGCAAGACCTACTAAGCAAGACCTACTAAGCAAGACCTACTAAGCAAGACCTAGGTCATCTGCATAGCATGCACTGAACCGAAGATATGAACCTGCAGAATCGTAGGTCACCAGTGACCTTAGGCAATCAGCAGCTAACGATAAAGAGGATATACACAAAACATACTCCGAATAAAAGCACATTGTGCGCTCAAGAATACTTATTCAACAAGAAAACGCGTTACACAGCAATACTTCGTTATATTTCAAAATCATCAAACATGAAATACTGTACAATCGAAATATTTGAGTGCATCGTGTTCTCCATCCATTCACATTGCACTGGAAAACCAAACTACCTGGGTTAGACTGTTTTGGTGATGTTAGAAAATGGAGTTTAATTTATAGGTTCTTTAAATTTGAAATTATCGACTGATTAGCTAAAGATATAACTAGTTATAGTTCAATTAGCTCCAGTAATTAGTTACTGAAAAAGTCACTCAAAAAGTAAGGATTGCATCAATGCGTGAGAATGTTCGCCAGCATGGCAGCACGGGTGTTAGGAAATATTTTGACCTCACGGGAAATTTTTTAGGGAAAATCAAGAATGAGCTTTGACAAATTTATAAGTTCTAAATTGTTAGCATTCAACATTGTGGCTGTGGAGTAGAAATGATGCAAGAGGCGTGTTAAATAGTAAAATACAATAACAAGTAAGGCAGAAAACGCTGCTTAATTAAACACTTCAAGATTTCAAGTGTTCTTGAATGTTTTTGTGTCAGCAGAGCCTGGCCCTCTGACATGTTTTGGGGTTTGGTAAGTTGGGTCATGACCATACATGATTGCATTAGTTTAACTGAAAACACACAATGTTGGAAGTTGAAATTTGGCAGGAAATGTTTTGAATCTGGATGCCTGCTGCCAGGAAGATAAATAGTTTATTAATGCTTGGATTGCGTGTAACTTGGTTACTTGAAACGAGGTAACTCACTACAACGTTAATTTGTGTCTTTAGGTTATGAAACATCAGAACCATATCGTGCTCCGGAAGAAAGCAATGAAAGAGGTGATCGTGATGGTTTCCGGGGGGGACGAGGCCGTGGAGGATTCCGGGGGCGAGGAGGTGGTGGTCGTGGTGGTAACCGTGGTAACTACAGTGGTGGAAACTATGGTGGTGGTGGTGGTGGTGGTGGTGGTGTGGTGGTTATGGTGGTTTTGCTCGTGGTGGTGGACAAAATCAGGTGAGAGATTTTCCGCGCGAGATAGCGAGGTATAGATACAGTGCGAGTGCATAAACGAGTCCTAGTATTTGCTAACAAAGATTTTATGTCTTGATTTTCATCCACTTGTAGGGCGAGTCCTAACAAGACAACGCTCATTTAATTTGTCATGGCATTCAAGTAATGAAATGCACATTACGTTTAGAATATTATTGTATGATACACCCAATATATTAATTTTGGATGTCTGTCAGATATATAGACATTTACCAAAATACAGTTTGGACATTTCACGTACAAAGAACTGAAATTCCCATAATATTAATCAGCCAGTGATTACAACTTACTGTGTTATCAACCTGAATATAAAATGTTGATATCAGGACGGTATATGAGGCTGTCGGTTTATCACTCCTATTATTATTATAATTCCTACTAAGGTCTCTATTAAAGTTTATATTTTGGGTCTGGAAATATTGTCGTATCGCGTGAAGAAATTCACTCGTGAAAAACTTGTATAAAGCTATGATATCTTCCCTTCATGATCACGCTTAGACTTGCTACAAGTCGACTCGCATAATGACTTTAACCTCAGTGGTTAATACGGACTGAGTTTACTGGGTTAATACGGACCTGGTTAATATACAGACTAAGGGCGAGCTTGACTTATCAAGTGGCCAATTTCCGACTCGCGCTTTCGTCGAATTGGGCTTAACTGCGCGTCTGGGCTTTACCGCGCGTCAATGGAGTCGACTTGTAGCAAGTCGAGATCACGCTGTGTTTCAATCTTTAACTCGTGTGAATTGCGAAAGCTTTTTCGAGGGATCTAGTTTCGGTAAATTGAACATAACGTGTGCAGTTAAATGTCGATAGTAGTTTTCCTGCTATAATCACTGATCTGGAAATAAGACTGGATAGCGCATCTATTGTTTAGAATTGAAGCCGGAAGTGACGTGCGTCGCCATTGCTAAGGAACCAACTCGTGGGTACACATGGCTACATAACAAGGAGAACAAATTGAGGGTTGCTTCGCGTGTGCCTAAAAGATATAAACATAGTTGCTTTATTAATGGAGGGGTTTTGTGCAAATGGAAGGTTTGCCGCCCCCCTATCGTTGAGACCCGTCGGAAAATTGGAAATTTGTTACGTACTAATTTATTGATATCAGACCGAATTACATAAGTTCATCGTTTTGCAAACCGAGTTATACGACATAATTCTTCAAACTGCTAACGAATAATGTGCATTATTCATCTTAAGGTGGCTCCCTACAGTTATTATAAAAACAAGGGGTGAAAATGTGCTTTCCCTATTGCAACACATATCTTCATGTTTGTGAAATATATAGTTGCTTTTTGGGTAATAACTATTAATATAACTGTTATGTGTCCAACCTATGGGTTCTAAATATACCACAGTCGCGTTGCTATGGTAACTACAGCGTATGAACTATAGTAGTCATATCCTATAAATTGGACAAAAAATAAAATTACTTGAATTTCCTTCGGTGAATTGTTTTTTAAATTTTCATGTAAATTTGGAATACTAAGCGGAACATTATATAAGAAAATTAAGGTAGGTTGTAGGATAAGTTTTTTAGATATTTGCAAATTTTTGTTCTGAGAAAACTTATCTGTAAATTTTTCCAAAATTTGGATATATTAAAAAAGGCGACCATTAAGCCACGCACAAAACTTACGCGGGCAAACAGAATTTCAATTCGACAAGAACGGCATCTGCGCATGTCCTTGTCTTTCGCGTGACTCGCTGGCTGTAAAACAGGCTGTTTTTTTTCCGAAATGGTGTACAATTGCGAGCAAAATTCTCTTCGTTTTCGTTACCCTTGGCTTGTTGGACCCAAGATTGTTTGTTGGTGGTCTTTTTCTGGTCTGGTTTGTCAGTGATTTACCCATTGAATTAATCCTACGTCTCTTAAATTTGTTTTTATTGTTGAAATCGGTATGAAAACTTTTCAAAATATTCAAACAATTCCAAATTTTCGTAAGACAACTCGTAAGTCGGAACTGTCTGTACTGTAGTTGTATGCAGTAGTTTTTAAACTTTTGATTGTTTTAAAGAATTATATTATTCTGACAGTTCTAGACTGCCTTGAGCAGAGTATAAAATATCATTTTAGAATTTTTAGTCTGCAACAAGTCGAAGATTTTGAACATTATAAAAGATAATACTGAACGTAAATACGTAAAAAACATACTAAAAGAAAGCTCAGAAACTGGTTAACAACATACGTACTGCTTGAATTTCAAAGATTTACGATTATAATGAAAAGGTTGTGGTTCCTCGCAGAAAAATCTCGAAAATAACTTCCCGCGGCTTGTTTCAAAATTTTACCGGGTCACGAAGATTCCACGCGTGAGACGCGAGGATGACATCTGATCTATATAGATCGTGTTTCAAACTGTACTAACTGTAGGGAGCCACCTTAAAGCCGGTTTTCCACTTCACCTTTTCGCACTTCACGATTTTTTCTAAGAATCAAACTTATGAACATTTTCGTATGACTTCATATTATATTATTTATGTTCCGCCACAAATTCCACCATTCCCATTTGCAAATTCAATATAATTGAAATGAAATCTAACATTGATGAAATCAATCGTACGCCTTTAAATTACTCGGGTTCCAGGCATGTTAAAACAACAAATTATACACCAAAATACTCCCTGTTGATGAAAGATTCTAGCAAGATATAGCTTGCTTTATAAGTATCAGTATTTCGCAAGATATAAGCGGAAACGGCACTTTGATGAAATCCAAAATAGCAGATTATTTAGCATGACGTAATGGTCTCGCGTGACTACACGAGCCGAATATACGTTGAACGATCGCCAGAAACGGATTGCCCAAGACGTATTTACAGTTATGCTGAACTTTAGCTATTTTACTCGATTTGTATATTAAGTATGTACTCTGTTATTTAGCGTGGTGGTGGTTTCCGTGGTGGCAATAGGGGTAGTCGTGGGAACTTCCGTGGTAACAGAGGACAGCGTGGTGGTCGTGGTGGATATCAACAACGCGATAATTAGGTACAATTCATGTGTGATGATGAACTTTAAATAGTTTAATTCCTAGCAAGATTTTAATGAAGCTACTGACATTGTGTATCAAGACATTTGGGCTACTGTGCTCTGATGAATGACTCTCGCTCTTCATCCTGATTGGCCAAGCTTTGCTGTGCTTCGGTCCTATTGGCTGTTTTGTTTCAGGAAAAGCCCTGATTGGTTGTTTTACCTCGGGTGAAACCCTGATTGATTAATGTCTTAACTCTCGACTCAAGTTGATTAAGGTAAACTGCGTGAGCCGAAAGGTTAAGACAGAATTGTGTACCATAGTGTGTTGATTTTTTGTTTATTTGTTTTGTTTATTTTCTACCTTTCGTTGGGATATTTTTGTTAGTTATGACGTGAAGTTGACTGAAATCTTCGTAGAGATCTCAAGTTCTAATTTTTATAAAGCAGTTTTTGTCATTGCCTTGATAATTAGAATACACACCATTTAGTGTCGCTGAAATTCTGAAACACATTTTTGGATACTTTTACTAATTTTTAGTTTATTTATAGTTTATTAGTTTTGACTTTACGTTTATGTTACATATGTTACGAACAGTAGTATATGCGAGTGCATGGGCAAGTTGTTTGAAGATTGCGAGTATAGATTTGTTTTGAGATTATAAAGTCGTGCATCAATTTATGCTTCGCAAAGAATTGTGATAGCAGATGTCTACCACTCTTCTGATTAGAATATAATAATTATATTGATGCTATCAATAACAGCAGAAACTCCTGTTTATATAAAATTGAAAAAATAAAGCATAAAGCAGTAGTAAAACAGTGAGGAAATACAGTATATTGATCTTGAAATCTATTTTATGAATGCACAAACCAGGCATAAACCAGATGAACATTTGTTGCATGATAAGATTTGAATGACCAAGCTCCAACAGGCGTAATGCTTCCAAGTTTTTGAATAGGATAACTGTTGATGACATTAAACGTTACACAGTTGAGATTTGCCATATCAATGCAATACTTCAAATAGAATGATGTTTAAATGAGCAACGAACTTTGAAAAACAACTTTGACGAGTATATCTTTTAAAGATTTGCAACTGTACAAGACTTGAGATAACGTTGTTGAAGAGATAGACTTATGGGTATGAAGTTTGCATGAAATGATTCAAGAATGGGAAAACATTCTATATTGTAAATGAATGGGTACAGTTCAATGGATTTTATGGATATTATATAACGTTATTTGGTTTGAGAAAACAACGGAGAAAACGATTGGAGTTTGCTACGTTAATGGAAATATTTTCAGGAACGAAATTGAGTTTTAAGATCAAACTACATAAAACGCACGCTGGAGACGAAACCTTATGAATGTACTGATGTTTGCAACAAAAGATGTATTAATAAATAAAAGAACAATTTTTTAACAAGACATGAACAAACCTGACTAGAACGAACTTTATGAGCATAATCTTTGCAAGAAGAGATCTACAACACTATCAAATACTTTAGCAACACGTAAACGAAGAAACACACAACTGAAGAAAACCTTATGAATGTAATGTATACTCGTAAAAACGAGATATTTATAATTAAAAACAGTTGACAAGACAAACGAGACTTTACTAAAAACGAACTATCTAGATGTGATGCTTGTAAAGAAGAGATTTACACACTTAAATTATTTAGCAAGACATAAAAGAACACATACTGGAGACAAACCTTATATGAATGTGATGTTTGCAAGAAGATATATTAAACAAATTACAACTACATACTTAGACATAAACGAGACTTTACCAACGACGAACTTTTTAAGCGTAGTGTTTACAAGAAAAGATTTACATGCTCAAATGCTTTGACGAAGCATAAAAGAACACACTGGAGACAAACCTTATGAAAAGAATGTGAAGTTGTTTGTAAGAACAAATTTTTTTAAATTGAAAAGATGAAACAAGACGAAGACGAAACTTTACTATAAAGATTAACTTTATAAGCGTGGCGTTTTAAGAAAATATTTCCTAGAATGTAAAACTTTGCAATTGTGATGTTTGCAAGAATGTTTTACTATCAAGCAGTTTAGCAATAATACATAAAAGAACACAAACTTGAAAAAATCTCACGAATGTCATGAAAATATTTCTGATTGAAAATACCTACAAGAACAAACGAAGACTATCGAAAGATTGATATTGCATAAAATAGCACACAGGAGAAAATATACCTTATGATTGTGTAGTTTGTAAAAAACAGGATTTTTCCAAATAAAAAATTTAAGAAGATAGTTAACTATAACAAGACATTAACAAACATTTATAATGAATTTAAGATACAATCTTTGTAAATGATCAATGGAAAGATATGATGATTCACAACGCATACATGTACTGGAGAAAAAAACCTTATCAATAATGTGATGTTTGTCAGAAGAAAAAAGTTTTTCTAAATGAAAAACTGCAAGATAGTTAATAATACAAGACATAAACACTTACTTAAAACGGACTTTATAGGACGAACTGTGTATATTATCAAACGATTCGATTGAACATAAAAGAAAACACACTGGAGATAAAACCTTATGAATGTGGAGTATTGCAAGAAAAGATTTGTTAATCAAAACACCCACGAAGATAAACGAGGACTTACTTCTAACGGACTTTAGAGGATGAACTGTGTAAAATGATCAATCGAACGATAATGTATGAGCACATAGTGGGGAAAACAGCCTTATGAATGCGAAGGACTACACAACAGAGTTACTTGAAAGCATGCGAAAGAATGTAATTATAGTGAAGAACGACCATATCAATATGAACATTCGTGTCAGACATTTACACAGCAATGTAGCTTGAAGAATACACACGAAAGAAAGAATACGTAGTGGAAACTGGCAATATATGCAAATACTTCCTATATGCAAATATTAACACTGGACAACAATAACCGAACTATAACGAACTCTCCATTTAATGTTTGCAAGAAAATTTTTCTCAATCAAGTAACTAGCAAGACGTTGTCAAGAAAAGGTTGTCTAAATGAAAACATAACACCAACATGAACGAACTCTTATTCATAACCACTATGATAATTGTAACGAGAGATTTTCGGTATCAAGTCACTTATAGCATAGCACGTAGTGGGGAAGAATGAAACCTTGGAATGTGTGTCCCCATGATGCAGAACTGTCTTGTCAACATGTTAGGTACTAATGGCGAATTTTAAAATGTCATGTTTTCAACAAGAAGAGATTTACAGAGTCAAGCGACAAAACAAAGAACATATATGATGTTAGCAAGAAAAGCAAATTTAAAAGAAACACTTAACAAAACATAAACGAACGCATATCTATAACAAACTGGAATTTTGCTGTTTGCAAAAATAGATTTTCTCAATCAAGCAATTTAGCAATAGTACATAAAAGAACCCGTATAGGAGACAATGAAACATTGTGAATGTAATATTCGTGAACAATCGTTCAACAAAAACTACTTACAAACTGACAAATTTTCTCAATGAAAACACTTAACAAGACATGAAGAACACTGACGTATGGCAAACATTTTGAATGTGATGTTTGTATGAAACGATTTACGCAATCAAGCAACTTTGCAAAACAAGTAGAGCCTACAAACTTTTGGAACGTAATTTTTTCAAGAGAAAAACATAAACTTAACATAACATAAAACGAACATTTGCTTATTGAGAACTTTGAAGAGAATTGTCATTTAGCAAACGATTTTCACAGTCAAGCAGTTTATCAACAAGACATAAAAGAGAACACATACTGGAGATATTTTTCCAAGTTGCAAGCAAACGTATTTCGCCATAGCACAAGACGGAGACTAATATACAACGGACCTTGTAATTGTCATCTGTGCAAGAAGAGATTTTCAGTATCGAGGTACTTGCTAGCTAGGACACATAAAAGAAAATGGAGAAAAATATAACCTTATCAATGTAATATTCGTGAAAGAAATTTAACTCCTCCACCGACTTGACAAAACGTACTACTGTAGAAGGTTACTGTGACGTTTGTAACGATGAGATTTCCACAATCAGACGAGCTCATAAAGTATAAAAGACACACACGAGAGACACAATAACATACTCAAATCTTATGACTGTGATGTTTGCAACAACGTAGGCATAAAAGAAGGTACTACAACATGAATGTGATGTTTGTAACAACGTAGGCAATAAAAGAACGTACTACAACATGAATGTGATATCTGCAACAACGTAGGCATAAAAGAAGGTACTACAACATGAATGTGATGTTTGTAACAACGTAGGCAATAAAAGAACGTACTACAACATGAATGTGATGTCTGCAACAACGTAGACATAAAAGAAGGTACTACAACATGAATGTGATGTTTGCAACAACGTAGGCATAAAAGAAGGTACTACAATATGAATGTGATGTTTGCAGCAACGTAGGCATAAAAGAAGGTACTACAACATGAATGTGATGTTTGTAACAACGTAGGCAATAAAAGAACGTACTACAACATGAATGTGATGTCTGCAACAACGTAGGCATAAAAGAAGGTACTACAACATGAATGTGATGTTTGCAACAACGTAGACTTAAAAGAAGGTACTACAGCATGAATGTGATGAGACATAAAAGAAGGTACTACAACATGAATGTGATGTTTGCAACAACGTAGACTTAAAAGAAGGTACTACAACATGAATGTGATGAGACATAAAAGAAGGTACTACAACATGAATGTGATGTTTGCAACAACGTAGACATAAAAGAAGGTACTACAACATGAATGTGATGAGACATAAAAGAAGGTACTACATCGTGAATGTGATGTTTGCAAGAAAGTAGACATAAAAGAAGGTACTAGAACATGAATGTGATATTTGTAACTACGTAGGTATAAAAGAAGGTACCACAACATGAATGTGATGTTTGTAACGAGAGTAGATCTGCTACATCAAGCAATCGTTCAATGTACGGTGGAGCAAACTTACTGGGCAGACGCAAAAGCAGACACAATCTTATGATGTGATGTTTGTAAGAAGAAATTTCCATGATCAGTCAATTTTACAAACACAAAAGAGCACAGAGTCGAGCATCTGTGCGTGGTGTTTGACAAAACAAACTTTTACGACTAACGAACAAAACGAGACTCCTTTATGGAGACAAGCCTTATGAAATATGCGATGTTTGTAACAAGAGATTTTCACATCAAGCAGCTTAGTAACACATAAAAGACCAAAGTCAAACACTATGAATGTAATGTTTGCAAAATATATTTTAACGATTAACTAACAACATGACCAGAAGACTTTATAATCAACTTTACGAATGTTTTCTAAGAAAATATTTTTAATGATCAGGCCGCTAAACCTCAAAAGAAGTAGACATTCTGGAATACAAACGTATTAAATGTAATGTCTACAAAAGAAACAAAGATTGACGAACGTTTATACATGAAAACAAAACATATATTATAACGAATTTCACGGATATCATGCTGGCAAATCTTTAAGTCAGCATTTTAATTAAGTAGCTAGATATTGTGAATGCAATGACATGACTAGCAAGAACAAGTCACTACGTGCTATACCAACGTTATATTTATGTTGTCTGTGATATGAAGATTCATTGATGTTCCGTGTGAAATCTGAAATAATATATTTGGAAAAAGATTCATCCTTTACGAACTTGGAAGCATTACCTAACACATGTTGTATTTGACAGCAGTCTAGTACCAGCAACAAATGCCTACTTCAATGCTTTAACATTTGCAAGTAACAACTCGCTGAAATCGCATCAAATTTCAACAATATTTGTATTTGTATTAAAACGTCGTTATTGATTATATCTGCTGATCAGGGGCCAGATATCTGTTATTGCGGCTGCGATTTAAGTTCCTTTATTACACTGCTTTCCCACTCCGATTATAATTTGATTTAAGCAATATTATTCCACTCCTTGATTCAACAAAATTCTGTTTAATTTCATGGCATGAATTTGGTCGGTATGATTGCGCGACCATTAAATGACCATGCATGGCCCGATTATAGGTCATTCGCCCTTTTCCCTTTGGATGATAACACCTGACAACACTTGTCTACTGTTAGATTTTGATACCTGTATACTTAAGTAAGAGGACGATCTCGTAGTAAAACGAAGACTATGCTCTCATTCTTTTGCGATTTCGCTTAAAATAACTTTGCTTTGTATCTAACATTTCGTGGTAAGGTTGCATCGTGTGACATGATCTTTAAAGTTTTCTAATTGTGGTGTGTTCTCTAATTATCAATGTAACATTTCTAATATGTTGCCTTTGAACATGTTTGATTGATCATTTTGTTTAATAAAAGTATCGTAGTTAATCTGTAGTTGTTCTAGTTACGATGAACTTTGAATCATATTGTAAATTATCGTACAAACAGCACTATGTTGTGATTGTAGTTCATTCAGTTTTTTTGTTTACTCGTAAAGAAATGATTTTCTGAATTGTTTGTTGAATACTGTAGAAATAGTTAATGGTTTGCCGTGAATCATATATTCAGCACTTTCTCATATACACACCATCCTCAAAGATAATTATTTTGTATTATATTGTTATTGAGATTTTGTTTTGTGTGACAAACCAAATTTTAGTAAAAATTAAATTCTTTAAAATTAAAGAATGCATGCAGATCTTTGTTAACTCTCAGCTGACGATATATTAACACTTGTCCACTGGTTAGATTTTGATACAAGTTTGGTAAAACTTACATTGTTACACTTCATGTAAGAACCACAAAACAGTTTGAACAATTATAGCAGTGGTTTTGTCGGATGATTCGTCTGCTTGCAACGTTTTTGTACACAATCGAACTATCAGACAAACAATCTTTCCCCTGGCCAAGTTCGCCCAACTTGTACTAAAGACGAATCATCCACGGTGAAAATCCATCATCCGCCTGACTAATCATGTCTCTGTGTTAAAACAACAAGAACTATACATACATTATGTACATACGTTATTCAGCTCACTTCCCGATTACATCAAGTATCTATATTATGCACTTAGCCTACATTGCTTACTTTTACAACAATTGTGATATTATATACTTTCCTAATCTGCATATCCCAGGGGCGGATCTAGGAATTTTCGTACGTACTGTACATTAGTCAAAAAATTTTGGTTCCACTGCCCCAGGGGGGAGCGTTTTTTTCGGTGGGAAGGGGGAGCGCTATTGTTTTTAGCTAGGCAATAAAATGACTGTTTCAGCATGCCTAGGAAACACAATTAGCCATATATTATGCTTATAGATATCGTATTACAAACAGCGTAACACCAAACCATGCGGTCCAAGACTCAAAATTTCGACATAACAATTTGTGTAGTATTAATATTTGGTTCGGTCGATAAAAATACATCCGCAATACCTTGCCTGATACAAATATTACAACAAATGCCAATATAACGACTATATAATAATATAAATGACCTTTTGACCACCGCAAATATATGCTAATTCAGCCAAGCGGCTTTTACCGGCGTGAAATAGACACGCTTTGAACTTTAGTAATACTCGGTAATAGTATTAGTATCAGACTATAAACCAATATAAATAGAATCTCTTTTAATACCTTATCGCTGTACACTTCTTATTTTGTTGACGAGCAACTCTGGGTATGAAAATTTCTGCGCCAAAATCTCTCGACAGACTGATATCGGTGTCATTTAAAGCATCTTGGACAGATTTTGTATCCAAAGCGTGCATTATACTCAATCCTCAAACCATTAAACCAATTTGAACCTTTGCGGTCAAGTAGCAATCAGAAAGACTTTATTTTCATTTCTTATTGACTGAAGACTGCTGAATACCCCAAGGAGCGCTGCTGAATACCCCAAGGAGCGCTGCTGAATACCCCAAGGAGCGCTGCTGAATACCCCAAGGAGCGAATTAGTCAAACAAATCGAGCCAATGAGAAAGGAGAATATTTCCTTAATCAGCCAATCAGAAAGCTCGAATATTGCCCAAATGAGTCAGACCCCCGCAAACTTTAGTCAAAATTCAAATGGACCAATCAAATGGCTGGAATCCGCCGCAGATTAGTCAAAACTCACGCAGATAACCGCTATTTTGACTTTTTTACTGCAGGCTCGGCCGCTGCACGAAATTGATAACTGGAGTATTTTTGAATATTTAGTACTTCACTGTCGGCTGCCGCTGCATGAAATGTTACAACTGGACTATGTATTCTTATATCTGCGCAATTTTTACCTTAGTCGCGTGACTAGTTTGACTACCCCTAGATCCGCCCCTGGGCATATCTTAACACACTCAGTCCAATTTCCCTGTGGGAAGAAACCGGAGTGCCCGGAGAAACCCCAGGACTTTCGGCAGAGCGTTGAATTACTCTTCACACGAGTAAAGTCCTCAGCGAGAATCGAATTCAAAACTCAAAGGTGAAAAGCGCTTGCTGTGACGACTGCGCCCCCGAAGCCCTAAGAACCAAAGAGAACTAGCTAGAAAAGCGCGACCTGTATTATCTAGGATGCTTAAACTACACCTACCATCAGCAGAAATACGCTGTCTCCATGCGGTTGACAAATACCACGGCCATCCGATATCAAATTCAATATATGAATTAAAACAAGACGAGCTTTTTGAAACTAAATTTTCATTTTTATTTCTCCTCTTCTTTCAATTCATATCTTGAATTTCGAGATGACCTTATTATTCAGAATCTGTTTCTTCCTATACAGTTGAAACCCATCGGTTTTTCCTGAAAATAGATTGTTTATAAAACGATGATCTGTCAAGACACATGCGCACTGGAAGTTTGTCTGAGTATATCTGCATTGATACTTGTCTTGATGGATGATCTGAATTATCAAACGTACTACCTTTTCTTTGGCTAAGTTCGTTCTAACATTTCATCCGTCTCCTTAATCAACTACACTTACACTTGAGTACTACACACGTAAAAACACACAAGTTGTAGCAAACTTGCAGCAGAATTGTACCAAATGCTGTTTCAACAACTTGTCACCAGGATGTGTTCGCACTCCTTGTTCCAGCATATTTACAGGTTGTCATCGGCTTGTTGACCACTTGCACAAGGTGACTCAATAGACTTGTTACAAGTTGTTCCAACAACTTGTTATCATCCTGCAATCAACAACTGTTAACAAGTTGTGAGTGACAACCGTGTATCACAACAACTTGTTGATCCCCGTGCCGGCGCGAAGCGCCGTGCGAGGGTACTAATTCCGCTCGGATATTTACACCCGGGCATGTGAAAACATAGCGGAATGCAAAGTCGTCCGCCATTTTCTTTTGTCATGGATTGGACTGGACTGGGCGGTTTTTAGTGCAAAGTTTTTAACTTTGCAGTATTGTGATGAGGGGCGAAAATTCACACGAGCTATACATAGATAGATAGATAGATACATCATAGTGTAAACTTTCCGGGGGGTGTTTGCGAAGATTCTGTATTAATACCGTATCTGTTAAACTTTGGGGTTGAAACTTTTTTAAGCACTTTCAAGTTATCTTATAGCTCAATTCGGTTGTATTCATGCAGTGTTTAATTAGATTTACGAACAACATTTGGGTTGTGGTATTAAACGTCTACATCAAAACAATCGTTTTATATACCGGGTGGGGAAAAAAAAGTACGACTGTTTCATTTAGTATAACTTAAAAACTAAAAGAGTTTCTTTACATTCAGCGATGTCTAACTTAAATTTTGATATGTGCCATGTGCATTTTCATGCAATATTTACGGAGACAGCTGCGTTTAAACTTGAGTAAACACTTTTGGAAGTGTCGAGAATTAGCTAAAAATGGCCTATTGAATAATTTGATAACCATGCATTAGCATTTCACGCAAGTATTCGTTTCAATGAAGTGAAGTTGAAGTTAGAAGGCCAAATGTTAGAATAAAAGAGCATATCAATTCAAGAAACATTGCTAACTTCAACTTCACTTCATTTAAATAATACTTACGATAAAATGGTAACGGTTATCAAATTAGTTTAATAGGCCGTTTTTAGCTAATTCTCGAGTTTAAACTCTTCAAGTTTAAACGCAGCTATCTCAGTCAATGTTGCATGAAAATGCACATGGCATATATCAAAATTTAAGTTGGACATCGCTGAATGCAAAGAAACTTGTTTAAGTGTAATAGCTCTTTTAGTTTTTAGGTTATACTAATTCAAACAGTCGTACTTTTTTTTGCCCCACCCGGTATAATATTGGGTTCCTAACTCCCCCGGTAGTTGTGAACACGTGCGTTCAAGTCCACTGATCTAAAAATATCACGGAACGAAAATACGAAATTTCGAAATATTTACCGCACAATGGTGGCAGCTGGGAGTGGGAATGTACGGAGCCGTATTAGGGTTATAATTCCATGACACGCAATCACAAATATTTCTCTTTGATCTTGACCCCAATCCCGACCCAACCCTAACCCTATTTCGTGCGTGTCATGGAATTGTAACCCGTATTGGTGCCATATAATTTATGCGTATGAATTTCAACTTTCTCGACTTTTCTCGTGTCTCAACTTTTTTCTCGTGTCTCAACTTTTTTCTCGCGTCTCACCTTTTTTCTCGTGTCTCGACTTTTTTCTCGCATCTCGACTTTTTTCTCGCGTCTCGACTTTTTTCTCGTGTCTCGACTTTTTTCTCGTGTCTCGACTTTTTTCTCGTGTCTCGACTTTTTTCTCGTGTCTCGACTTTTTTCTCGTGTCTCGACTTTTTTCTCGTGTCTCGACTTTTTTCTCGTGTCTCGACTTTTTTCTCGTGTCTCGACTTTTTTCTCTTGTCTCGACGACTTTTTTCTCGCGTCTCGACTTTTTTCTCGTGCCTCGACTTTTTTCTCGTGTCTCGACTTTTTTCTCTTGTCTCGACGACTTTTTTCTCGCGTCTCACCTTTTTTCTCGTGTCTCGACTTTTTCCTCGCATCTCGACTTTTTTCTCGCGTCTCGACTTTTTTCTCGTGTCTCGACTTTTTTCTCGTGTCTCGACTTTTTTCTCGCGTCTCGACTTTTTTCTCGCGTCTCGACTTTTTTCTCCCCATATTTTTATGATGGCGGCCGAAACAAGTGCAGGGGTTGCCAGTTTGGCTTTTTTTAAGCCAAATATCTCGAATTTGGCTTCTTTTTATAACGTTTGGCTTGGAAAAATTTCATTCGGCTTGAAACTATTTTCTGGCTTTTTTTCTAAAAAAATGAAAGTAGTTGGTCTTTTCACCAAATTTTAGTTTCTCACCAGTTAAAATTTGCCGCTTTGTTGTTCAGATAGATTATTTGTTGATTAAATCTCGGTATAGACCGCCAGAGTAGTAAAAATTATCCGAGTTTAAAGTTGGATAAGCATGGGATAACTATCAACCAATCAGAGACGAATTCTAAATTTATAAATTAGAACATCATTCATGCTACTGTCTTCGCAGAGGTCTGCCCGCATTCAACATTTCAACCAATCATAATTCAAGAATTTTGATCCTTTTGAAAAAGCAAAAGGGTATAAAAGCTAATGAGATATTTTAAAGCTGTTAAAAACAAGCAAATTTTGAGTTGGATTTATGAGTTTTTATATCAGATAAAGTAAGAAACCGATTATTTATGTAACCTGAGAGTCAGGCCCTTTTTTCCATTTGCCCGGTTCGCCCGCGTTATGACATACTTACATAATAATTGTGCAATTATCACTAGGGCCCAGTCCCCTGCCACAATTTTAGAGTTTGGCTTTTTTTGGCTTTTTTTAAACGTGCGTTTGGCTTTTTTTGCCCCAGAGAATCTGGCAACCCTGAACAAGTGCGGTTTATTCCGTGACTTTAAAAAAGGTACAGTGCAATATTTATTCAATTGTGCATATTTTAATAATTAAGTATATGTGTTTATGCTTTGAGAATTGAGAAGGCATCATCCATTACCACAAATAAGGACGAATTGGTATTGTGCAGTAGCAATTTACACAAACACGTGAATCAATTCAAAGCAGTTTAAACGGAAAGTTTAAAGATGAACTCGCAAGAATGTGTTATATTTTATCAAATTTGTCACGAATGTTTCAGGTAGTAGATATAAATAACGTATTTAAGGAAATTGTAAATGTTTACAAGGGATTAGTAGGTGCATTAAGGTGTCAAATACTATTGGTATAATTTATTATATAAACATAAGTGTTATATAGAGTTTTATGCCACTGAGAAAAATCGTATTTAAACACACGTAAAAAATACGATATTTTTACGTGTGAAAATTACAATTTATAATTTGTTTATAAAATAAACAGAATAGTACATGGTTGCTTGGAAATATGGAATTTATTTCTCGTGTTGAAGAGAATATTGCTCACTCGTTCGCTACGCTCACTCGTGACCAATATTCTCTTCAACACTCGAAATAAATTCCATATTTCCGCGCAACCATGTAATATTCTCTATATAATATTACATTTATCCCAACAGGGAATGTAAATTTATACATTGACTTGTATATTTGAATTTTTGCCAAATATATATGGTGATGGTAAACAGTGCAATAAAATGGGTAATAAATTTCATGCACTGGAACTGGGATTCACACAGAGATTATAAAAGAATACAGGGGCGTTCCAGGATAAATGTAAGTCAAACGAAAGGGATAATTTGAAACATCCTAATTGTGGGCCCATGGGACATATCTCATATCAAAACCGCGGATGCATCCTCTCGTGCAAAAAAAACGTATGTTTTCGTGTCAAAACAGGAATGCGACTACATTCCTATGCCTTTCAAAATTAACGTTGTGAAATCGACATTTCGAGAATATCGACATCTGATTGGTCCGCATGTAATTGCGTTGATATTAGCTAATAATAGTTTGACATTTTAACAGTAAAAGGCATAGGAATGTAGTCGCATTCCTGAATGTTTTGACACGAAAACATGATACGTTTTTTCGCGCGAGAGGATGCATCCGCGGTTTTGGTAATATGTAACATGGTGTAAGTCCTTCATGGATGTGAAATCATGCACCCATTGGCTACATTGAAATCCCCTTAGCAACACTGCCTTAGCAACAACAAAATCATTTTTGGACATGAAAAAAA
This sequence comes from Trachythela sp. YZ-2020, assembly GCA_016169945.1. Lineage (NCBI taxonomy): Eukaryota > Metazoa > Cnidaria > Anthozoa > Malacalcyonacea > Clavulariidae > Trachythela > Trachythela sp. YZ-2020. The sequence continues at coordinate 3,972,957 of JADLSH010000311.1, read as the reverse complement.
ATATTGAAAAAACCCCATAAATTCAGTAAAAAACACTCCTATGTGTCTTAAAATTTTAATCAAATTTTGAATGCCAGTTCCACTAAGCAGTTTCATTGCCTCACACCAGTCACTGAATTTGAGCAGTCATTTATAATTTTGCTTCATTTAATTAAACAGGCCATAAGCTTTTATCATCGAATGATTATGCACCATGCTGTTGCTAAGGCAGTGTTGCTAAGGACAAGGTAGCCAATGGGTGCACAATTTAATTCACATCCAGGACTTACATCCAGGACTTAAATGGGGTTCCTATTAGGATGTGTCAATTTTCCCCTCAACTTATCCTGGAATGCCCTTCTATTCTTTTATAATCTCTTGGATTCACAAACAAACAATAATATCAAGAAACTATACTACCTCAATATCTCGAAAATCAAAAGAGATATGGAAAAACTTACAGGATGTTGTGCTACCATTTTAAAAGTTCTTTCTAATAAAAGCATAATCACAAACGTTTCCTTTCCAAATGGCAGTCATGATAACATATTAAATTATCAATCCTTATCACACTTTGCATGATCTTTGCAGGTAACGGAATTTTTGATAAGCAGAGGGGTTCAAGAATGTGTTATTGCAAAATTTGAGTCAGAGAAGGTAAAATATGATTTACTATTGTAGTGTACATGATTGTTCATATTTTTCGGTTTTGCATGACACAGCATCAAAATTCGGACTTTGACACTCTGATTTGTTTAGATGGTGCATCACCAGGCAGAATTTTTTACACAGAATACTTTGTTTGTCTATAATTCTGGGAATTATAATGAAAATAATGCTAAATTGATACATTTCCAGTTGTCAATGAAATACATGATTTGTTTGTGCATGAAAAATGGTTGCTTTAGTAGTAGCTACAGGTCATTAGGTTATGACTGTTCTTAGTCAATTAATGTTCCTGTCCACGTTTTAATCTTATACTAATGCTAGAATGTAATTTCACAGGCTATAGAATTGTGATAGTTTTAACACCTACAGCAAGTTGGTTTGAAAGGAAACCTCAAAGTTTTCATGAATCTGTATATAGTCTACAGATAGTTGCAATAAGATAAAATTGAAAAATAAGAAAGAAACATGTACAATGAATTACTTATTAAGTTAACACTTTCCTTATGCACAGCTCGCCCTTGTTTAATAACCTTTTTGATAATTATTACATTCTATATTATGCTCTCTATATATTTTAGATGGATATTTGTGCAGTTGCAAATGCATCAGATAAAGTCCTGGAAGAGCTTGGACTGACCAAAGCTGGTGACAGATTAAACTTGATTGCTTACTGCAAAAGTGTGGATTAAGGAGTCTAACGAAAAGAAAAGGTCTCTCGTTGATGCATTCTTAACTAGGAAAAAAGCGACAAAAACATCACGGAAAAGCCCAAACAACAGTGAGCTTTCACTCCAACAAGAAAAACAGATGAACAAAATTAAAACGAAAAAAGTTAATCTTGGATGGAAGCATTTTCGAGATGAAGACAATGCTTATGTACTTGTACCGTTAGCAAAGGGGGGAGGTAGTCGAACAGTTGATGTTCCGATAAGTATCAGTAGAACTGAACTGATAAAAACGTGCAAGGACCTATTCTTTCCGCATGAACAATCCCTTTTTGGAGAATCTGATGAAATGTTGATGGACTTAGCAAATTTTAAAGATGAAAAGATTAATGAAACTGTACGAATTGGAGATCGTATTATGTCATTCAACATCGCCAACTATATGGAAGTTCATAAGATTAAAACAGTTCGAATATACCTTAGAACTAAAAAGATACCCATAGATCTGAATAGCGATGATGAGTTCGAGGACACAGCACTTGACAATACACTTGAGGTTAGTGAATTATGTTACTGAAAAGAACATAATCATTCTAGGTCTATATTTAATCATTCAACGGGTCATGCAATAAGTGTTATTGATCAAAAGATAAATTGATGGCCAAAAAAGAGTAATGTGGGATTTTTCTTGAACTCAGTGAAGCGTTTGATAATGTTGAGAATGGTATTTTGATTCACAAATTTGAATTTTACGGAATTGTTCTCAAATTTGAGATTTTCATCCATTTTCAGCTTACATGATTAATTTCTTTTTTTATTTTCTTATGTACTGCTTTAATTATGCACATCTTTGCTTGGAATGTACAAAAATGGTGTCAATAAAAGCTAAAACCCTAATCTTCAACAATATGAAAAAATCAAATTTTTACACGCAATATTGAACGCACGAGAGCACGCTGCTAAATTTGGATTACCTTTTTATACACCCTGTTATATTTATGATTTGGGGAGTATGTATGAGTGTCTATAGTCGATTTTCCCTTTTAATGATAATTTAAATATATTTGCGATTAATCAGCTAATTACTTATGCAAATATTGATATTTTAATCAGGTGATTGATATTCATAATATCTCGAACGTGTGGTGCCAGTGTAGGTAGTGTCTTTACGAAATGTTGGATCAATCTACCTGAAAATACAATAAGAACTTCGACGTTTCGAGCGAAGACCCTTTGTCTGGAAGTTAGTGGGAAGGGCCTTCGCTCGAAACGTCAAAGTTCTTATTGTATTTTTCAGGTAGATTGATCCAACAGAACCGCAGAATTTGATTGATATTCCTGTGTGTTTTTCTACTTTCACGGTGTCAATTAGGCCTTTATGGCTACTTAGGTAACCGGTATCATGACTATATTGTTATGTTACTGTTATATTCTATTTGCAGTAACTGCTATAACTACTATGATTTGTGAAGACGTGACTATATAATGTTGTTATAATTGTTGTTTAAGGAGGATACAGTACAGCAACAAACGGAGGAAACGTTTCATTAATTGGATCATCAGAAGATCGAAAGTCTTTAATGGATAGACAAGATCAAGAATATCAGATGTCCCTCGAGATGGATAAGAAGAAAACCACTGACACTGACAATGAACATTATGAAATTCCTGATAAAAAGCGTAAAGAGAAACTTAAGGATGCACGTAAAGCAAGAGTGCTGCCAGAGCCTAGTACCGACTTTGTTGCTGTGAAGATTAGACATCCGTCTTTAGGACTTCTGTCAAGGCGGCGGTAACACCAGGATGTATGCTGTCTATGATTGGGCTGGCTCATTGTGTACTGACCCCGCGAACTTTATTTTAACTGATTCGTCGGGAAATATTCTACATCCCAGCAGTCTTGTCTACGATAAATACACATTAAACATGGTAGAGGAAACATCGCTGTTAGAGGAAGATGATGAGATTCAATTTTTAGGGTTTGGCCAAACATTGACCAGAAGGTAGTAGTGCTGATTCTTTCTTATCAGTGAATTCGAAAATACTATTCGCATGTATACTAGGATGTAACCTTATTGAATAGCATAGAAAAATGTTGTAGAAAACAGACAGAAACGTTTTAGGTACGACTTTTTACTCTTAACGTATCCGGTTGAGTGTATGCACCCGACTAAGGAGATTGCTCACACAAAGTTTTAATATGTATTCTATTACATTCAATCATATACTCATTCGTATACGTCAAAAAGAGAGAATCGGCAACAAAAAACGGGCATAACTCATAAGAATTAATATATACAACTCGAACGATATTAAAAAGAGTGAAGACGATTCTATACGTACTCTAATATACGCTTCAAGATTTTTTCAAATGGTCGTTTTAGCGTTTTGGACATACAAATACTTTATATATTCATAGAAATAGATGTTTATTTATTTGCGGGTTGATGTTTCATTCCTGATACCGATTAATTGTATATTATTTTAGTAACGTGAGCTCGTCAGAAAATGTTCCTCCACAGCCAGAACTGCTACCAACCAGGTAATGATTTGATGTCATGTTCAGTAAACACGAGGAATAGAAAATGATGTCTTCTATTTCCGACGCTGCGTTCTGATTTTCCAATAACTTGCAATACAACTTATCCGAAAACAACCAATCCATTTTTTTCATAGTTGACAAACACATATATAGAAATCCTTTATTGAGATACGTCGCAGAAAAACTGGAAACTAATCCCGCGGTTTGAGCAAACTTCGAACTGTTTGCACTGAGTAAAATTTTGGAGGCATCATATATTTGCTCCAGATCATGATTGCATGACGAAAAGTGCGTTCTAGCTGTCAGCGTTTCGATAAGCTATATTCTTTCAATAATTCAACTAAAACGTGGCTGATAACAAGATATTTTAGGCTCTCCTACGTGCGCGATAGTGGACTGAAACTGACGCACAAGAGTGCATTCATTATCGACCATGTGTGGGCTCCAACGGGACTATCAACAACTCTAAATAGTTGTCTCAAACAAAGCTGTCATTGAGAGTTTGGTCCTTTCCCGCTGGCGAGATTATCTGCAAGATGTCGAAGAGGGAGACGAACCCGTTCAACTCAGTGATATCCTTTTCTTTACGACAGGTTGTAAAGTTTTGCCACCTCGAAAGTTATATCCTACCATCGAATTTTTGCATGATGAGGAAGCATGGGGGGAAAAGTCAAAGTTCCCTAAAGCTAACACATGCGCTGACATTTTGCGTCTTCCAGTTTTGCACACCACATATGAAGCGTTTAAAGCAGATATGAACTTTGGGATTCAAAACGGACGCGGCTTTGGTATGCCTTAACTAAGTTTAACCTTTGTACAGTAGGTGATAAATTCTGAACATCGGTCACTAAAATACTTGTTAGTATCTGATTATAGCTGTAAACTGACACAGATCATATTCATGTTTTTGTTCATAATTCAACTTGTCTGGAAAGTGGATTTTCAATTTTAATACTGAGATATAGACTGACTATACTATAGACTATAGTTGTACATGTTAATGTTATAATTGGGGATGAAGAACAATATTTGTTGATTGTTGTATTTTTCAATCCATATAATATGATAAGATACTTATCAAGATTTTTTCTCGACATTTCGTTTGATAGGACTAATAGTAGAAGGTGTTTGTAGATGGAATATTCGACTGCTGGTTAGGTCTAAAAATGTATATAAATTTCGTTCGATTATTTCACCTACAAACACCTACTAAGATACTTATAGCTTTTTAGATGTGATTCAGAAAAACATTAAAATTATTGGAGCGACATGCTTGTATCGGAACATTTTATGCAATTGCATAGACTAAAGATACCCTAAAATAGATAAGCACACATGCAAGGTACCTAAGAGTATATCCGTATATGTCACAATATCGGTGACAATATCTGAAGAGTCAAATTCGAGATTTTTAAAAGGTTATGTAACCACTGTTGCGGTGTTGCCTTAGCAATATAGCAAAAATGACATTTCCATATGTCGGATATTTTTACGGGGGCCATCACAGATTTTTACAAGTGCAATTACTCTTAGCCCAAAATATTTTTAAGGTAAGAAAAATACTCTTCTTTTACACGCAATAAGAACTACATTTTCAAGTGGAGAGCCATCTTAGTAGACTCGTATTTCGTGCCCTCACTTTTAATCGCCATTTTAACCTAAGTAAATAACGAAGCATTGAAGTCATGAGGAATCTATTACTATAATCTATAACTATTATAACTATATGTTTTCAATTTCATCAAGCAATGTGGTATATAAAATAATGGCCTCCTCTTTGCTACTTGGCATCATAAGATTCTTTTCTTGCATTATAAATAATGCCAACTCAACAAACTCACTACTAGATCCAAATTGTGGTGGATGAACACAGCATCTTTCACGTGCTAATCTTATGTCATCTGATGAGACAGGAGTGAGGAGATCTCTTGAAGCAGTTGCATCAGGTAAAAAGTATAGTACATCAGGGCGACCATCAGGTGATTGTGATTGGTGATTCAGGATTTGTAGATTTCCTTATTTTGTGTAAATTCCAAAGTTGTGAAAACCTTGAAAGCTCTTGTATGGTGTTCATAAAACAAAACTTAAGGCACTCAACCTGAATGTCATCACTGTCACAAAACAAACCACTTTCCCGAAGATCTTTAAAGTAACAGATCCACCAATCAGTGCAACTTTTTCTCAACATTCCCCAAAATGCCTCAATTCGCTGATTTGAACAGGATTTTCCATAAAGGAAGCTTTTTTCATCATTGTGAAAGAAACGCTGTAAACCAGCCCGTATTATCCTGGCAGTCCCGCCCATTTGTTGTACACAGTCAATGTAATATTGAGCTATTATACCTGGATTATTGTTTGAAGGGCCAACCTCTAACCACATTACCCGTCTACTGTATCCATCGATAGCCCCATGTATACAAAAACCAAAAGGTTTTAGTTTGTCATATCCATCAATATGCCAAACGTGATTTGGACCTTCTGTTCTATATTCTCTTCTTTGTAAGCGATGGCGATCTAAAAAAGTCGATGCCGCGAGACACGAGAAAAAAGTCGAGAAAGTTGAAATTCATACTGTACGCATAAATTATCCCCGAGCCGGCGCGAAGCGCCGTGCGAGGGTACTAATTCCGCTCGGATATTTACACCCGGGTATGTGACATCATAGCGGAATGCAAAGTTGTCCGCCATTATGCAATGGACGGTTTTCTACGTTATGCGCATGCGCGAGTTCAGGCCGAGAGAAACTGTTTTGTACTCGGGAATCGGGACATAAACAGACAAACAAAGTCTCTAAAACGATTATTAGAGGAAAAGGAGGAAAAAATTATTTAGAGGAAAAGGAGGAAAAAACAGTCAAAAGTCCGAAGAAAGACAAGATTTTCGAGTTTTAAATTGTTTTAAACGCGTAAGTGTCTATTTTGTATACTTGTTTTTGCCGTATTGGCATGCAGTATATTATAGTTTGTGGATTTGAAAATGCATAGGTCATCCTGTGTGGTCAATACAACATTGATTAATCTTAAAAGGTATTTTAGTATTAATTCAAATACGTTATAGAATAAGAAACAACATATTAAATCTCAAAAATACTGTTAAAAAACAGTTTTGTGAAAATTTCGAAATGTTTTCTGAGACTTCTAAGGTTGAATTTTACAGTAAATCAAAGCTAAAAGAGTATGTAATAACATACCTACTTTATATAGTTGGGCAATTGATAATTTTATAGTTAAAATTAACAAATCTTATCAATATTTTACCATTTTCTACAAAATATAGAAATATACAGTGTTGCGTGTTACCATGGTTACAGTGATCGACTCAGTACTTCATGTTACAATAACTTTTGGAGGAATAAATTGTGTGGTTCGAATGGGCGCGAGGGGATTCTGCATGCATGTATTTCTAGTATGGCACTAATACGGCTCCGTAGGAATGTGATGGAAATACGATCAAATTTATAAATAAACGTTTTCATTTTGGCCGTTTGGATTAGTAGTGCGTTTTGTCATTTATATATTCAATAGACAATACTGAATTGGTCGAATATTCATTATTGCAATATTTTTATAAATTCCGAAGCGTAAGTTTCGCCTCAAACATGTCACATATTTTGGACACCTCAAACATGTCACATATTTTGGACTTGGTAGTTGGTGCTGGTTATATATAAAAAAATTCAAATACAAGATTCAAGACCCGATGAGATCCCTTTGGCCTTACCGTAAATATCGAATATGTTAGTTATAGTTAAGTCGACTTGCGTACAATTTATACACATTAATACGGCTACTGTATTGTTTCTGGCGAATTTTATAGATAGTAGAAGTTGCTATACTCTGTTCGTAGACTCGTAGAGTGTAATTTGTAGAGTCACTAGAGTAGTAGAGTAGTAGAGTGTAGTATGAACTGCATAATTTTGAAATTTGACATTTGTTATGCAATATTAATAGAACACATCTCTGTTGACGGGGCAGTTGTTTACAAATGCGAATGGCATTTTGGTGCGGATGCGTCTGTATATATATAACTATGATGTATGATGCATTCTATATACTTTCTAGTTTTGCTTAGCCTTTATTTTAGTAGTCTGTGTACAACCGTACTCTCGATATACACGATGAAATAATAAATAAATAAAATTTGAAATAATCGAAGTTGAGTTGACATATTTGTAATTAGTTGAATAAAACTAATCAAATATTGCAACCGTAAACAAAAGACAATTTTATCTGCTTGCTATAATATATTGGCAAAAACATAAATCACTCATCGCGAATTTAGAATTACGAATGATGAAATATTACGAATGATGAAAGCTTTTCATTGACAAGTGTACTTGTTGAAAAACTGGCATGCTAGCTTTTCAAAAGCTTGTCACATTTCATCAATTTTCAAGGGCAAATAAAAATAGTAAAGGTAAAAATAATTGCCAAATAAAAATTGCTCGTGTAAATACGTAATATGCAAATATCAACAACACAACATGGATGCACAACAATTACGTACGCACTATAAACCATGTAACATAGCATTTGTCTTTTAAAACTTTGCACTACCTTGGATCACTAGTTTAAGTTATGCGCATGCGCGAGTTCAAACCGAGAGAAGACTTCCATTTTGCAAACTTTTTTCAAAAATAGTTTTGCACTCATTTTATAAGTTAGTCTCTATGTAAGTAAGTTTATCGGTTAAGTCTCCAAAACAAGATATATGGAAATTATTTAGAGGACAAATTAACAAGAGGAAAAACAGTCGAAAGACCGAAAGAGGAGCGTTTTAAACGGGCAAGCATAGGCGTACGGGCCGTGGGGGCAGGGGGGCACCTGCCCCCCCAAAAATTTGGAGATTTAAGTCATTCGGGCAAATGGTTCACGAATATTCGGGCAAAATAGAATTATGTAGTTTATAATTTAAAGTGCTGTATATTTATCTGGTTTGCGTGTTGTTGGGAAACAATAGTATAATTTGAACATTTCTGTAATTCAGTTGCATGCCTTTGCCTGACCGAAGAAGAATTGGCTCTAGTTGTAACCGGCTATAACGAGAACGGCGCATGAAAACCTATCTTCGCACATCAATAGACCCTAGGAACTAGGCTGATCGATGTGTTATGTGGCGCGTTGGCCTAGGGCGATTTTTTCGTATTAATTTACTCGTGAGAAGAACATGCATGTCTACAAATACAATGTTCCTTGCCTTTATGAATAGTTATATGCAGTCACTTATTGAATCTATGCTAATAACACTTTTAGAGACGTCTCGCCTAGCTGGACGAATATTTCCGTGTGTTCATATGGAGTTCTATAATTGGCGCGGCAAAACATGCACCCAATACAAATATTTTAACTAGCCTCCTCCGCAGGCATCTCTTGGATCCCCGGGGTAGGTTGCGTCAGGTAGAAAGTCGGGGAGATGCCTGCCAAAACCCGACATGGTTGAGCCGTTTTGCGTATCTTGCTTGCGCAGCGATTTTTGTCTTCAGGGTAGGTCACTGATCTGAAGATATAGTACCTGGATCGAGCTTCTATACCTATGAAAATTGAAGCCAGTTTTAGATTTGGCGGCCATATTGGAGGGACCAGCGATGGCCGTCGTACAAGGAGTGCAGTGCGAGGAGATATTTTCAATTTGCGCTGTGTTGGGCGATGGAATTATTGAAGTTTAACTGGAAATATGCAAAGGAGTTGGTATGTTGATTTCACCGATTTGGTTTGATTTCGGGCGTTTCTCGGCGAAAAAACTGTTCGCGTGTGTATGTTGTTGTCAGCCATGAGTGAGCATATTCACGTGAAAATTTTGGGATAAATCCCCGTACTGTGTCTCTCGGCGTAGTAATCAAATAAATTACAAGAAAGGAGACAGTTCCACATGTGGAAGTAATAGTGGGCAAATAGTGGTGGTGAAAGATCGGCCTTAAAACGGCTGTTTGTGACGATTAAAGTCGACGAACTTTGCGTGTTGTAGCTACAATATTTTGTCTTCCGCAGAAATAGTAAAACAAGAAACGAGACAGGAGACGTCCGTCTTGTGGGAATAATATTGCGTGTATAAATAATGAGGAATTACTGAATCAGGCTGAAAACGAATGTTATTACAGAAACTTTGCGCGTAAGTGGCCGTGATGCACCGTCGCCATATAGGACATATGGAATTTATTAGTGGTTGTAAATAATAGTATACTTTCTATGCTCAGTTCATGCTTCAAATTTAGTATTATGTTTGTAGTGAAGTCATAAAAACTATTTTAATTTTTATACTGTATATTTCTTGTAAAAGTATGTTTTAAATTTCCGTGAAAGATTTACCTGTCTGAAACATTCTGTGTCCTGTAAAGAATTTGCAAAAAGCTGTATGCAATAAATCAGCATACCATGATAACTGGCCAATGCTATTGTAAAAGTTCTCATTGACGAATGTTTTTATTAATTTAAATTTCTTTTTAATATGTTTTTAAACTAGATTTCTACCATTAGGTTCCTGATCTACTTGTCAGCTATGGTGTCATTAATTCCTTGGCACAGGAAAAAAACGGGGGCTAAATATATTAGGCCATCCTTTTAAGGCAAGGTCTGAAATTTGCAGTATCCTGATATCCATAAGATACTAAAATTTGGTGTTGGATACTAAATAGTGAATGACTTGTATCCAGACTGGATACTATAAAATTTCAAACATTGGTATAACATTAGATGTCTTTAATCAGCATTCAAGTCAAGTGCATAGAAGTTTGCTTAAGCTTTATATGCATCTTAGTATATCATGATACCAACTTATTTAGTGTCTAGTTGTTGACTGTTGTGTCTTATGTTGTTATTGTTACTTGTAACAGTGAGATGGGTCATGAATGGGTAACTCAGTTGGAATGGATACTGAAAAATAATTTAAATTTCAGATTCTGGAAAGGCAGTCTATAAATGTTTGAACCAAGACTTAATGCATATTATATCGTTTGTAACTCAAACACAGTAACTGAATATGACAATCCCTGATATATTGGTGTATTTCCCCAATGGAGCCTGGGGTTCCCAACAGAGCATCTATTCCCCACTAGCACCACCCCTCTTTCCTCTGTACAGATTCAAGCTTCAAATACATGTTGTAAATAAATTGTTCATTTAATTCATAAGGAAACTAAATGCCACAGCATGATGTTTTATATAGATGACTTGTAATCAATCTCTTCAGACACAGTAGACTAATTTGTGACACACTTTTTTGGGTTGGTGCATACAGTGTAAACAATATATTTTGTACTTGTTGCCCAAGCTGCACTACCTATGCTGTTGTGGCATTTATTGCAATCCAACTATTGGCAGTGCAACCCTTGTAGTGGAACATTCTGACGAATTCTGTTTTCTGTCAATCTGACCAGCATATTAAATTTAGTGAATACAAGAAAAAATGCATAACAGCATAAGTACTTTCTATTTATTGTGCCTCAGCAAACAATGAACTATTTTCTTGGACCTATTAAATATACTGTCATATTTTATACAAGTATGAACAACGTCCGGGCAACAACAATCAATTGTTAATTGTTGTAGCTACAACACGCAAAGTTCGTCGACTTTAATCGTCACAAAAACCTGTTTTAAGGCCGATCTTCACCATCACTATTTGCCCAGTATTACTTTCAGATGTGGAACTGTCTCCTTTCTTGTAATTTCTCCAAAATTTTCACGTGAATATGCTCACTCATGGCTGACAACAACATACACACGCGAACAGTTTTTTCGCCGAGAAACGACCGAAATCAAACCAAATCGGTGACTTTTAACAATATACAAACTCCTTTACATATTTCCAATTAAACTTCAATAATTCCATCGCCCAACACAGCGCAAATTGAAAATATCTCCTCGTACTACACTCCTTCTACGACGGCCATTGGTGGTCCCTCCAATATGGCCGCCAAATCTAAAATTGGCTTCAATTTTCATAGGTATAGAAGCTCGATCCAGGGGTAGGTACGTGGGAGGATTTTGAAATTCAAAATGGCGGATTGCATAGAGTGGAGAATTTATTTTATCTTTAAGTTCAGCTTTTTTGGACAATTTAAGCATGTATGAAAGACTTGGTTGAGGTTTTAAAGGTTTTAGAATGTTTGTCGGGAAGCACTTATAACTTTCATGTTCATTTGTTGATTATTTAATTGTATTTTTCGTGTACTGTATATGCATACCCTTACGAAAAAAACACATGTGTTTCACATGTGTTTCACATGTGTTTCACATGTGATTCACATGTGGTCATATGTGATTTTCATGTGGTCACATGTGATTCACATATGATTCACATGTGATTTTCATTTGCTCATATGTGGTTTTCACAAGCTCACATGTGATTCACATGTGGTCATATGTGATTCTCATGTGGTTACACGTGATTTACATGTGATTCACATGTGACTTTAAGTGCTCATATGTGATTTCAGTATGTTCACATGTGATTCACATGTGATTCACATGTGGTTTTCATGTGCTCATATGTGATTTCGATATGCTCACATATGAATCACATGTGAACCACATGTGGGCATATCGAAATCAGATATGAGCACATGAAAATCACATGTGAAGCACATGTGAACCACATGTGAGCACGATATTACTAATAATCTACAAGTGGAAAGAAAGCCGATAGAAAAGTGCTAAACTGTTGAGCCAAACAAAACATTATAAAAGTGAAGATCATATCAGAATTAGTAAAGATGCTTCACATCTTTTAAGTCATGGGATGTGACATGATGGCAATTCAAGTTCTTTCTGGAAAACAAAATCCTGCTAATTAGGAGAATGATAATAATTATTTCAATAATATATATGAATATATCCATTGCCAAAATGTTCTATTAGAATCCTATAGAATATTCTACAGAATATTCTAAATCCTATAGAATATTATTTTGGGTCATTTACTCTATTGAATATTCTAGTGAAGATTTACAGATCCTATAGAATGTTCTATTGCACAGTCATATGAAACATTCAATAACATATTCTATAGAATATTTCATTAATAATGAAACTTATGTAATATTCGATAGAATGTTTAATAGAATGTGAGCATGTAAAAACAATTGATTTAAACATGCATTTTGTTTAACTTCAACACAACACAGAACATATATTTACTGTCATAGCATAAAATTCAGTGTATTTTATTTAGTAGCAAGGACAAAATTATTTAGTAACATCTGTGTAACTCTACTAGCTGGGAGGCTTACAGGTGCTACACCTTGCCTAAGGGTGACCTGGAGGTAGTTGTGACTAAGGATAACCTCATTCGCCCGTCGAAACTCCACAACCGGTTGCAGTTTTAAGTCAATGCCCAGGACCAAAAATATACAATATATACACATGTATTAACTAATTTACATAGAATTAATCTCTATCTATAGTGTTCGGTAATTGACAGATAATAGTGTTCACACTCATGGATTGATCTGTAATTAAGACAAACTTGTCTGAAATGTCACCTAACCTCACAATTTGCAATGCTGTTTCAATTTCTGAGACTTTCCAAATGTTACCACAGAGTCTACCACATTCACAATCTGTTCTTAGCCAGGAGGGTCGGTTTAAATAAACAAGTCTGGCAAAAGCAAAACACAACCCTTTCACAACAGCAAATACTTTCAGCTCCACAACTGTGCCATCCACAAGACCAACAATAGAGTTCTTTCTTCGAGAGCTACGGGTGTACTGTTGACAGTGTAGCACTTTACCACCAACAATGGCCTTTGTGAAAAACTCAGCTTGCTCAGCCTCATCAATTGGACCATACAAAGCATCATCATCAAGAAGAAACCTTTCCTCAATCGTAAAAGGCCGACAATAGGATGCACCTAAAAGTACTATCCCATTGTCAAATTGCTTTGCTTTTCTCAATGGTACAGTTCCCTTTAGCTGGGCTTCCATGAAAAATGTCATTGTAACACAAATTATGTGATCTGTGTAGAACAACTGATGAGGAAAGCAAAATTGGGTTTGTTAACTTACAGAAGGTCATTTTAGGTGTGTTGAAATTTAAAGCTTTATGAAAGGAGGTGATAAAGTTATGGTTTATGCATTTTTCACCATTCAAATTCAAAACAAACCTCTCTTTGTAATTAAGGTTTTCTTTGACTCAGACTGGATGTGTGGTATTTCAATGTTTTAATTTTGTATCTGATGACTGGTACAAATTGCCTGGCAACTAGGCTAACTTAATCTTATAGGTTAATTATCCCATTCCCAAGATAGAATAGGCATGCTACAGGGTCTTAAGGAATAAAAATAGGGTTTGGTATTAATAAGCATTTTAGTTTGATTTGGTGTGACCGTCTGACTTGCTCAGCGATGGTTGACAGGTTTATTCCTACTTTTTTGTATCATGCTGTTTGTTTTCCCCATGCATGCATTCTTGCATAATCCTTATTTTTAACCCTTGTATATAATATATGTGATTATAATTTTTTGTTTACTCTCAGTTTTCATTAAATCAATCTGATTGGTTTTTACTTTGTCATGTTATGTTTATTTACTTGTAGAAAAGCACATGTGCTTTCTACCAACCCCATTTGCTCAAAACATAGAAATCTGTTATATATCGTTTAGGTAGTGAGTGGAACATTTACTGCATTTTTATGCTATTGTCTGCTCCAGACACTGGCCATATGTTAAGGTTTGTGATTTAACAATAATCATCTCTTGAAAATTATAAACTTGCTTTCCAGCATGTTTATAGCATGAAAGTAGGCCGCCCAAAAGACGGCTGGATGGCCAGCTCAGACACTGGACATGTTACGAGGAAGGACCACCAACATGCATAAACACAGATCATATGCTGACCATGGTTAGCAGGTATATTGATGTATGTATTGATATACCCATGTAAAAGTAATGTCTGCTTGGCAATCAGCTTGTTCCTGATTGAGAGCTTGGTTTTAGTTGTAAACCAGCAAATAAAATTTTGACCATTAAAAGTCAATACGGTAATAATATTTGTCATGCCCTTTTATTTTATAATTATTTCAAGAGGCTGTTTATAGATACTTACGATTTCGTCTTCATCACCACTACCATCTTGAGGCTGGGCATATCCATCAGGATTTTCGCCATTATAAATATCATCATTGCAATCATCACCTAAAAAACATTAATTTATTTAATAATTGTTGAATTGAATGAGGACTGGTTGAGGCCGTGGTGTAATAAGATTCCTACCTGAAAGATCTTGATCTTCATTACCAGAACATCGTGAATGTAGCTCTTCATGCTGTTCAGCTGACGAAGTTTGATCGTCATCATTTTGTTCTGAGGACGCAACGTCTGTATCACAATGAAGACGACGCCATTTAGTCGTTCTTGGTATTCTGGCGTTAAAACTTTCATCCTCTGGATTTAGGCTGTATAGTTTATAAGGCCCCTTTTTCTTCCAACAGTGTCAGCGACAGACTCAACAGCATCCGCCATGTTTGGTTTTGAAGTGTGAACTGACTCCGACCGGAGAAACAGCCCAAAACCCACGCGTGACGTGTGTGGTGACGTCACGCGTTGTTGATGTTCATGCATTGCGCGCGTGACTTGAAAATTTCAAAAAAAAATTGTATTCGACAGATGAGAACTCAGTTTTGCTTTGTAGCACAAACCAAAAAAATTAAATTCGTTTTCTCGCTATTTGAGTGATCTATTATTGTGCCAATCAAAATGAAATACGTGCTGATTCACTGGATTGAATCCAACGAGACAAGCATCTTGGCCGAAGAATATGTTAAGGACAAAAGCATGCTTAAGGACCCAGAGAAGGAAGGCATGGTTATGTTTGGCGATGCGGCAATGAAGGCGCCTAAGGCCGGCTGGAAATCATATTTAGCAAGAGTTCTAGCAGCAAGTGGTAAGGATCTCTACATATCTTCATTAAATCTATAGGTAGTCCGTAATGATACAGTTTTAACAATGAGATTTAATCATTCAATACAAATACAGACACGCTCCCCGGCGATATATATTGTTGCCAGTTGAATATTAATGACACGTTTGTGACTATAAAATAGGGTCATATACTGTCTATAAATATGTCTGTCGTAAAACCAAGTGAAGTTTTAGCATTTAGGCTTCTAATAGCAAAAAATATTGATATTCTATGCAATTCCATGCTATTCTTTTGCCATAATGGCTTCGTCAGCCACATGTTTGTTGCCTCGTCCTAGTCTTTTTGCTCGGATTTCTCAATCTGACGTCATCGAGAATAATGACTACACTATGCTGTATATACTTCTCCCCAAATACCAGACATACTAGTAAAATATTTGTGCTTATTTCACTGCAGATAGCAAAACTAATCTGATGAAAAGCGAATTGGATTTCCTTAATAATGGAGATTTGGAGACTGGCAATGATTCCACAGTCGTAAGATTTTCGGCTAAAAGGCTGCAGTTGGAAGAGACTAGTGCAGGCAATAAGAAACCAGCAAAGATTATGAAGGTTTGCAAAATCTTTGATACCATTATCAATTAAACTTTATATATGCATGTTGTCTAAGATGATGAAGTTGACCAGTGTTATGTTTGATATATTCATCAGAAAGCAGCAAAATTTTCCACTCACTACCTAAATGATAGAACAGATTTGACTTTTAGAGCTAAGGCCCTTCACACTTATTCACGACAAAGGGCCTAAACTCGAAACGTTGAATCTGTTGTATAGTTTGGGTAGTGGGCAATTCCATGACATAGTTCAAATTATGTAAAAAAATATAATTTGCAATTTTAATAAATAAAGTTATTATTGTTATAGACAATGAAATCATATTTTAAATTAAAAAATATTGATTTTGAAAATTTTGTCATGTTTGAAGACAAACTTATATGACAAATTTGTAATAAAAGGCTTTGTCCATTCTGTGTAACATCAGTCACAGTCACTTAAATGCGGCAACAGTAAAAACATTAATTTAATTTAATTAAACTTTTGCATCAGATAGAGGATATAATTATCTTAAGTTTATAAGAAAAATGCGAGTTAGCAAGCAACAGCCAAAAATATATGATGTGTTTTTCTTAGAAAATCCTTCAAATGTAACGTCAGTCACGTGGAATTGCCCTAGTGAGTAGAAAATTGTGCTGCTTTCTGATGCTATTATCAGCTACCAACACAGAACACTGGCCACGTATTGAAGTTTGTTATGTTTGAAATATCATTTTATCTGAAGTTACCATAAGCAATTGAAAAGCCTTGTGTTTCTCGCCATCATCTACCTAAGATAGAATTGATTAGTAATTGTCAGGGCCACTTTCATTGCACTGTAGCTGCTGGAGACTAATTGTTATGGTCTTTGGTAGAAACCACAAGGCTTACATTGGCATACTGGTAACTCAACAGATTTAATTTGTAATCTATAGAAAGATTAATTGAAATGAAATCTGCTAATGATAGCTCCACAACAATGGACCTAAGCCATTCATTTAGATGAGCTGCCTTTCATAGAATAAACTTTGAAGGATTTTTATTGCACTAATCACTTGGTGGAAATTTTGATCTGGAATATTTGGTGATAAGAATATTTGGAATATCCACTTGGATTATCTACCTAACCAAATATTCCAGATTAACCTTTCATAGAACTCTAAAGACTAATTATATGTTTTATAATCTTTTCATAGAAAAATAAAGATGTTAAAAAACTTGCAGAGAGGAAAGCCTATAAACAAGTACTTAGCAGGATTGGCACCCCTGTTGAGTCTGGACGAGTCCAGTGAAGAACATATTGACAAGTATATGTATGACTCGATGAGCTTCCAGGTGAAACACCTAGTGTACCGGTACCAGCTTCTTCAGACAAACTATTACAGGAGGAAGTAAAGAAACTACAAAGTGAAGTTTCAAGACTTCATAAAAGTGAGTCCTGTAATAAAACATTTTCTTGTAGTTGTAGTTGCCTCTGATCTTTTTGCAGCATGATTAACTTTGCTGCAGATAAGGTGATAAAACTTGCTGAGAATAAGGTTTCACTGATGAAATCAATAAATCATTACCATCATGTTTACTTTAGGATTGCCTGGTTTGATAAAGGAGGCAGTTTTGGCAGCCCTTACTGAAACCAACAAAAGAATGATATTAACCAACCGAAGTTCTTTGTTGTTTCTAACCCCAAAACGCCTAGCCCCGACCATCTCCTCTTGCCACAAGACCATCTCCTCTTGCCACAAGACCATCTACTCAATCTGCAAGATCGTCGGCTACCCCAAGCAGCTGTTCCTCAGAGGAGCAGGATGTTGAAGAAATGGAAGGGTCAAATTCACCAAAGTTAATGGTATGTTTGAGTTTGTACATTGTGTAAAGCGCATTACAGTATTTGTCACCAAAGTCTCCCTTTGATCCTAACTATGTCAATAATATCTATTAACCCATTCCCGGTGCGAGTAATAAAATAATCTGGCTTTAGACAGAGTAAAATATATAAAGTGGCTAACACTGCTGTTGTCATTGCATTGGGTTAAGTGGTTAACATTTTGTTCTGATAACCAAATGCCATGTAACCTAATCTGTAAAACTGTAATAATTTAAATTAGCCCTACCGGCTGGGAATTAATGTCCTCCCAAAATTTAAGCTGACTAGATGTGATTCATAGATTGCTTGCCTTTCAATAATAATTGTGTTTCTCTTATATTTAATTTTACTTCCTAGCTATATATATTTGATGCTGTAAATCTTTTAACAAGCATAAAGGTAGATTTGGTATTGCTATACAATGAAAACCATTAAATTTTAAATTATAATTTTTTTATGAATCACATAATTATATAGTTTGTGCCATATATATTAAAAACTCTACTCTGTCAGTCTGTCTACTCTGATTAATGCTTCATTACCTTCATATACATAAAAACCAATTCAAACCACAAGGGGAATTTTCTATTTTTCTTTCTTTCTATTTGCATGGCAGGCACAATTTCTTAATATAGTATCATTTGCTATGTACAGTTTTTGGTTTCTAAGAAGATGGAAAGTGGGTTAATTCATTATTAAAATGAAAGGATCATAGTACAACTGTACAACTCAATATAATGTATGCCTGATTTAGCATTAGAGGACAGTTTCCAAATGTAAGAAATGAGGACAAAATTGTGCTATCTAGCATGTCAATTTTAATAACAAGAAATCAATTCAAATAAAAAATATATTTTGACAACAAATAAGACAAGAGCCATAATACCAGCAGAGAAAAACCTTGTCTGGTATTTGTTGCCAAAATAGCTAAATCTGGCAAGTAGTGAAGCAAGATCCTAGCCAACATGACCATAATGAAATAATCATGTATTCTTTATAGTTTATGGAATATTTTACCAGTCATTATGTGTATGGCAAACTTGTTGCTGCCTGAACAGTTTCAATTTTCTGTTCAGCATATAGCCTGCACCATATTTTAACACATATGGACATGCAACCATTGAAATTGAAAACATTGATCTAGCTATTATAAACAGCCAACTGGGTATAAAAGTTGTATGACCTACCTTACAACAGGCAGTGCTAAATTGATAGTAAGCTTTGGGTCTTTAGGATTAAACTACCAATTTTGAGCCATTTATCTGGAAGTTAGTGAAATTCATCTAGAAGTTAATAGTCACTAACTTCCATGCAAACAGCCTTCCCTTGCAATGTTGAATTTCTTGTTGCATTTTTCAGGTAGTTTGATCATAAACACTTAATTGCACCACATGTTCAGAGTTCAATAATAGACTATAGAAGACTATTTGCTATTTTCTGAAAGTAGGCACATCCAGTCCAAACATGCATTTGATTATACATGCCATAGAATAATTTTGATTGTAACATTCTAATATATTACAGTGGCTCTATTTATAATCATTGAACACTTCCCGAAATTAGGCTAATGTACACCATAGTTGCTTGCAAATTTTGTATCAGAAAACCACATGGCGGCAGAAGTTAGGGAGCCATGGAGTCATCAACCTACATACTCCATAGTCTATAAGGCTAACTCCAAATTGAAAATGTGCACTTCAAAACTTAGGTGAATTATTAAGAATTCTGGAGTTACAAGCCAATTTGCAAAAAATTAGATTCACTTGCTAACAACTAGAATTTGAGCCAGGTTGAAGAGGAATCTGCCCTCTGAGCCGCACCCATTCTTGTCCTCAGCCCCACAGCTGTGCCGGCATAAGCCTAGCTCCATTTGGAGATTGGCTACATACCTGCCGGCATGGAGCACTGAGCGCTCAAGCAGTACACAGTCATGCATAAGTACTCAAATACAGCATAAAAACATAGCATAGTAAATTTTAAGTTTGTTCTTGGCTGAAATATCTCAAAAAAAATTGTAAACAAACCAAAGTACCAAACCAGTTACAAATAATCTTTTGTCTCATCAATAAAATGAGTATTATATTCCACCAGCATCAATTATATCTTGCACTTGAAACTTCGACATTTTACTATGCTTGTACCTTCTAACCTTCTAGAGTACATTGTTTCCCAAAACAATTTATACTGTTCCAGTTCAACGCCATTTGTGTGTTAGCTATACTCATATATTAAGTTGTATTTTCCATTCGAGCTCGGCGCTCACAACTCTTCATTCTTTATATACAGTTTCTAAGTGGTTTGAACATGTTTACTCCGTCGAACTAAGACCATTAGGGAATCCGTTTAATACACATTCTCCGTTTATTAAACAAGCAGCTTTAGCAGCATCAAACGATGTAGTGTAAGCCAAGTCAGAAGTTTGTTTGTCTGTCGAAACTCGATTAAAGCCATTCGACTTCTATTTTCATGACTTCGATCCACATGCTTTATCTTTAAATGTGTCCGCAACTATTCTGTATATTTTAAAGCGCAAGTACTTTTTTAATATTTGTAACATAAAATGTTACAGAATTCTGGCGAACGTTTATCCGTATAATTTTGCAGTTGTTTTTATGAACAAATAATTATCCCGTGGAAGTGAGGGTAACACAGCTTTTGACATTTCTCCACAGTATAGAGACGACCAGTAGGGCCACTCGGCGATGCAATTATGCAAAAATATGCAGTTTACTGGCCAGGAAAGTTAGTCCAGCTTGCTTATTGGCCAGAAAAAGCAATTGACTGGCTGCCAATGCGTAATGAGCGGCCACACAAAATTTCAAATGAGTGGCCCTACTGGTCGTCTCTATACGTACTGTGATTTCTCTTTAGTTTTAATATATGAACAAAATATCCCGCGGGGGTAGGGGTAACATGACCCGTCCATAAGGGTAACATGACCGGTCCAAAGTCTTCGGGTTTTGGCGGACATCGCCACTAATTTTATTTTTCCGGCAAATAATTTCTGCCCGCCAATTTTAAGGCGATGCCTGCGGAGGAGTCTATATTTTAACGATATTGGAGAGAACAGCGGTTTCGTAAACGACGTAAAGCAAACCTGTTACCAATCATAACAGGGCCTTTTTTAACTAATGTACTGGAGGGCCAAAGACCCTCAGCCCCCACGTTTATTTATTTTTCGTTTAGGTCAGATCGAATTGGTGGTTGCAGGTATTCGGATCCTGGAACATGTTTTGGGGACCCTGTCCAGTTGGAACAGCTATTGGGTCTATATTAAGATATTTCTTTATGGTTTGAAGTGAGGTGTTGGATAATTATAGTGGTTTGATGTATGATGAATGGTTTATTGTTTGATAAATGATATATTGTTTGATTCGTGGTGTGAATAATATGAAGACAACATAATGAAAATATAGAATAGTAACATATTGAAAATATAGAACAGTAACATAATGAGATTATGGATATTAAATGTGATAAAATGAATTTGTGTGTTGTTTGTGTAGGCAAAACCCGGGTGCAATCATGTGTGGAATGATGCCAAGGTCTGGGTGAATGCCAGTATGCTTTGCCACCCAGACCAAGTCCCACATCATTTTCTGTTAAAAACTTGGTTATGTTATCATCAGGTTCCGATCATAACCGGGACAGCACGTTTCTAACCCGCTAGCAGGTCTTGGAACAACGTGCTTGCATATACATATTGATTTTGGTGGTTTATGAATAAACCATGCCGCGCAAAATATGCGTTGATATTTCGTGCGCAAAAAAATGTGGAATTGTGTGTGAGAATGGTTTTTATGTGGTATTGGTGATGGGGGTGGTTTATACAAACTATGTGAAGTGTTATAAGTGAAACATTGGATAATAAATACGGTGAAAAATGAAGTTTACTTACGAGAAGGATTGAGTTGAGTTTTCCTTGCGTAGACGCGAACGGAAAGAATTTATCAGCGGCGGGTTGAGACGGAAGGAAAATTTGAGGCCTGTCGGTGAATCTGATTAATGATGCATGTGGGTTGTGACAGATGGTGTGACGTATGTGTGATCTGTGATCGTGGGATCGAGATTTGGACGATGATGAAAATTGTTGTACGAAGTGGAAGCATTGGTTGACAATGTAGTACGCAGTGAACTCAATTTGGTTACCTGGAACGATAACTGGCACTGAAAAGTGAAACCAAAATAACAGTGCCTACGCCATCAAACGTGATTGATTTCACAACGGCCAAAGTTCAAAATAAGTTCACGAAAATAGAAAAAAAACTTGAATATCTGTTAAAACCTGCACGATAGCTTATCTTATCCCATATTTTTATGGCTTTCATAAATTTTTGCACAAACTAGCTTATTATACGCCTTATACGACTGACAAAAAACAAAATATTTTCGCTGTTTGAACAAAAACACTGAGAAAACTTGCTTTAATTAACTTACTTCAGTGACAAAGATATGTTTTCCTCCTAGTTTTCCTTCTGTGATCTTTTTAGCCAGTTACAAAGGTGAAACTACTTCGATTTGCAAAAAAACTGTTGTTTTTTTCAAAAATATAATACAAACATAGAGTTTACGTACGGACCGCGCAGTAAATAAGTTGTGGGGGACTGAAACTGACGTACGAACCGCGTAGTGATACGTGAAAGGGGACTGAAACTGACGTACGGACCGCGTGAAGGACTGGGATTTAGGCTTCACTTTTTTCCGCCTGAATGATTGAATGTTATCGTTCCAGATATTAAAAATTTATGGAGTTCACTGGTAGTACGTAATGAGTGAATTGTGGTCTGTGTGGTGAATGTGGATAATGATGTATGTGGTTTGTGACAGATGGCGTGACGCATGTGTGACATGATGTCGGGACTTTGTTGTGGCTTCTCGTTCTTTGGGAGAGTTGTGAATGGCGGTTTTGGGTATATTTTGGATGGCAAGAACGGTGTTTTAGGATACCGATTGGGGGATGTGTTGTAAGATGGACCAGGTGGGTTTTCGATCGGAGTTCGGGGAGGGTGGTCCGTGTGGGGGCTGCCCAGTGAGCGTTCAACGACAAAATTTGTACACCAAGTATGCGTGAAATATAAGTTGTATCTGTGATTATTTACATGAACTATTTATATTGACATGGTGGAGATTATGTTATGTACAAGATTATTACGTGTGTACAGTGCTGACAGGTGGGGGTGTGTGTGAGAGAGGAAGCAATTCGGTGCAGATCATACATTGGAATCAAAATTTCCAGTACGAAGTGTTTGATGATTTGATCCAGGCTGAAATAGATTTTGATGGACCATTATTATATTTATACTTATAGTGAATGGTCCCATACCGATTCAATATTATTGTGACCGTGGTCACTGCATGTTCTAATTTGGAGGCAGTTTTTCCAAGGAGCCCATTTTGTAAACCATATTTAAAAAGCATATTTAAAAACCTATTTACAAAAACATATTTGAAAACACCTATTTGAATGTTTATTGTCTATTCTGTTCTTAGGTGCTTGTTAGGTCTTTACTAGTGATGTCTTGGGTGGAAGCTCCAATCTGTATCTGTGTCTTTAAGCCTTGTTAGGATTATGTGTGTGGCAACTGTGGAATTGTCCAATTCGTGTGGAGGGATTGATGTGCTAGTCATTGTTGGCGACTTCAGGTAGGCGTGTTTGTACTGCGACCAGGTGTCCATTTGTACGGTCAAAATTTCCCAGAGGAGGATTCCCCCGGACAATAACAGTATCTCTGTCAAGGAGAGGTTCTCCTGGGTTCAATGTCCGATGTACGATACACAGGGGCGGCGCTAGAGGGGGGGGGGCTAGGGGGTGGAACACCCTCCACTCGTCAGTGACTCGGCAAATTGTTTTCCCAGTCGGCAAAATGTGAATTGGATAGGAAGAAACGAGAAACCAAAATAAAATATTTGAATTCTAACCATAGTTATCACGGACGAAACATCTGTGCGCTTTTGGCATGTAGAAGAATGTCAGAATGTGCAGTAGATCCCGATATTGAATAGATCGTAGGCAAATGTTTTAATGAAGAATGTATAAGATAATGAAAATTTATCGTAAATTAAAGACATATTTACATCCGCCATTTTGTTTGCATTTAAAAATGCCATTCGCTTCATTCTGAAATTAGGATTAAAAAGGCTACGAACACGATACGATTAGGAATTTGACAGATGGAATTTAATAAAAACGATACCGTGGCAATAGTGCTTTTAATTTCAACGTCACGTGATCATAATCAACCAATTAAATGACGAGAATCTACTAAGATGTTACATAATAATACTAAATAGTACTGATTGATATTTGATAGAACGTTTCAACTACGAAAACTCATGAGCATTACAAGGATATAAATAATTCATTGTATACTGCATACACAGTTGTTGTGTTTAATGGAACAATCACAAGCGAGCCGAATAAGTCTCGCAAACGCAAGAGAGTTAAATTAGAATGCCTAATATGTCAAAGTCGGCAAAACTACAAAATGACTCGGCAAAATTTCATTTGCACACCCCCCCCCCCCAAAAAACAGGGCTAGCGCCGCCCCTGACGATACACTAAAATTATATAAAAAGCGAGTTCATGCACGTGAGACTGTTAACTTATTTGCTACTCTAATGACGGCGAGAATATTACGTTATGTTACGAAGTGCCGTTTTCGCTTATTCCTTGCGAAATACTGAAAGTTACAGTATAAGCCAATATCTCGCTAGACTCCCTCAACAACGTGGAGTATTTTAGTGTATAGTTTGTTGTTTTAACATGTCTAGAACTCCAATTATTAAAAAAACCGCGGTGAAAGTTCGTTGCACAGGCATGCAAGTACCCTTTCAGCTCGCCAATTTCATATTATGCATTTATGCTGTATTCTTGCGAGCGTGAAACAACCTCTGGCACCCAGGGTATAATAATATAATATATAAAGATTTATACAGCGCTTAAATTATATAAAATATTCCAAAGCGCTTTACAACAATGAAGTTCTACTATATACAAGCAGCTAAAATATTAAGAATTAAGGTATAAGTGTCTATAAATCTAAAAGTTAGAATCGAAAGCTTTCTTAAAAAGGAAAGTCTTTAATTGAGATTTAAAACAGTCAATTGTTTTACTATTTCTAATACCATTAGGTAGCATGTTCCAAATTGACGGAGCTGCATGCACAAATGCTCGATCACCAAGAGTCTTGGCTCTAGTTTTTGGGATAAAAAGTAGTCCCTGATCATCAGATCTCAGTTGGTAACAGCAATTCGGTTTTTCTAACAACAGTTCCATAATGTAGCCTGGCGCCATCCCATGGAGAGCTTTATATACCAGGAGTGCAATTTTAAAATCAACACGAAACTTAACAGGCAGCCAGTGAAGGTGCATCAGGACAGGGGTAATATGAGCGCATCTTGGTATAAGACACGTCACTCTAGCATGCAAGAGTTGATGAAATGAAACCAAAATTAGATACCAAGAACTCATTACAAATTCCTAACACCTGCTGTGTAGTAAAAAAGCATTTCACCTGTCTAGTTTATGTTTGAATATATTTATGCAAACGAAAGAAAGAAACAAGTAAAAATAACTAAATACTTGGAAAACCACTTTATTTCGTTAAAACCTCGACGCTACTTACTGGTTGGTAAAGGAAAACCAAGTCCATATACCATCGAACATTATACCGCTTACATCCGGAACCTCTTTTAGTCAGGTAAGCTGAAAACGCTATTGAAATATATATATATATACATAGTTAGCTTGTAGCGAACTTTAGAAAACTACAACAAGCCTGTTCCAGACGATGTAACTGGCAGTGCAAGAGTCTCTACCCCAAGCTCAGAAAAGAAAAGAAAAGAAAAGAAATGGAGTGCCGTTTTCGTTTTAGTTATAAAAACGCCCTTAGGTCTTAGCAATAAAACAATATAGTTGATTTTCGCGGGCATAAATATGTTTTTGGCCCGAGTCAGACTCATTTTAGCCCGAGCGTAGCGAGAGTTAAAATGAGTTCTGACGAGGGCCAAAAACATATTTATGCCCAAGAACATCAACTGTATTACGATTATTATAATTTTACAGGGCATGCACTGGTAGGCATGCACTTACAGCCAGATAAGAAAATCAAAATATACGGCAAGCTGAATATATAAAATGAACACTGCCGCCATGACGCCGGCATTGTATTTACTAAATAAAATTTAAAAACTGTATTTAAATATTTAGCAGAAAACTGTTTCCAAAAGACAAAAGAAAAGAATTACAATATATAAGTATTATGAACAATATACGAACTGATTTATTTTAGTGCAATTGCCTGAGTGTGGCTGAATAATGCTAGTTTCATTGAACGATAAAAACAAATTTACATTCACTTCGCCATTGATATTGTGTATAATTATACTCAAATAGTTTCTGGCACTACAGACATTGTCTTCTCGTCTTTTTGGAATGGTTCTCGAATTTTTTTATTTTTTCAGCCATGCATTTTGTCCTTAAAAGTGTAAAAAAGACACTTGCCGCCCGCCAGCTAAAGACGTAAACAATAGGTTTCTATGGCGAGATAATCTAATTGGCGCGAGTCGCGACAAAAAGGCACGACTCGTGAAAAAAGCGCGACTCGTGAAAAAAGCGCGACTCGTGAAAAATGGCGCGACTCGTGAAGAAAGGCGCGACTCGTAAACAAAGCGCGACTCGTAAAAAGGCGCGACTCGTAAAAAAGGCGCGACTCGTGAAAAAAGGAGCGACTCATGAAAAAAGGTGCGACTCGTTGTTGATAATAAAGGACTCGAGTAAACTCTTTATTGATTTTTGCTCCACCGTTATTAAAAAAACCGCGGTGAAAGTTCGTTGCACAGGCATGCAAGTACCCTTTCAGCTCGCCAATTTCATATTATGCATTTATGCTGTATTCTTGCGAGCGTGAAACAACC
This sequence comes from Trachythela sp. YZ-2020, assembly GCA_016169945.1. Taxonomy (NCBI): domain Eukaryota; kingdom Metazoa; phylum Cnidaria; class Anthozoa; order Malacalcyonacea; family Clavulariidae; genus Trachythela; species Trachythela sp. YZ-2020. Next base: position 3,945,873 of record JADLSH010000311.1, on the reverse strand, counting down.
TCTGGCACCCAGGGTAGCATGCAAGAGTTGATGAAATGAAACCAAAATTAGATTCCAAGAACTCATTACAAATTCCTAACACCTGCTGTGTAGTAAAAAAGCATTTCACCTGTCTAGTTTATGTTTGAATATATTTATGCAAACGAAAGAAAGAAACAAGTAAAAATAACTAAATACTTGGAAAACCACTTTATTTCGTTAAAACCTCGACGCTACTTACTGGTTGGTAAAGGAAAACCAAGTCCATATACCATCGAACATTATACCGCTTACATCCGGAACCTCTTTTAGTCAGGTAAGCTGAAAACGCTATTGAGATATATATATATATATATATACATAGTTAGCTTGTAGCGAACTTTAGCAAACTACAACAAGTCTGTTCCAGACGATGTAACTGCATGGCAGTGCAAGAGTCTCTACCCCAAGCTCAGAAAAGACTGAAAAGAAAAGAAATGGAGTGTCGTTTTCGTTTTAGTTAAAAAACCGCCCTTAGGTCTTAGCAATAAAACAATATAGTTGATGTTCGCGGGCATAAATAAGTTTTTGGCCCGAGTCAGACTCATTTTAGCCCGAGCGTAGCGAGAGTTAAAATGAGTTCTGACGAGGGCCAAAAACATATTTATGCCCAAGAACATCAACTGTATTACTATTATTATAATTTTACAGGGCATGCACTGGTAGGCATGCACTTACAGCCAGATAAGAAAATCAAAATATACGGCAAGCAGAATATATAAAATGAACACTGCATACACAGTTGTTGTGTTTAATGGAACAATCACAAAGCGAGCCGAATAAGTCTCGCAAACACAAGAGAGTTAAATTAGAATGCCTAATATGTCAAAGTCGGCAAAACTACAAAATGACTCGGCAAAATTTCATTTGCACACCCCCCCCCCAACTGTAAAACAGGGCTAGCGTCGCCCCTGACGATACACTAAAATTATATAAAAAGCGAGTTCATGCACGTGAGACTGTTAACTTATTTGCTACTCTAATGACGGCGAGAATATTACGTTATGTTACGAAGTGCCGTTTTCGCTTATTCCTTGCGAAATACTGAAAGTTACAGTATAAGCCAATATCTCGCTAGACTCCCTCAACAACGTGGAGTATTTTAGTGTATAGTTTGTTGTTTTAACATGTCTAGAACTCCAATTATTAAAAAAACCGCGGTGAAAGTTCGTTGCACAGGCATGCAAGTACCCTTTCAGCTCGTGAAACAACCTCTGGCACCCAGGGTAGCATGCAAGAGTTGATGAAATGAAACCAAAATTAGATACCAAGAACTCATTACAAATTCCTAACACCTGCTGTGTAGTAAAAAAGCATTTCACCTGTCTAGTTTATGTTTGAATATATTTATGCAAACGAAAGAAAGAAACAAGTAAAAATAACTAAATACTTGGAAAACCACTTTATTTCGTTAAAACCTCGACGCTACTTACTGGTTGGTAAAGGAAAACCAAGTCCATATACCATCGAACATTATACCGCATATAGATTTTTGAAACAACTGATCGTAATTACGGCGCAAGCGACGTTCAACGATAAAGAGATATACAGCATTTGCGGCTAGCACCTGCTGTATGCTAAACAGCATTTTGCCTTGTTTGGTTCATGTTTGGACAATTTGATGCAAATGAAATGACGAAACGAGTAAAAATAACTAAATACTTGGGAAGAAACCGCTTCATTTCGTTAAAACCTCGACGCTACTCGTTGATAAAGAAAAATCAAATACAATACCATTGAACAACTATACTGCTTACGGCCGTACCCTATTTCTAGTCAGGTAAGCTGAAAATGTTACTGGAATATATATCTCAATATGTGAAAAATAAATAGAGATAAAACGACTTTAACCAATTTAACTATAAGCATATATTTACTACTATTAAATCTTGCACCACAAGATGTGGCACTCATCACTCATCAGAAAAATACTGCCTGAAGACTAGTAGTATATTTATGTACAAGTGCAGAGGTACACTCAGGTAGCTTAATGCGTGGGTCACATTTCAGTCAAGGCCAAAATATGAGTATACCAAGTTGGGGGTGATTTTCGATGTGAAAATTTAGTTAATATAATGCCGTTGTGATTTAATGCTATAGATTTTGACCTAGAGAATTTTTTATGATTTTTGTTTTATTTTTCCTCGCTTGCCTTCGGAAATATATAGCCTGAAACGTCAATAAACACTGGTCAAAATGAAACCCGTTTCTCCGGAACATAGAATCGATTTCCCCGACTGCTGAATTGGTGTAATGTGAAAGATATGGTGTTGAACTATACGAATTCAACTTGCCTGGTTGTCTATATAGTTTATTGTGGGAAATATTTTGTGTTCTATTTGAAATTACTGGTAACTGCGCATATTTACATGAATAATACTACATTATACATGTTTAATCTACGCCGGGCAAGTTGGAACTATAAGGTTTTTGATGTGCTTAATCTAGCTAGCCTAAAATTATACTTGCTAATGCTTAAGTATTGCAACCTTTCCGGGGAAACGGCTGAAGTTCATGTATTTGTAGACATGTGAACAAGAAAGCTAAACGCCATTTCTTTCGCAACGCCGTATATTATTTACGACCAGCGGGGGTCCGCATTGTTTGTTATATATATTCAGTTGCGCAGTGATACAAGTGCGATGATTTCTTGTTGTATTTTATCATTTTTATGTTTATATAGTTGGTAGTTTCATGACTTATTCATTTCAGATATTGAAGAGGAAGGTCTCTCTGATATTGGGGGTTATTGGAAAGTAGCATGAGTTATCTAAAGAAGCGAGAATGCGAAGCCGCAAGTCATTGAACATAATGAAACCTAATACTGATAATACGCGACGCAGACATATGCATATTTATATGTAAAACTACAGTTCAATCCGAGGTTCAATCTCCATGGCCATATATTTTTCAAAAATTCAAACTAACATTTGTATTTAGAAGAAAATATTAGCAATGTGGTCAAGCATGAAGGTCAGCGTGTATGCATTAGATTAATTATGCACTACTATAGTCAAACGCAGCGTGACATTAGACAATACAAAATCACAAAGCTCATTATTTCAATTTTTATCCAAGAAGAGACTCCTAACATCTGATCACATATGAATTAAGCCTCAGTAGTAATAGCAATAAGACTGAATAAGTGTCCCTAAGTCCACTAGGAAAGAAATAAGGCACCAAAAGTCAAAACAGACTCCAAACGCATTCAGTAATAATTTCTCCTTTGATCGAAGGAGTACTTAAATAACTATCTGGGGCCGGTTGTTCAAAAGCCGGTTAACGCTAACCCCGGTTAAATTTTAATCTGCTGTTCTGGTTTGTATACTTCTGCATGTTTGTTTATTTCAAAACTTTATAAACAAAAACTTCTATCGCCCAGTACAAGGTTGATAGAAAAAAGTATTCATATTAATATAACCGATGTCGGGAAAGTTGTATGAAAGTTACCACTAACCCAGGGTTAAGTTAACCGGCTTTTGAACAACCGGCCCCTGCTGCATACAAAATAGACAATTTTATCCAGTCCGAGTTGGATATATCAGCAAAATCTGATAATAGTTTGAGACAAAATATAGAAAAATGATGTATTTTTGCTCAATTTGCTTCGTTTACAAATAATCATCGCTCCTGCGTACATGTTAGCCACATATTTCAAGACGCCAAATATGTCGCTAAAATTGCGACCTGACCGCGCGGGCTACCCTGGGTCGAGGAAAAATTTGTCCCATGCATTAACTCACCTGAGCAAGTGGATAAGATGCTATTTACAAAGCACTCAAATCAATAAACATGTTATGTGATAAGTCGACAGGACGCGGAAATATTAACAACATATAGAATGAAGCGGAAATATCAACACGAACGCGGTATATTTAAATAGTGTAGTGTCTTGTGTTCGTTGACGACTTACATGTAATTTAAACCCGCGGGATTTATTTAAATTGAAGATTGGGTGTAAATTAGGCCGATTTTTATTACATAATAATTAGTGAGCCATGAATCAATTCATTCCTTCAGTACAATTTCGACAAACGCACTAAATCACATCGCTGAGCTGGTGACACGGACAATTAATTTTCAACGACGATTCGTAACGCAACGCGTCGCCAAACCAATCAAGTTTCGTCATTGTTGTGAACATCATGCACACGTAAAATTCGACGTCTAAAACATTTAAGTTCGGCGTCTTTAATTACGGTCGTTGGTAAGGAGAGAGAGTTTTCAAGATTGTGGCTGATTTTCAAGAATGTTGAAACTTGAAACGTGGAATAATAAAAACCCAGGCACTTGCAACAATACTAAACCTTACCCTAACCCTTACCCTTCATCTTACCCTAAATCTAACCCCACTACAGATTTCTCCTTCAACATTATACCGCTAAGGGACCGTTTATTTTTTATTAGGGAGGGGGGGGGCTGGTGGAATTAGGGGTGGACATCCAAAAAAAGATGGCCTTAAAAAGGTGGGCCATGCAAAAAATATTAGCAAAAGGGGGGGGGACCGGAGGGTGGGTACGCAAAAAATGATACAATATTTTGTTGTTCTGTTGCAAGAATGTCACCCTGAAAACGCACGAAATGGCAATTCTGGGCTACTAAAATTCAAAATTTTCCGCGGGAAACCCCTTAACTATCTCAATTTTCAATTTACGCAATTAGGCAATTAGGCTTAGTCATGCAACTGCCGCTTAAATAAATCCTGACACATCTTGAGCAAGATATTTACAACATAGTTACAACTTGTTCCATCTGTTTATAGGTATAACTTGAAAATATATTAACAGTATTAAATATCATCCAATTATCACAAAGCTTTTTTTGCTGACAAAACCGTGTATTTTTAAGGTGTACATGTACTTTGGAACTTCTAGGAGAGAATGTGAGGGGTCATCTGAAAAATATCATTATTTAGGGGTGGGCCACTGGGAAAAAGTTGAGTATGAAGGTGTGGGCCATGTTAAAGATTTAAGAGGGCACACTAAATTCCACCAGCCCCCACCTCCCCTCCGAGATAAAAAATGAAAGGTCCCTAAGTAGCTAACCGCGGTTTGTTGTTAACCGTCTGCAGTTTGGATTTAGTTTTCGATGTTTTGTAACTATTGAAAGAATTACAGGTAGAAGCAATGCCAATGGCAGGTGTAAGTTGTCGAGTTTTGAAGGAATTCTGCGAGTTTTTACTAGTTTTTTATGCATTTTTAAGATATTCGGGTACATCTAGCTGTGTGGCATAGCACACACACACAAAACATAAATATACAAAATATCAATATATGAGGGCCTTGTTGAATACAGGAGTATAAGAAGTCGCTCTAACTTCTGCCGCACCTAACAGATTCATACGTCGCTCTTTCTGCCGCCGCTGCAATTAATCAAAATGAACTTATATATACTGACTGTCCATATGTGTATGGGGAGCAGGGGCGTAAATGTGTGGGGGGGGGCTGTCGGTCTCAAAATGTGCAGTCGGTCTCAAGATATTCATTGTTAAATTGGACGCATTATGCCACGTAATGCTACCAGGGCCTTTTTTAACTAATGTACTGGAGGGGCCAAAGCCCCCCCAGCCCCCATGTTGGCCCCCCCAGTAAGCTATTTTGGCCCCCCAGTGAAGGTCCCTTTTGTCCAAAATATAAGCAAAAAAGGGGGAAAAATTAGTTTAGAGGAAAGTTATGGTATTCTTACAACAAAACCTGGCTCCGTTTAGTTGGATATATCAAAAATTGTCTCTGAAAATGCAGGAAATCGGCAAGCCACAGAGATTCAAGAATAGAAAAATTTTCTGGGGGAGGACCCCCAGGCTCTTCTTCCACTTCCTACACCTGTAATACATCCTCTTTCGATGATGACCCCCCCCACTAACGATTTCTTAAAAAAGGCCCTGAATCATAATCAATGATATGTTTATATCTATTTACACAAATTGTCTTCTTGTTGGCCTAACGCTTCTTGCGCTGACTTGCTATACTGTTTTTTGCGTGATATTTGTCTCTTCCCTCTTAATATTTTAAAGTAAAAAGTTGTCTCACTGCTACTTTTTTCTCGTGTTTTTAGATCTCGCTCATTCCACTCTTGCAAATCTGTCATACTTTTTAGATCAGTGGCATGACCACCCACCAGCCTTGAAACGTAGCCTTGCGTCGGCGATAATTGATAGAGGTCGCACGCTGCTAGCTTTCGTTTCTCCCGTGTCTACTTAGCAAAAATAGCCGAGTGGAAAATTTATGGTCACTTTAAAATTTACCTAAAATGCGTTGGTATGTTTTAAATAGCTATTTTTTTATATAGCACGCTTAGGTCGCAAACTACAGCTGTAGACTGTAATATAAGCCATTTTCAACTGAATGACTGGATGGCTTGGAGAATAGTGGGAATTTTTAAAACAATGAAATGGCACTATTTTCATGTTTCGTAAATGGCCCATGTCACCGGCTCGCGTAAAACTCTGTAAGTTAAAACGAGGACTGAAAACGGTCGAATTTCGGGATTCCCCCTATAAGGAAATACTACGACTGAAACTGCGATATTTCAACGAAAACTACGAAAGTTAAGCAACTTGCTGAATTCATCAGAATAATATTCAGTTCGGTAAAAATTCATAAAACGTCACAGCGAGATATCGTCAAGAACAAACGTTAGAGACCTTTAGCATCTCGTCACTTCCACGGCACCGCAAACCTCAAACTGCAGTTTGACGTCAGACGTTTTCCGTCAAGCTTTCGACATTTAGCATGGCGCTTTTTGAAAGATAACTAAAATTCTACTAACACTGCTGTATTTCTTCTCACCATATCATTTCAAAAACTGATAAAAGGTTAATTACGAGACCATTGTTGTTGTTGTGAAAATAGCCGCCATATTGAATTTCATTCATGCTGAGTGTTGGTCAATGTTTGCGATAATTTTAAACCAAAGAGCAATGTTTACAAGAGCAAATTACATATAAGTGAAAGAACAAACTTTCTTCTGCACACCAATGATAGGTATACGTGAGATAAAACAATATTCAGGCAAACAAAAGCTGAGGTAAATGACTTACGCGAGACTGACCTTCTTCCTGCCGTCGAAAACGCCAAAAAATACGTCAAACGCGACGCCAAGGACTGGTCACGTGATTTCTTGAGGTTTGCGGTTCGCGGGAAACGCAATGCTAAAGGTCTCTAATATTAATTGTCTAAATACTTCACGAGTAAGTATTTAATAACCGACAACTCCGACAGTAGCCGACAACTCCGCCAGGGGGCCACCGGCTGAGTTATATATAATTGTATACATGTATTCAATGGTTTTATCAATATGGCAGAGATAACTTTGTTCTGCAGGCAATAAAGGATGGAGGCGGAGAAGAACATGATATACTATGGGAGAGGAAGTTTAGTATATATTAGAGCTACGTTCAGATTCGCAGTAGCCAAATCTTGAAGATGATGACTATATTCATCAAGTAGCCTTCAAAAATTCTGTACTTAGGGATACTATTCAAGAAAATGACATTGAAAATGTAGAGATTGACTGAGCGATGTGCCCGTTGCTTATATTCATGGCTTCGTTGACTTTACTGCAAGACATTAATTTCTCGGTTTCAACATTTGATATTTAAGTTGCTACTGTGACCGAAGAGCATCAGTCACTAGAATATTTTTTATTGCGTAGCAACTGTGTTAACAAAATCAAAAGTCGGTTCATGGGGCCTCGGTGGCGCAGTCGTCAGGACAAGCGCCTTTCACCTCTTAGTCTTGAGTTCGATTCTCGTTGAGGACTATGCTCATCACACTCATGTGAAAAGAGTAAGTCGACGCTCTGCCGAAAGTCGTGGGTTTTCTCCGGGCACTCCGGTTACCTCCCACAGGAAAGTTGAGTGGGTGGGTTAGGATATACAGATTAGGAAAGTAATATCACAATTGTTGTAAAAATAGATAATGTAGGCTACAACAGGCATAATATAGGTAAGCGAGATATGTAAACACATTGTATATTAGCATAACTGCTACTAAATGTGTCAATAAACCATAACCATATATCTATATAACTTATATTTATTGTTATGTTCCAGTTAATTTTTAAAATATAATTTATTAACTTCGCCACTTAGTTACATAGAAATAACATTACTCAAACAAAAAGAAACATTACAACATATAAAATTACATACATAGATTAAGGAAATAGTTGTGGCAGGGTAACCGCAACAGCTAAATGCCAATTACTGCGGAACCGGCAGACAAAATAAAAATAAAAAGACGATTAATTACAAACAACAAGTTATGGGTGCATTCAAACTTCGATCCTTATTACAATAAACACAAACAGATTTTCATGTCCGAGAGTTTTCAAGGTTGTAGTAGCTACAATCACTTTCAAAAGTTGTTGGGACACCTGCAGTTTTAGATCATAGGTCAATCTTTACACTTGTAACACACATTGATCTCTCTTTCCCTCCCCCCCCCCCTCCCCAATCAATGTTGGTTTCCCAATTGTAAGACCATATAGCGTCAAATACGATAATATTTTGGACAGAACATTGAATAGGGGGCGGGGGGATCGACGTTTGTCAATATAATAGGTATTTGGGCCATCTGTCCCAACACATTTGAAAAGGATTGTCTGAACACTATACCCCAAATTTTTATTGTATATTTCAAAATAATAGGCAAAGAATGCTTTAAGGGCGATGTATTTATTTTTATATTGTGCATAGCAGATGTAATACAACATTTCTAACCAGTCTAGTTCGTGTGAAATTGGAAAAGTTAATAATTAACAGAATATATGGGCGTTTGGGTATAGCATCTTTAATTCCCGAAGGTTTATTGTGTTTTTAGCTTTTATCATTTACGCCCAAAACTACTGAATTATTTAATGTGGTCTGGTGGTCAGAAAAACGTGCGTCGCAACTATTTTGGTTTAATTATCTTACATTTAGGGATAGTTTATCGCATAGCAATAGACGTCCGGTTATTATTCGTATACGAGCAATGGATCAGTCAACACTTACTGCTAAATTGGGTACTCAAACCAAACAAGCGCTTAGTTGAACACGAGTAGTTAATGCGACAGTGTACATCTATCTAGAGCAGAATTCTCAGATAGAATTGTCTCCCCATGGCTCTCGTACCGCCCATAAAGGATCACTCAGATGGTAGTAAATTTGGCGGTACCGACGAAAAGGAGGTGGTCACTTGGACATAGCTATAACTTCGAACACTGCGTTTATGTGGCAAGTTATCAGAAAGTTCGTGGATAGTAAATAGGATTGTAGACAACCCTTATACATTGCTTTGCGCACCAAACAACGCGCCACGGGTGGTTGAACTGATATGGTCATCACCATGGTGATGCAAGTCAGCCGGTTCCCTTTTGGATATATATATTATGTACAATTTATTCGAATCCTACAAAATCAACAGAAAGAAATGAGAGCATGTAATTCATGTTTTTCTAAACTTATTATCAACAATTCTACCTCCGCTCTTGGGTCAAACCAACGTTAATTGTATGCGCAAGCTATGCCAATAAGCTTTTCCGGAATAGACGATTGCCGTCAAAGTAGCATCGGTTGACACATGGGTTGACACTATATAAAAATGAAATAACGAGCCACTGAAATGCTTTTAAAACAGAACAAGGCTGAGAATAATATGTTGAGAATATCTAACAATGTGTTTGCTAGTCATTAAAGAGTTTAAATGTGATTGCCAAGTTTTGGAGCGGTTGACACTTTTTTATATAAATATATCTGATATACCATAGTGATTTTTAGAGTTGAGTATCAATCGATACACTTCACACAATTTTACATACTTTTTGGGAAAGAACAACCAGTAATATATCAATAGAGGCTCGCTAAACACTTTCTTTTAGTAGTTACTGCGGAAAAATTGCCTATGCCGTATCAATTCAAAGCTAAATTAATGAAAATGTAATACGATTTACAGTGTCAACCGTGTGTCAACCGAACACCTGTTTGAAGCTTCTCATATTACATACATGTTTCACGTCCTAAATAATACATCTATATTTAATCACAGCCTCAATGCGCCACGGCATACATAATAAATGATCACAATAAATAAAAGTATCTTGTACTGGTATTTGGAGTATAGATTTACGCGATTGTCATTTACACTCCAGCCACGTTTCTTGATATATTCCTTATTAGCAATTGCTCGATGGATTATATATACTTGCTATTTTAATCTGTGGAAAAATTCCCGATGGGATTCTTAACTATTTTAGTAATTTTGGAAAATATAATACTTGTTCCCATACTTAAGAAGGTAACAAGTGCCTGCGTTTCGTCAGATATCTTCTCCTCAAAGATCATGTTGGTATACAGTATAACAAAACAACGACAGACGCATGCATGGCTCATACGCAGTGTCCATCAATTTTCCCGGGCATTTTACTGAACAATAATCGATGTCGCTAATTTTTTAGATATATTTGCATTTCACGCTTGCATTAGACCAGTTGTTTCAATAATAGACCTCTTGACGCACTTCTCTCCCAATATATCGCATATGTTTATCACTCCATATATAATATACTATTCTATCGCGTTATATTTCAAATATATTGACCAAAGCACGCATATGAAACGAAATATTATATGCCAATGCAATTCGGTAAATATTTTACGCTCAATACTATTTGCATTTCATGAAAATAACTTTAAAAAATACTCTTTCTCAATGAGGTTATAGACGCCTTATAAGCCTTATAGGCTTAACTTATACATAGAGACTTGCCTTCCTGACAAGTAGAAGTAGGTATGTCTAGTGTTAAATACACTCAGTAAAATAATATGCAGGCTTTTATGCTTAATGGATACATGTGAAAAAGATTAATATTACAACATTATACATGTAAACATGATTAGAATAAAGATTTATAGTTGCAGCAGTTGTTATGACTGAATACTGTAACTCATTATAAAGTATACATTATATAAAGCTGCAGTAAAAAGGTAAATCCTTGGGTTTAAGAGAGATTGTGTGGAAAAAATTTGAGCAGACTTTGAACCAGGTTGTGTGTTTATGCAATGGCAGACACTAGGATGGGAGCTAGTATTCTGGAGGAGCAGACATGTTGGAAGCAGATGAAGGGTAACACCCAAATATTTCTGAACATCTCCAACAGAGTACAATAACCTGAACCTTGATATCACTTTAATTGAGCCATGTCATAAATGTTGGCCACCTAAATTTGTACCTCCAATATTGAAGTGTCTATGCATATAAGACAATTATATACTTCCCTGAAATACTTTCAGTTAGTATTGATCATGAGAGAAATATTAAAATTATACATTAAAATCATAATAAATTGTACTATTTCATCTAGAGCATATTAACCCATTAAGTGGCAGTACCCTACCATTGATGAGTAAAATTGTCTGGCGTTAGACAGAGTAAAATACTAAGGTAGGATGCATCTGGGTGCTTACCAGCTAATGGGTTAAACTACAATTAAAATTGTCACCACATAATCCCATATAAAATTGTCTATCATAAATGATATAGGTGACGAATATCATTACTTTTCAAACTGTCAAAATTACAAGTTACAGAATCTCCAAGAAATTTCTTGAAAGAATTATTGGAAATCCATAGTCGTTTTAGTTCACTAGGTAAATACGACATATTTCTTTATTGTATATCCATGAATGACAAGAGCATAACAAGCTGTACAGCCAGATTCATTTATGAACTAACTAAAATCTTCACTGAGTGTACCACATGTAAATAAGAAATTATTTATAGTTTATGCATGGTTGCTATTTTATATGCATAATAGTTTTGTTTTGTATTATCCTATGTACCAATATTGGTGTAATGGAATAAATTATTATTATTATTATTATTATTAAATAAATTCAAATACAAGGCAATAATCACAACTTCATTTGATGAACCCTCTCTGAGAAACAAATATTCAGTGGAACAATTTTCAACAACATTAGAACAGTTGGAAATGAATATTTAACCAGTTAGAACCATGTACAGTATATGTACAAGTACTGAATATGTACTGTACCATTTCATAACCACTTTGTTTTCTAACGCACTCGGCAAATAAGAGCGCTTTGAAAGCGTTGTCTAAGGCGATGATCTTGAACTATATTACTATTCCATACGAGGGGTGTATCACTCCAAAAAATCTCGTACATCTCGAAAAGAAATCTCTAAAAATCCCTATAAAATCCCCAAAAATCTCTAGAAAATTCCTAGACATTCACGAAAATCCTAGAAAATCTTTATGAAATCCCTAAAAATCTAAAAAAATCCACAAATCCCTAAAAAATCTCGAAAATATCCCCCCAAAAATCCCTAAAAAATCCCACGAGATTTTCAAAATCCCAAAAATCCCGTACGCTTTTTTGGAGTGATACACCCCTTGGTTCTGTCAACATTCACGAAGGCATTGCGTAAAGAATACAAGAAAGCATTTACAAGAATGAACGATACTGCCCGTTTAGGCTTTATAAATTTCATGACGGCTATGTTTATTGTTAAATTTTATCCTGAAACTCGAAACTAAGGGATTTACTCAATGCTGATGGGTAGAATTACGACGTAATAGCGCCAAGATGTTCTAATTTTCAAAATACTCGTGCGTTTGTAAACAATGGTTACGCCGACCAAGTTTATCAAGTTAAACGTCCCGACTCGACATTGGCAAAACTCAAGGATCAAGAGATATATCAAAATATAACTGTCTCTATTACCCTAGCCTGCGTGGTAGGCGTTCTATTGTGCGGGAGGGAGTTTTGTTTAGAGCGCGCGCTACGGGAAAATTGTGCGACAAAATTGTGCGACAAAAGCAAAGACTGATGTGCTTTGCGTGCATCATAATTTGAATGTTTTCGCTTACATTGTCATTATTTAATCATTTTACTTAGTTTTTCTTCTTCTAATAGAACACATGAATCGTGATATATTTGTACTTTGTGAATTGTGAAATAGAATATAGACAACTCTAGTACGGCGGATGATTGTTGTGTATGAGAACTTCGACGTTTCGAGTTTTCGTGGAATGGGTCGGGGAAAAACATGTGCTTTTATAGTGAATACGAAAGCGATCACGTGATAAAAAATAAACCAATCAGATGGATTTAATCAAAACAAACTATAAACAAAATATGGAAATCACATCACAAAATATATTAGCATATAAGGAGCAGCGAACAAATATAACAAGGCAAGAAAGACAGAAAATAAGGAACGAAATATTAGAGGAGAAGAGATGTAGAGTATCTGCTGATGGCAGGCATAAACAGATAGGAGTTAAATGTAAGAGAGGGGCGCTCATTAATTCCGAGAGGATGAATGGTGCCAAGTTGGGAAATGAGACGCATTTCTTGACTTTTGCGGTTATCATTACTACCAGAAATGGGACACAGCGCTCGAATTTTCATATCTGAAACACTGTGATTGCCAGTGTTGAAATGTCTGGCAATACGTTGTTTAGCATCATTGTTTACGACAGCACGACGATGCTCACAAAACCTTATCCTTAAATATCTGCCAGTTTCACTAATACAGAACATCCCACATTTACTGCATGAAATACAGTAGATGAGATGAGAGGAAGTGCACGTGAAATGATGCTTAATGGTGTACTTAGATTTTGGTGCCGAAATTGTAGTGGAAGAATCTATATACTTACAGGTTTTACCCAGCTTCACACCATAAGGAAACGAGCCAATAAGTGACGACGAGTCCTGTAGTAGAGAGCTGTGGACTAGGGTTTCACGGATATTTTTACTATGTCGAAAAGAGACTAAGGGATTATCGTTGAAATGGAAGATGTTTCAGGGTCGTTTTTCAAGATATGAAAATTCTTCCTAATGACATCCCCTACTTTGAAATTGAAGGGATGGTAACCGAGAACTAGGGGTATTTTGTTGGTGGGAACATTAGACACATGGTCTCTAAGGGTTTCGGATCGGGGAATATTGGAGGCCTTCGAAAAGGCAGTATATGAGAGAGGGGTTGGATAACCGCGTTGGACAAAAAAGTTTCTCATTTCCTGACTTTTGGTATGGAAGTCCTCATCTTCACTGCAAATGCGGCGAAGGCGAAGGAACTGAGAGAAGGGAATATACCTTTTAGTGTGGTTGGGGTGGGAAGACGTAAAGAGAAGATAGCTATGGGAGTCAGTCGGCTTGTAGAACACAGAAGTAACAAGTTTATTGCCATTGATAGATACAAGTATATCTAAGAACGATACACTGGTCTCACTGATCTCCCACGTAAACTGGAGTGCTGGGTGGAAGTTATTAACAAAGTTAATAAACTTGTCCAACTCTCCGCGGGAACAAGATGCTGTGCCGAGACAGTCATCAATGTACCTACCAAGGTAATCAGGTATGGGATCAGTATATTGCTCGACGATCTGCTTTTCCACAAAACCAACGAATAAATTGGCATAGTTGGGACCCATTTTGGTTCCCATGGCTACACCACTTACTTGTTGGTAATGCTCACCATCAAATGAAAAATTGTTGAGAGTGAGCACTAATTCAGCCAAACGGATCAAAACAGTGGTAGACGGTCCCTGGTTGGGGTGCTTATCTAAGAAGAGCTTGAGTGCTCCCAAACCATCATGATGGGGAATGACAGTGTACAAGGATTTGACATCCATGGTGCAAATGAATTTATGAGTGTTATGAAATTGAATGTTAGTAAAGATTTGGAGAGCATGTTTGGTGTCCTTGATATAGGATGGTAAGTCCTTAACCAAGGGCGCCATGATATGATCCAGGTAGCTAGAGATAAGCTCGGTGGGACCTAATGTTGGAGGTAATGTTCCCAACAACAAAATACCCCTAGTTCTCGGTTACTTTCCCTTCAATTTCAAAGTAAGGGATGTCATTAGGAAGAATTTTCATATCTTGAAAAACGACCCTGAAACATCTTTCATTTTCACCAATACCCCTTTAGTCTCGTTTCGACATAGTAAAAATATCCGTGAAACCCTAGTCCACAACTCTCCACCACAGGACTCGTCGTCACCTATTGGCTCGTTTCCTTGTGGTGTGAAGCTTTGTAAAACCTGTAAGTATATAGAATCTTCCACTACAAACCATTAAGCATCATTTCACGTGCACCTCCTCTCATCTCATCTACTGTATTTCATGCAGTAAATGTGGGATTCTCTATATTGGTAATACTGGTAGATATTTAATGACAAAGTTTGGTGAGCATCGTCGTGCTGTCGTAAACAATGATGCTAAACAACCTGTTGCCAAACATTTTAACACTGGCAATCACAGTGTTTCAGATATGAAAATTCGAGCTCTGTGTCCCATTTCTGGTATAGTAATGATAGCCGCAAAAGCCAAGAAACGAGTCTCATTTCCCAACTTGGCACCATTCATCCTCTCGGCATTAATGAGCGCCTCCCTTACATTTAACTCCTATCTGTTTATGTCTGCCATCAGCAGATACCCTACATCTCACCTCCTCTAATATTTTGTTCCTTGTTTTCTGTCTTTCTTCCTTTGTTATCTTTGTTCGCTGCTCCTTATTTTCAGTTTCAAGGCGACATTGTCTCTTGAGCGAGAGTTGAACGTTACCGCAAGCGAGAGTTGGCGGTATATATAAACGTTTACAACAAACGTAAATGGTTACAAGAATGAATCCTGTTATTGTTGATACTGGAGTTACTAGCCAGGACCAATTCGCCTTACTCAGCAAAAACCTACAGCTCTCGTGGTCCGGAGATTTCTCTTCCTTGAAGCTCTTCGTCGCCGAAATTACCGACATTAATGGGTCATGGAGTTCACCCGGAGGGGAGAAAAAAGCTTTTAACGATGGGAACACTAAGATAACGTGGTGGAAAAACAAGAAATATCTAAAAATCGAAGGTATCGAAACACAATCTATTCAGAACAGATTATTTTCCGTTTTAAGCCAGGGAAATAATAACCAGCCTGGCGTGTTAACTCGTGCAAAACGTGATGCTAATTCCACAAGTTCATGTAGATGCAGTGAAATCTCGGTTGATGTTGAAGGTCTGAAGCTAGACATGACAATATTAGAATCGAAACATAGCAGGGAGACGCAATCAAGTTTACAAAGTATTCTTAAACTACATGATGAAATCTCGAAACTACGAAAAGATCAGGATAACCTGAAAAACCAAGTCGAAGAACTATCTTATGCAAATTCCAAGATACGCTGTGAAAATTTCAATCATACAATTAGTCATATTAACGACAACACTAGTTATTGTGTACCGCGTGTCTCAAGTTCGAATCGGAAATGGACTTAATCCTCGAACATTCCGAAGTTATAATACCCAATGAAATTTATGATAGAAGTATTATGACTACGCATCAAGCGTGTAATGATGCTGTTAAAATCACAACGCCCCAGGAGACCGAAAACAACGAAACTTCAAAATACCAACAACGAAAACACAAAGGCAACCTCGCATTATTAATAACAATAGCGCAACTACGCACGTAGTTTCTATTATGGAAAACAATGAAGGAAATACAACGGAAATCCATCTACCAAGTGACGAATTAGTAACCTGTCTAAACGCCTGAGTCATACTCAGTCAAAGAGAATGCAGCATAATAGTCAAAGAAGCTGTTTAAGTCCGAGAGAGCCTGAAAACACAATGGCACGAGTGTTAAGACGCAGCAACATATCCCCATACAGCATAACCCATACAATTGCCAGCCCATTCCAACTCGTATAACTAGGAGAGAACAGTCCACTAATAGCCGTAGAAAACCAAACAGGAAATTAAAACATCCAAGCAATGCCCGTAAAAGCAATACGACCAATGAAGAGGATTTTCGTTTGAAACCCAGCTGGAAAGACAAAATGAACTGGTTCAACTTTTATTACTAGATGATTCTCCACCTTCAATCAACCCACCCCCTATTAGGAAGCATAACCCCTCAAACTGTATCTCTATTACCACGGTTGGTACCCCTATTAAATGTTTTACACCATCCATACTTCTAACCAACATTTGTCATGTATCCAACAAGGTAGACGAATTAAGTGCCGTTGTTGAAACGAATAACCCTTCCCTAGTCATGGTCACCGAATCCTGGCTAAACGAAGACATACCCGACTCTGCTGTTGGGATTGGTCGCAAATTCCAGGTATATCGCCGCGACCGACAAACACCTGGAGGCGGAGTCTTAGCTTATGTTAATAGTGATATACCATCTTCTCGTTTAAAAAATCTCGAAAATGACGACAAAGAAGTTTTATGGCTCCTTCTGAAGCCGAAAAGAACCCCCAGACCTTTTAGTGTTATCGTTGTCGTCGGCGTATATTATCCACCAGGACAGCCGGTTGAAAAGGAAAGGGAAATGAAAGAATACCTTACTGTGGGACTTGACTCTGTACTGGAAGATTTCCCATCAGCTGAAGTGTTTGTATTCGGTGATTTTAACAAAATGAAATTAAACTCACTCTGCAGTCGGTTCAGCTTGAAAAAAGTGGTACGATCACCAACAAGAGGTACGAATGTGCTAGATCAAATTATTACGAACATGTCGGAATTATACAATGAGGTGGCACACTTGCCCCCTGTTGGTCGTTCCGATCATCAATGTTTACTGTACTACCCCAATGCGAACGAGAACATCAAGCCCTGTTCACGCAAAGTACGTCTAAAGAAACCAAGTAAACTTATCTCTCTTGGTGTTAAGCTAGACCAAGAGGATTGGAACCCCGTGTTTAATGCACAAGGTATTGATGAAAAAGTTGATAAATTTACCACCACAACAATACAGTTATTAGATGAAATATTACCTGAAACCACAATACGTACTCATGCTTCGGACAAGCCATGGATGACGTCCTTTATAAAAAGAAAGATTAAAGCAAGACAGAGAGCCTTCAGTAGCGGGGACGTAATTAAATACAAAGAACTATGTGATAAAATAACAACGCTTATTAAAAAGGCGAAAAAGGAATATTACCATTCAAAGGTTGGAAGCCAACGGAACTATAATCCAGCCAGATGGTATAAGGACATATTTCAATTGGCCGGTTTTGAAACAATAAACACGATTAACGCAATTACTACGGAACAAGCAACCAGTACTGCAGAACTATTGCAAGATATTTTTACAAAACCATGGCAGGACCTCCCTGCTGCTTCTATCCCAAGTCTTGCCGAAGTAGCACCATTGTTGAAGGAAAATCCTCCTCCCGTCCTCTATTGGTCAAGTCAAGTCTACACTGAGACATTTAAAAGCAAAAAGCTACCGGATCAGATAATATCCCAGCTTGGTTTCTTAAACGATTTCACGAAGAACTTGCCCCGTTGTGCACGATATCATTTGTAGCAGCATATCACAATGCAAATATCCAACTATATATAAACATGCATTGGTTACTCCAGTTCCTAAAGTGCGTCCCCAACCAACATCGAAACTGACTTTCGTCAAATCTCAATACTCCTCAAATGGCGAAAATCCTGGAAAAGCTACAACTTAAACTGAACAATATTGACCTGAAGATAAATGATAGCCAACATGCATTCACTGGTGAACGATCGACGGTATCTGCATTAACCTGCATCTCACAGAACTGGTTCAATGTCACAGATAATTTACGTGATAACAAGAATGGAGTACATGCCTTGTTCATAGACTTCCGCAAGGCTTTCGACCTTGTGGATCACGGCATTTTGTTAATGAAATTAGCGAAAATGAATGTGACAAAAGGTTTCTGGCTCTGGACGCGAAGTTTTTTGGAAGGCAGGAGTCAACAGGTCAATCTTGTGGGAACACTATCATCGACAAAATCGTGTCCTGCTGGAGTCCTCAGGCTCTGTTATCTCCCCTCGCTCTTTAATGTATATGTGAACGACTTTGAAAATTCTGTTCCAGATCATCTATCTATAAACACCTGTAAATACGCAGACGATTGTACACAAGATGAGGTTGTTGCACAAGAGACAACAAGTCATATGCAAGACGTTCTTGACGCATCGCAAAAATGGGCCACTGAGAACAAGGTGAAGATAAACTCCCAAAAAACCAAAGATATGTGGATTTGTTTTAGTAATGCGATTCCAGAACCAGCTCCGCTTGTTATAGATAGCGTGAATATAGAAAGAGTTAGCTCATATAAGTTACTTGGAGTGTGGCATCAGGACAATCTAAAATGGAACCGTCACGTAGAAGAAATGGTAAAGAAAGCAAATAAACGTATATTCAGTCTGAGAGAATGCCGCACAGCCAAATTACCACAAGAAGTTGGCCTCACATGCTATCAGACGAAGATAAGATCTGTGCTAGAATATGGAGCAGCAATTTGGGGCGGTCTGCCAGAATATCTTGCGGACGAAATTGAGAGTACGCAAAACAGATGTCTAAAAATACTTGGAATCCCTAGGGATAATTTAAAATCATTACGAGAAAGAAGAAACGATGTTGCTATGGAGGAACTGAAACGATTTCAAATTGATGCTACCCACCCCTGTCATAAGTTTATCCCTCTGCCAACATCTCATACTCATGATCTGAGAAGAAACACTAGTATTCCATACCCAATATCACACACCAAAAGACACGAACAATCTTTTATCCCAAGGGCAATTGCTCTTTTAAATAAGTATGATCCAATTAGACGATAGATTATTTGATAACATGATTATTAGAACCATGCAATTAGACGATAGATTATTCTATATACTAATAAACAATTAATAATTTAACCATTTTTATAGTTTTGTACATATCATATATTATTGTATAGAAATTATTCTTACAGCTGTAAATCCATTGTATTTTTTAACTAAAGATGGATATTAAAAGATTATTATGCTGATATATTTTGTGATGTGATTTCCATATTTTGTTTATAGTTTGTTTTGATTAATTCCACCTGATTGGTTTATATTTTATCACGTGATCGCTTTCGTATTCTCTATAAAAGCACATGTTTTCCCCCGACCCATTCTACTAACTTCCAGACGAAGAGCCTTCGTTCGAAACGTCGAAGTTCTGATTGTATTTTTCAGGTAGTTTTACACAACAGTCAACCGCCGTATTTGCTATACTCTACACACACTGGCACCGCACGTATAGACAACTCTAGCATGTTAATTCTCAACATTGAAATATGAGACCTCAATAAGCAGTGTATGCTACATTACTGTTCTGTCCTCGGACAAACATTTAAATATACACCAAGTGCCCAACTATTATCACTAGAGACATAAATTCGTAGTAAAACTTTAAAATGGCTATAGAAAGCTGTGAATAGTTTGTTAGGGAAGAGAATGCAAAGACAAAGTCAAACAAATATATACTAATATATATCTGCTATTGCAATTGAACTCACTGTAAAGTTCAACTATAGAAATATTTTTGTAAACTTTATCTGAACTTATCCTCTCGCATATTTTTAGCGTGAGCGAAGTGAAGAATAAGGTGTATAGTATCTTGTAGTAGCTTCATACTTATATGTGACCATTGGTCAGATATACTGGCAGCAAGGCATTAGCTAAGTCAATCCATTATCCTTTGACTGATAAGTGATAACATAATTTTGTATTTAAGGCTCAGCCATTGCAATATATATTGAAGCTATGATTGAAATATACGACCCTCTAGAACTCCCTCGTTCTTTAAAAAGTCCCTTATATTTTTGTCCTGAGAAAGTCCAAAACATCAACTAAAATTATCCTGGATAAATAAAACGGGGGATTTCATGAAATACAGCGCTAATTTATTGGAGGCCGTATACTTCAATTCATCCGATATATCTAAATAAAAATCAACATGACTTTAATGACAAGTATTGACAATACGTGCTAAGGCATTGTGATTGATATCTTGAACAGACCTTATCTACTAATTAATGATTTGCTAAGATTATTTCTACGACTTTCAAGAGTTTCCAAACCAGAATATGACAAAGCAGTTCCAGAGGATAATAAATTAAAGGGAAAATAATCCTAGTAAGCGCACGTTTCTGGATGGATTCATTTAAGTCGGACAGGTTAGCCGTCAGATTCGACCATGCAGGATACGTTTCTTTCGTGGATTATCTATGGCGCTTGAGAGAACAATAAAATGGAAATTGAAACTGAGTGGATTTCAATTTTGGTCTGAAATCAAACTCGTGATTACAAATCGCACTCCAGCTTCGAGGTCGTGCGATTTTGTCACCACGCGTTTCATTTCAGACCAAATTGCACTCCACTCAGTTCAATTAACATTATTTATTCAAAGGTTTTGTAGATGGAAAATTATTGAGTGAAAATTATATACATTTATTAGAGCTAACCAGGAACAGCTACGAAAAATGCAACTATAGCTCCCTGGCAGGAATCGAACCTGCGTCCCTGCGATTCCGGTGCAGCGCTCTAACCAACTGAGCTACAGAGTCCAGTTGTCGAGCTCTAACCACAAGTTCATGTATATATACTAGGTACTGCCAAGTTAAGTGTAGCTCAGTTGGTTAGAGCGCTGCACCGGAATCGCAGGGCCGCAGATTCGATTCCTGCCAGGGATCTATAGTTGCATTTTTCGTAGCTGTTCCTGGTTAGGTCTAATAAATGTATATAATTTTCACTCAATAATTTTCCATCTACAAAACCTTTCAATTATAATCAATCGAGTGAGATGCCACCAAAATCTTGATATTTACTCATAACATCATTTATCTTTATTTCTCACATCCATTCATAGTTCTCTAGAAGCATAGGCTTTAACTTAAATGCATCAATTTGCCATTTAAATCCTTGTACCTTGGCAAGGCACTGTCGGGATTAAATTCACCTTATCACTAAGGTTGGGAAGTATTTTTTCAGAACAGATTTAGTTAGTAGCAATACATGCCTTTTCTGTTTGATGATAGTTTGATGTTTTTCTAATTTCAGCAGCAGTTTGTTAATGGACGAAGTAGTTTCTGATGTTGGAAAAGCGGCTCAGGATGCAGCAAAGGATTTCCTGAGTGGTGAATTAGCAGGCAAAATAGGACCTTTCGGTGGTGAGTTTAAATTTTTGATTACCACTAACAATATAGAAGTGGCAGAGAGATTACTCAAACTTGGTGGAAAGGCAGTCCTCGGTGTTGGAGTGGTCACACTTGGTACTTTGCTTGGGTATGCTCTGTTGAAACCATGTATCGTGGGCGTTGTTCGTCGCGTTTATAGGAGCAAAAAAGATGACCAAGATGATCCGGATGTCAGCCGAAAATCTCTGCATGTTCTACTTCGTTGCCTTACGGATGAGAGATTTCTGGAAGTTTTAACTGATTATGAATCTGGAGATATGGAAAAACGTTTCCAGAGAGAATTTTCGGAGATTGGAATAACAACAGAAGGATTAAAGGTTAAGATTGAAAACATGGAAGAAGTAAATAAAACAAAGGAGATTATCAACAAGAGGTATGTTAAAATTAATTAAATGAAAAGGTTGCATAAAATAGCAATATAAATTTCGAAAGGAAAAAAAACGGTAAAACTTTACATTTATATAACTATTATATTTCTAATAAATATAATGAAAAAAATCCAAGAAATTTTATATTCAAACTTACGTGAACTATATGCACTTCTTTCACACGCTACTAACCTTACAAGAAAATGCGCAAATCCTGGGGGCGACTTTTTCGACTTTTCTACTGTCATCTATAATAGATGACGTCGGTTGGCCGGCTCCCCCCTTTTTTGGTCACTCATGTTTCAAGCTGAATCAACACAGGTAATGCCTTTCTTAATTTATTAGTAAAACGTACGTTTTTTAGCTATGATATTTTGAAATACAAGGCTTCAGTATACAATTAATTAAATGGTAAAATACTAAAATGTTAAGTGACAAAAAAAATCAAGTTTCATCTTTCGACCTCATTTCACAGTAATTTGAGATATACTGAGTGAAATATTCCCTCCCCAGGGTATTAAACATTCCTATGAGAGTTATATCCTAGGACCGGTCAAGTGATAATCAAGTCACAAAAAATTGTGACATTGTAAATATGCTAGTGCCAAGAGATTATGTCACTTCTAACGGAGGATCAAATATAATGTCCTTCGTGCATGTAAATGTTTGATAATTTTGTGGTTTTTAACTCGTTTCTTTTCACCTTGATGAAGTTGTTTCAAATTTATATTCTGACTATTCTTTGTACATATATGTCCATTTCTGCCACCTATAAACGTAGATGGTTCGATATAGTTTAATATTGATTAATTTTCAGTTCAGGATGTAGTATAGTTATCATGCAGTGTAACACATTTACAAGGGGTGGACCAAAAAATGTGCCCCCTCCCCCATAAAAGGTAATATAATCGCCATTGTTTGCAAAGCAAATATTATTCTCTGCGCAAATTCACGAGAAATAAACTGTAAAACGATCAAATCAGTGTAAAGAAACTAACACTATTTATGATGTAGTAAATTTTTTTACCTTTTCATACGTGATTAAACCTTTCTATAGAGATTTGCGCAACAAATTCAAGAATCAAAATTAGATGAATATGTCTATTCTTCTATGGATCCAACTATACTTCATTGAAAAGAGGATTTCTGCCGATTTATAGAATTGAAATGCATGACTTTCGTGTATAACTTTGCTGATGAGTGATGTAGTTTTCCGTATACTTGGATTTTGGGCATTCTATTTCTGTGACCATAACTCAACGACTCTATAAAGTCAAATTTGCCTACATGATATGAATTTTACTTTCGGTTGGTCGTTTCATAATTTAAACTTTCTTCCAACGTTTTTCACATTTTCCGCTGGGTAAACCATTTGTTGTGCAAGAATTCTACAATTTCGGTAACCTTTCGGTTAAAGACCGTCATTTTGACTTTAATGTAAAAACCCTCAAAATGCAATTTATCTTTCAAATTATTGCTTAGAATAACAATTTTGACTCACATGTCCACAAAACTGTACAAACACATACATACAAATACATAATATTTATAAACAATTTCTTTAAAAAGTAGTGAGTCTATTATTACTTTATAGAGGGGCACTATTTTTTGTCCACCACCAGTATTATGCAAAGTACTTCTAGAACGACTTTGAACTTTGTGTGATGTAAATTAGATGTGTCCATTTAGCAATAATTATGTCTTACTTTTAATTATGAATTTGGTTTAGGGTGTAGGGTGCTAATTGGCAGCCATGCATGCAGGAGAAAATATAATGCTGTCTTAATACAAGACTTAATAGCGTGATTTAGGTCTTATTTTAAAGCCTAATCTATTTCTTTTACGAACAAGTGGTTTGCCAAAAACATTTGTGCTAGTTTCCGTTGATTTGCTATGGGAGGCAAAGATTTCTTAAGTCTTACAATTAGGCAATTTATAACGCTTTATCACCAAAAACCTTTTTAGTCTCCTATAATTCTTTTCACCACATAACGCAACTCTCAAAAATGACACCATGCAAAAAAAATGAAGCGATATATGCGCTTCCCATATCAGCTAATCAAGTGGAAACTATATTCAACATACGGAAAACATGTATATTAATACGGCAACAAATAATATTACAGAAGAGCAATTGCCCCCAAGACCACTATCATTAGCTAATCAGAAAGACTTAAATGTGTTTCTATATATATTATTACCCTTTTTAACAATATGATTTGCATCTTGGTATTATTCCAAGATAATAAACGCTCAATTATTCGTTTTTTCAGATTGCATGCCGAATCAAGTGATATGGAAGAGATAAGTAAAAGTGTAAAGGTATGAATCCCAACTGTTTACTTTTCTTCAATCGCTGGGCGTATTGCCAGATTGCAAGGCTGAAACCTATGCATTATCCTATTGTAGTATTATTCTATAACAATATCATACTATTGACGAAACATTTACTATATTATCGATACAGTGGTGTAGTCCTGGAACGTGGTCAAGGGGGCTCTCAAGAGAGGGTGGAGGTAGCCTGCGTAGCTGGCGGTTTTAAGGGGTTGAGTGGAGGCAGTGTAGGCGAGGGCAGTTGAGGCGCGCAGGCTCGGATGGAGGAGGAAAAAGCCCGGGGATGACAAATTACATGATAAACTTGCGATATATTTTTTGGTTCAGTAATCAATCAATTAGTTTTTCTTAATGAAGAAAGGATTTAACATGAAATGAAAGATTCTGACTATCTCAATCGCGCTCTACCTTGTGAACGCTAACAAAGAACTTTCAGTTGCAAAGAACGTTGCAGGTTAAGATCATGTATAACCCCCTCCCCCTCCTCCACTAGACCCCTCTATCGCTATGAAAATATATCGCAATATTGCTGCGCATGATCGTCTGTGTGCATGATCCGTTGAAGACAATCTTTTGCTGCAGCAGTTGCGCAAGTGTAAGTATTTTTACATATTTTCAGATTTTAAACAAGCTCTTAGTGCAATATACTGGAACCACCAAAGACGTTTTAATTACATGTTTCACAAATTTCAGTATATCTTTACTGCGCGGCTGGCCCTAACTAAGATATAAAGGAAACCTAAGAATATAAAACCAGCAATATCGGCTTGTAGGAGTAGCCATGTAGGAAGATCATTCAGGACTATAAAACCTCTACTCTCTCTCAATTTTCAATCAAGTTCCTCGGTAAAAGAAAACATAAAAATAGATGCACACTAGGAACGTGTGTCTACTGTACCTACATCTGTTTGAAATAACACAACAAAGCATAATATAAACACTTTTTTGGGGGGGTTAGAAGCATTTTTGTGGCATAATATAAACTGAGAAAGAAACTGAACATACATACAGGTATCGGTATTTACAAAATAAGATAAAAAGCCTTGGTTAACCATACTATTTTCAGTATTAATAACGTAAATTAATTATTAATATGTTTTAGCAACAATGTTGACATCGCTATCGTCATTGTTAATAAAAACAGCTCTCAGTGCTAACATGACTAACTGACATTAAATAATTATTGGATAAGATTTTTGTGATATCCGGAATTATCAGAGTCCACGTAAACGTTATCAGTCTCAGATACCGAGATCTTGATAATTCCGGATATCACAAAAACCGAAAAAATCATAGCTCATATTTTCGTAACGAAATTACATATCAATAAATTTTCGAAACAAATCTCCGTATAAAAACAATAACTAGCTTACTGAGTGTTATTCAATAAAAGTAACAGGGCAAAGAAAAAATTGATAGAAAAATTCTAGAATCTTTAGGTCTATTGATTGGATGAATTGTTTCCCTTTTACTTAATTGATTTTTACGATCATTAAAGTGTTTATCGCGTTTCCTTGTGCAAAAGCACTTAAATTGAAACAACTGTTCTAATTTTTCTAATTTTTCTAATTAACTCACTGGCGACGACACTAGTCAATATCAATGTAATTACGTCGATGGATTTGAGTACCCATATCTTATGTTTGGTGCAGTTGTGTTTTCGCCCAAATTTACTAAGAAAATGAACAATTGTTATGGAATTTTGGTATCTGAGATGATATCTTAAAACTTTCAGGAAGTGAAGGCGGAAGAAGAACCTATGGATACACAAATAGAATCTTTGAATACTTTAGAAGACAGTAATGTTGACGTAAACGTAGCTATGGTTGAAGAAGATGGAAATGGAAAATCAACAGGGTATGAAATATTGAAATGTCACATTCAACTATCTAGTTTTATAAATACCGCGATAAGCTTCAAAGGAAATCGACTTTTGTGTATACAGAGCTAGTCATGCTTCTATTGAGTATGTTTTTAATAGATGAAGCAAATATGACAATATATCAAGTAGTCCGTGTTCTCTGGTCCAAAAAGTCGCTTAGAAAACGTTGGACACCTCAGGGCACTACGTCAAAACTTCAAAATATATAGTTTTCTACTCGCTTTTCACATTTCTGCTTGTTGGCACTTCCACAAACCTGCCGTTTTTTAGTAATTTGCCTTTGAATTTCTTTACAGGGGGTTTCTCCACGGGATATTGAAATAAAGGGCAAAATAATTCATAATAAACTCATTGGACTAGAATTAAGTAAGAAAAGTTGAAACAAAATATTTTAATTGAATTAAATTAGCTTTCTAGCTACATAATACCATTTGAATTATAATTAGTGACGATTTTGTATCGCAATGAGTAATGTTTGTTCGGCAGTGAATAAGAACTAATAAGATTCTAATAACAATTTTTTTGTAATTGTTCTAATTACCTTTTCTACCGATTTTGCGATTAGTATAACGACAATCAAAGCGTAGAAACATGATAATTTTAAGTTAATCATACGCCGTTTAGTGCATTGACAAAACGATCTCAGCGCCGTGGGCAAAATTTGGCATGTATTTTCTGCCAACCGGTATAGATTTTCTCTGAATCGAATACACAAACTGTGTATAATTAAAGAAATCGTTTAATTTTCCACTGACAATCATTCATGTGAGTTGCTTTAATATAGTCTTCAGTTTCATCATAGTTTCATTAATTTTAGTGTTTCTGCTCGTTCTTTGGCAGTTACTAAATATTTGTTATGGCTGCTAATATATTTTTATACTAGAAATACATGCATGCAGAATCCCCTCGCCCATTGGAACCAAACAATTTACTCCCCAAAAGTTATTGTAACATGAAGTACTGAATAGACCACTGTAACCATAGTAACACGCAACACTGTATATTTCTTTTATTTTAATTTGTAAAAAATATTGATATTTTGTACTTTTAACTATAAAATTATCATTATCAATTGCCCAACTATATGAAGTGGATATGCGATTATGTACTATTTTAGCTTTGATTTACTGTAACATCCAACGTTAGACGTTCACAAAACGTTTCGAAATTTTCATAAAACTTCAACTGCTTTTCAAGCAGTATTTTTATACTTCGGCACTTGCTTTTGAAATGAAGTTTTTGAGATTTAATATGTTTTTTATTTTTCTATAACGTATTTGAATCAATACTAAAATACTTTTAAGATTAATCAATGTTTTATAGACCACACAGAGTGATCTACGCATTTTCAAATTCAAAAACTATACTGTATACTCTGTATGCTATAAATCGGCAAAGCAAGTATTAGCCGCATGTTGTGGCACAAAAAAATGGCTAGAAAACAAGTTTCATTAAGCATGTCTTAGATCTAAAATATTTTTACATAGCATACCATTTTCGACCATGCTAATTTCGAATCTGAAGAGTTCCCAACTCCCAAGTCCTAGCCCCGCAGTTTTCATGAATTTTACATTTTTAATTCCCACTCGTCATAAATAAAAAGCCGCCATCTTTAATTTATTCCAGGTTATTGCACAAGATTCCATCAGCTGAATTTTCTTAAATTCAATCCCAGTCCCCCAGTATTTTACCGAGTTGTGATTTTGAACGATAGATTGTAATCTATGGGATCTGAATACCCTAACTGGATGGCCAATACTTTATCAGGCCTGAATACACCCACCTCATTCTTTTCCACTAATCGCTTGGGTTGTCACTATTAGTCCATACGCTAAGGTCATGAAAAACATTAGAAAATATGTTTCATTAAGCCTGTATTGGATCTAAATTTGCACATTTTGAGATTTAACGTTTCTGAAAAAGAAGAGTTCCTGTTGTCCAGGGGCCGGTTGTATAAAACTCTTAACTACTTTTTAACTACCCATTTTGTAGTTAAATTGTAGTTAAGTCTAAAATAAGCGATTCTGATTGGGTAACTTTCGCACTAACCATGGTTAACTTTAACTACCTTTTTATACAACCGGCCCCAGACCTGTAGTATTTCCATGATATACAATTAAATTTCTACCTTTTACAATACATAGCGATTGCCACGAAAAGAATGCGAGTCTTGTATAAATAACTCGAGAGAAATAATGCAAGGGTCGTATAACACTAAAGCAATCATGGGAGTCAACTGTCGCCGCATCAGTCAACTATCATACGCATCCACCCATTCTCGCTAACTTCATCCAAAACTGTCATTGTTATCTCTATGTGCGTAGAACTGGTAGAAGGTGACACGAAATTATTTATGAGACACTTACCCAAAGTTAATCTTCGTCACTCTCACTTGATTGAGAACAATCGTAAGAATCTGAATCATCAGGCTCGTCATTAGCATCTTCTCTATTTTGGCAATCATTGCATTTGCATAGTTCAGTACATTTAAGGGAAGATTTGCGACATGAACAGCGATTATTGCCACACCCCTTGCTACATTTACAATTCACCAGCTCCAGGATTGACGCATGAGCAGGGGGAAGATTCATCCATTTAACATAGACCACTCCGTCCTCGTCAATTCCCCACCCATGCTCAGTGAAACTTCCAGTGTTGAAATCAGGCAGTGTTGCATTTTTCCAAATATGGCACTGGTATGCTACACGGTTAATATGCATCATAAGAGAGTCGGTGTTTGGAGGTAGCAATTCTTCTTCAAATTTTCCTGATTTGAATGCATGATATCTGACCAGGTTCACATCTGACTCGTTTTCGTAACCATAAAGATGGCACACATATTTCACGAGCTCGTCAATTAACTCTACGGGTGGTGGTATGCAAACTCCTAAATTTGCATGCTCATCTTTTGCAAGTGTTTGCGTGCTCATCTTTGCTTCACGCCACTTTGAGTGCTGTGGCCTTACCTTTCCCATAAAAAGAACTTGTGCTATCGCATCCTAAATGAGAAGAATATTTTATTAAATATTATTCGAAAAACATATTATTGCAAACGGCATTCTTTCTAAGCACGTACCAGTGAAACTATGTAGTCCAAGAAAAGCAGAGCACCACTGAGGCCCGTAATGAAGTCTAACCTTGTCGAGGGAGATGATTCTCATATTATTTTGATTTCCAGTCTCGAAGAACATGTTTGACGGGATAACGGAACTGGCATTCAATGCAATGAAAAAGACGTCAGTATCAGGGCTCTTGATAATCACGCTGGGGTAGTTCGTCGATGCATGCAAAGCATGGCATAGCATTATTGTATCTGTTTCTTCGTGGTTGGATGTTAGCGCGTTAACTTATGAGCAGATAATACCCTCTTGGGGTTCAAACAAGCGATGGCAATGTTCCTTGTGGATGGTAAAAAGTTCTATCCCTCGAAGAGTAAGAGCATTACTCTTACTTCATGAATCGAAAATAAACTGCATTATTTCTTCCTTATTTTTCCCCACCGCGAGAAAATGTTTCCATTGACATGGGATATTTTGCTTCCTACCGTACATCTTGACGGAGAGCATACCCCCCCCCCTCCCTCCCCCCCGACTACGTTTCTTTCGTTCGAAGTTTTTGATGCTATGGTCTGGATAGCGGTCACAAAACAAATCAACTCTCTTGGAATTTGAAAAGCTTGCCATTTGGACAATTCTTGTCAAAATTTCTAGGGCTAGCTCACCAAATGCTGTCGATCTAATCTAGTAGTGCCATGGCGTCGATGATGGGTTATTTTGGGGAAAACCTGAAGAAATTCTTTTTTCGGTAGAATTTTTAGCTCGTTGCAGTTTAGTAAAACTTCGATAACAAGACATATGATAAAATGCAGGCTCTGGTAACTCCTGAATATCTTTAACGTGGTCAGGTATAAATTCAATATTCATTTGCAATATTGTTTTGGTTGACGTTACACTCGTTGTCTGGAAGAGCAAGCCATTCCTCTCTTCTCAAACATATAGTTTTCAAAGTTCATCAGATAGTCTTTTCTGTGGCCCAAATTTTCCGTCAAAATGGATGAGGCAAAGTGGTGGAAATTTCGGTGGGAAATTTATGGAAAATTGACAATTTGTCGGAAATTTTGACCTAAAAACAGCCTGTTTTTAGTGTAATTGGGGGTTTGTCGGAAATTTAGGAGGCTTTGACCCCCCCCACCGGAAAACGTGAATTTCCGCCAGTGATGATGCAAGCTGATCTACCCTCGTTATCTCCCATCTTGCGTGGGAAACTTCAAAGAAGAAGTCACTACCTATTCAAACTTATTTATTATGAAGGCCAATTTTTAAGAAAAATAGTTAAAATCCTACATTTTTTGTTTCGTTTTTTAATAATAAAGTTGGGATGGGTTATCCAGTTCGGTAATAGAGATCTGAATATTATATTCCATCATTCAAAAGCGCTATCCGGTCATTAAATTGATGGACTGGGGAAGGACTGGGGTATAATTTAAGAATATGTCACTGATTGAATTTTGTGAAAGGCTACAGAATAAATTAAAGATGGCGGCATGTTGTTTTCAACGAATGGCGATTAAAAATGGAAAATACAAAAAAACTGCGGGTGTACGACTTGGGAACTCTTCAGATTCGGAATCAGCATGGTCGAAAATGATAAGTTTTGAAAAAATTTCTCAGATCTAAGACGTGCTTAATGAAACTGGACAATATTGTCCCACAACATGCGGACTAATATTTCATCTATCAAAAACGGAAAATTCAGTTTGGGAAATTCAAACCAAGGGAAAGCACTAAGATGTCAGGCTGCCCCGGGTTTGTCGATGGCTATCAGGCTATAATTCTATACCACTGGGCTATATAATACCTGGATGACCCGACGCTCACATTTGCCAGGCAGAAAAGTGGACTTTCTTGATAATAATTACATGTTTACTGAATCAGCATGACGCAATGGCAGTGTCCAACTGAACAGCAGCGAGCTTTAGCGCTTTAACTGAGTTGGGAATTTAAGTATTCGCATCGATCATCACTCACAAACTAACATATATAGTTTTGTTACTATATTGAAGCTGGGGTACTGCACATATTCTATGTAAGGAGTACATATAGGAGATATTTTTCAAATCTTACAAATTTACATACTGGCAAATATATTGGTGTCAGATTAGAGAAGCTACCTGTAAGCCAAGGCTACAACTACAGTTAAAATTTATCACTTTCCATAATCATCGTGCATTTAAAACGTCAGAAAATAACTACAAACTGTTTGCTAATTTTTATACACAAGCTGGTACAAATAGTATATTCGTAAATTACTTGTTTTTTGCACGAGTAACAACGACTTAACGATTAACGATTAACGATTAACATTTCTATAGCGCAAATTTACATGTGAATATGATCAAATGCGCTTTACATCAAGTGTTACGCTTACTTATAATTACATAGTTACTTAGCCTAGACTATTTTATCTTTACAATGATTGTGATATTACTTTCTTAACTGTGTTTATCCTAACCCACCCCTGTCAACTTTCCCTGTGGGAGGAAACCGGAGTGCCCGGAGAAAACCCACGACTTTCGGCAGAGCGTTGACCGACTCTTTTCACATTGAGTCGGTCTGATGATTGCTCGACCACGAGCAATCATCAGAAACGTCAGAAAATAACTACAAACATGTCTGCAAGGAAAACAATGTTGATTTTATTAATCATAATAACATAGTATTAGATTGTTTAAATCATGGGGGACTACACTTAACCAGAAAAGGCAGTATAGTTATGAAAAGTAATTTTATTGATTACCCAAATTGATGTGATATCGTCAGACTAACTCTGAGGAAATATTGTTTTCGAATAGGCTCCCACATTTCAAGGGTTTTAAGATGGCATTATTGAATATTGTTAGCTTGCCCAAAAATGTCGATGAAATTCATTTATTGTTAGAAAACAAGGCTATTGATATCCTGGCACTAAATGAAACAAGACTTCACCCTGATATTCCAAGTGAATTTGTTAACATGGACGGATATGATATTGTTCGCTTGGACAGGGATAAACACGATGGTGGTGTCTGCTTTTACATTAAACAGAATATATCATACTTAAATCACGGTGACCTAGTGCCAGAAAATTTAGAAGCAATATGTTTCTAAATCAACCAAGCGAACTCTTGTTCCGTCATTGTTTCAACTATTTATCGTCCGCCGTCTGCAACCATAGAATCTTAATTTTCATAAATTGAATCATTGTTAAGGAATGTTGATAATGAGAATAAAGAGATCTATTTATTATGGGATTTGAATTGTAATCTATTTGATCAGTCCAATGTTTCTGCCAAACATTTATATTCGATTATGCAATTATTTCAACTAACACAGATGATTGATAAACCTACAAGAATTACTGAATCGTTTTCTATGTTAGTAGACATGTGTATTACACACTGGGGTGGACCCAGAGCGAATTATATTTCATGACGTAATACATATGGGAGTGAGTGATCACAATTTAGAGTATTTAGTTAGGAAAATCAATTCATATCCCAAATCTCGTTCTACCAAACATGTTAAGTTTCGCAGTTTCAATATCAAGAATTTTAATGCCGACCTGTTAAACCTACCTTGGTATATTTAGTTGACAGAGAAACTGACACTGACAAGAATGGGTATGTTGAAAAAATCTTTTTATGACTGTTCTTAACAAACATGCTCCACTTAGGATAAGACCTGTAAGAAATAGTAATTCCTCTGCTCCATGGATTACTGGTGTTATTAGAAACAAAATGTTTGAAAGGGATCGTTTGAAAAGAAAAGCTATATCATCTGGTTTAAGCGATGATTGGAATAAGTCTAAAATTATAGCAATAGCGTTAACATTGCAATGCGCGAAACTAAGAAAATGTACTACAAAACAAATTTGATACTAATAGCAATGATTCTAAGCAGGCTTGGAAGACGATTAATGATATTCTTGAAAGAAAAGTGCAGTGGCGTTAAAATATGGAATAGCTTACCTGAAAATGAGAGAAATAGTGAATCTATTCATTCTTTTAATAAGAATATATATTTCTTCTATACCGCGGTTGACTGTTGTGTAAAACTACCTGAAAAATGCAATAAGAACCTCGACGTTTCGAGCGATCGAAAGCCCTTCGTCTGGATGTTAGTAGAATGGGTCGGGGGAAAAACATGTGCTTTATAGTGAATACAAAAGCGATCACGTGATAAAAAATAAACCAATCAGATGGATTTAATCAAAACAAACTATAAACAAAATATGGAAATCACA
Organism: Trachythela sp. YZ-2020; assembly: GCA_016169945.1. Taxonomy (NCBI): domain Eukaryota; kingdom Metazoa; phylum Cnidaria; class Anthozoa; order Malacalcyonacea; family Clavulariidae; genus Trachythela; species Trachythela sp. YZ-2020. Next base: position 3,911,980 of record JADLSH010000311.1, on the reverse strand, counting down.
TCACAAAATACATTAGCATGTAAGGAGCAGCGAACATATTAGATAAGGTGAGATGTAGAGTATCTGCTGATGGCAGGCATAAACAGATAGGAATTAAATGTAAAAGAAGCGCTCATTAATGCCGAGAGGATGAATGGTGCCAAGTTGGGAAATGAGACGCATTTCTTGGCTTTTGCCAAGAGTTTAAGAGTTTCAGATCGGGGAATATTGGAGGCCTTCGAAAAGGCAGTATCTAAGAGATGGGTTGGATAACCGCGTTGGACAAAAAGTTTCTCATTTCCAGAATTTTGGTGTGGAAGTCCTCATCTTCACTGCAAATGCGGCGAAGGCGAAGGAACTGAGAGAAGGGAATAGACCTTTTAGTGTGGTTGGGGTGGGAAGAGGTAAATAGAAGATAGCTTTGGGAGTCAGTCGGCTTGTAGAACACAGAGGTAACCAGTCTATTGCCATTGATAGATACAAGTACATCTAAGAACGATACACTGATCTCACTGATCTCCCACGTAAACTGGAGTGCTGGGTGGAAGTTATTAACAAAGTTAATAAACTTCTCCAGCTCTCCGCGGGAACAGGATGCTGTGCCGAGACAGTCATCAATGTACCTACCAAGGTAATCAAGTATGGGATCAGTGTATTGCTCGAAAATCTGCTTTCCACAAAACCAACGAATAAATTGGCATAGTTGAGACCCATTTTAGTTCCCAAGACTACACCACTTACTTGTTGGCAATGCTCACCGTAAAATGAAAAATTGTTGAGGGTGATCACTAACTCAGCCAAACGGATCAAAGCAGTGGTAGGAAGAATATGAGTGCTCTCAAACCATCATGATGGGGAATAACAGTGTACAAAGATTTGACATCCACGGTGAAAATGAATTTATGAGTGTTATGAGATTGAATGTTATGAAAGATTTGGAGGGTGTGTTTGGGTGTCCTTGATATAGGATGGTAAGTCCTTAACCAAGGGCGCCATAACACTATCGAGGTAGCTAGAGATGAGCTCGTGGAACAGCCGCAAGCAGAGACAATGGGTCTACCTCGGTTGTCGGATTTGTGGATTTTGGGTAAGAAGTACATCACGGGTGTGCGAGGTGTGGTGGTTATGAGATGCTTGGCAGTTTCAGGAAGATCACCAGAGGCGATAAAATTCTTGCTGGTGGTGTAAATGGTGGTTTGATTGGTAGAAGTCAAACCCTCGTCAATTTTGCTGTAAAGGGTGGTGTCACTCAATTGTCGATGAGCTTCATTGCGATATAAGTCCGCTCTCCAAACAACTAAGGCACCACCCTTATCAGCAGGTTTGATAACAATGTCTTCCCGAGCACGGAGTAAGTTAAGAGCACTAAATTCAGCTTCAGTGAGGTTAGATGGCCTTTTGGGCCTAAATTTGGGGAGTTGTTCTATGTCATGTCGATGTCGAATGAATAGTTCTAGGGACCCATATTGGTCTTCTGGAGACCAGGGAGAGTTTTTCGGGTTGATGGTCTCAAAAACGTCCTTTTGATGGACGGAGGGGTTGTCGTGAAAATGCGCCTTAAGGCGTAATCTTCTAAAAAAAGATTCGGTATCTGCTTTAACTGAAAAAAGTCAAGGGACCCGGGGTTGGGAACAAATTTGTGACCGTTAGCGAGAACTGATATCTCAGGGTCGGATAGGGTTAAATCAGGGGGAATCGTAGCAACTAAATTGACATCGCTGGCTGAATTAGTGAGACCTGGTGCCGAAACGGGTCGGGTGCCTAACAAAGAGTTGAATTTAGAATCTTTATTCGCCTTGAGAAACGAATAAAGTCTAGAATTCAACAAATTGGATGATGTCCTGTCTAAAATTAGATGGCCATGTAGAAGACAACATGCTTTTGACATGCGAAATATCTAAATCTAAATTGCGAATATGCGACGATATCGATTCAAAGGCAATGCGCATGAAACGCAGACTGTGTTTAAAGCTAGCCCTCGTGACGCGACGTCATAATATAGCGGACCTTAGGCGAGTGAAAATATAACTTAAAGGGCGATTTAAAGCTATTAGGAATGACTTTATAATGTAAACAACGACTTAAAAATGAAAGGTGGCTGGAGAAACGAGTCTTAGTGGGAGATCACTGAGACCAGTGTATCGTTCTTAGATATACTTGTATCTATCAATGGCAATAGACTTGTTACTTCTGTGTTCTACAAGCAGACTGACTCCCATAGCTATCTTCTCTGTACCTCTTCCCACCCCAACCACACTAAAAGATCTATTCCCCTCTCTCAGTTCCTTCGCCTTCGCCTCATTTACAGTGAAGATGAGGACTTCCATACCAAAAGTAAGGAAATGAGAAACTTTTTTGTCCAACGCGGTTATCCAACCCCTCTCTTAGATACTGCCTTTTCGAAAGCCTCCAATATTTCGCGATCCGAAACCATTAGAGACCCTGTGTCTAATGTTCCCAACAACAAAATACCCCTAGTTCTGAGTTACCATCCCTTCAAATTCAAAGTAAGGGATGTCATTAGGAAGAATTTTCATATCTTGAAAAACGACCATGAAACATCTTCCATTTTCACCGATAATCTCTTAGTCTCGTTTCGACATAGTAAAAATATCCGTGAAACCCCAGTCCGCAGCTCTCTACCACAGGACTCGTCGTCACGTAATGCCACGTTTCCTTGTGGTGTGAAGCTGTTTTAAACCTGTAAGTATATAGATTCTTCCACTACCATTTCGGCACCAAAATCTAAGTACACTATTAAGCACATTTCACGTGCACCTCCTCTCATCTCATCTACTGTATTTCATGCAGTAGATGTGGCATGCTCTATATTGGTGAAACTGGTAGATATTTAAGCGCCAGTACCGATCAGCGGTACGATGTAGTTATGTTAATATGTATGTACGTCATGTAGATATATCATTAAGGTTTGTTTTATCGAGGCGGCCATATTGAATTGGTAGTCTTGATTATTAAAGTTAGCCATTTGCTTTACATTGAACGTGTCTTGGTTTGAAGTTAGCTTAAACTGGCGTGGTGGCAGCGGTTGGTCTAACCCAAGCCATTATTTTCGCCGACAGCCACGCGAAAGCGGCAAAACTAAAGCCAAAACAGTCTAGAATTGTACTGTGATAACGCGTTCTATAATTGTTCAGTCTTTGTAAACTATGGCATCGACTCATCGTGCACCGAAGCAGTGGTGTCTTTCGAAAGTTGAAACCATAAACAGCTTTGAAAATTGGAAACAGAATTTGTTATATACTTTGTCTTTAGACAATAATTTCGCTCTATATCTAGCCGATGGAGCTACATGGTTAAAAAAGACTAGAGCTCAGCTGCTCAGAGGATTTGAAGATGATGGCGAAGGAGTACCAGCTCCTAGGCGTCTTACTGCACAGCAAAAAGTCAACTTTTTAGAGCTGATGTTAGGACAAATCGCCAACTACTGTCCCATCATTTCAAGGAACACTCTGGTGAAAAACTCGACGTCTCTCGAGTTTATTTGGCAAACCATTAGACAACATTTCGGCTTTCAAGTCACAGGTGCTCATTTCATTGACTTTTCGGATATACATCTTGAAGCAAACGAACGCCCTGAAGACTTATACCAACGACTAATGGCCTTCGTGGAAGACTCTTTGCTGCGAACGAACAGTCTTACCCACCATGGCGAAGCGATGACAGAAGACGAGGAGCTCACTCCTACCCTGGAAAACCTAGTGGTCCTCACATGGTTGAAGCTCATCCATCCGAGCTTACCCAGACTTGTGAAGCAGAGATATGGTACAGAGCTGAGAGCTCGCACCCTGGCATCAATTAAAGCAGAGATTTCGCAAGCTCTTAGTTCCCTTTTGGATGAAATTCATGTGTCTGACGAAGCCAAGATCCTTCGCACAGCTATTGCTACTGAATACCGCAGCCCTGCTTCGAGTAACAAGAGGTCATATCGAGGAATCCCTAAAAAACCTCGCCAAGACAAAGTTTGTCCGCTGTGTAAACAAGCTGGTCGTGCAGAAACAAGTCACTTTCTGAGCATGTGTAGCTATCTTCCCGACAACGATAGACGATACATCACTAAAGCTAGACAGATTGCAAGTATCTTCGATTCAGAGTCAGAAGTAGATGCCAACCTAGATGCAGGCTCTAACAACGCTGATGATGAGCAACCTGATCCTGGAACCGTAGTTTACCGAGTTCAGACCCGACAGTCCCCGTACATGGATGTATTTCGCGACCACCACGTTGTCCGTGTTACCGTTGACAGTGGTGCAACTGGGAATATGATTCGTCACTCAACCGTTAAGCGCCTTGGGTCTTATATCATGTCTAGCTCCCAGTCTGTCCACCAAGCTGATGGTTCGTCACAACTTCAAGTAATCGGTGAGACACGCATTTCCTTTACCCGCGATAACAAAGAGTTCAAGTTTGAGGGCCTCGTTGTTGAAAACCTGGACGTCGAAATACTTGCTGGTACCCCTTTTATGGAGATAAACGATATTGCTGTACGACCCGCCAAGCGAGAAGTTATCCTCGGTGATGGGACGGTATACAAGTATGGATCCTCCACCCCAACATGTTCTAGCACAGCCGCACGTCTCGCACTAGTACTGCGTGCTCCAAGCCCTTCGACAACCATCTGGCCTGGAGAGTTCCTGGAGGTACAACTACCAGACGATGCACAACCTGATTCTGAGTATGCGATTGAGCCCCGTAGTGACGCCCCAAGCCTTCGAGGATCCAAGTCGTCCCAGGTATGGCTCCAACCAAATGTCATCTCGAGCGTCGCACGTGTAATAAGGATCCCTAACCTGTCCAACGAGCCTCTAACATTAAAACGTAATGAACACTATGGGCTTGCGAGTCCTGTCTTTGAACCTAAAGAAACTCCAACAGCAAGTCCCAAACCCAATTTACCAACCAAAACCAACGTACTGACCAAAGCTAAGTATTCATCAGCTGTACAGATCGATCCTGATAATCTTCTCACACAGGAAGAACGAGCCAAATTCCAGGCTCTGGTAGAAGAGTATGATACTGTCTTTGACCCTGCTATTAAGGGCTATAATGGTGCTGTGGGTCCATTCAAGGCCAAGGTTAACATGGGGCCAGTCGAACCCCCACAACGAAAGGGTCGCCTTCCCCAGTATGCTCGTGGAAAGCTCGAGGAACTCCAGGAAAAGTTTGATCAACTTGAGGAGCTTGGCGTGTTCAAGCGCCCTGAGGATATTAACATCGCAGTTGAGTACCTCAATCCATCGTTTCTTGTGAAGAAGTCGAAAGGCGGATTTCGTCTCGTCACAGCATTTGCAGATGTCGGCAGGTACAGCAAGCCGCAACCCTCGGTAATGCCAGATGTTGATTCCACATTACGTCTTATTGCACCGTGGAAATACATAATAGCCACCGATTTAACCAGTGCATTTTATCAAATACCCCTGACTAGAGAGTCCATGAAGTATTGTGGTGTTGCTACACCTTTTAAGGGAGTCCGAGTTTACGTTCGCTCCGCTATGGGAATGCCTGGCTCTGAAACTGCCTTGGAAGAACTCATGTGTCGCGTTCTTGGCCATTTACTGCAAGAGGGCATCGTTGCCAAAATTGCCGATGATCTGTATTGCGGTGGCAACTCTCCTGAGGAATTACTCCAAAACTGGAAGAGGGTATTGCATGCCCTTTACAAATGTGATCTTTGCCTCTCAGCCTCAAAGACGGTTGTTAATCCTAAATCCACCACCATCCTTGGTTGGATCTGGAGCGCGGGTACACTAACAGCTAGTCCACACCGAATCAGTACATTGGTGTCTTGTCCGGAACCAGACACAGTTTGCCGTATGAGATCATTTGTCGGTGCTTACAAGGTTCTCTCCCGTGTGATCCCTGGATGCTCAACATACCTCTCCCCACTTGACGACACTACAGCTGGCCGTCAGTCTCAGGAAGTCATCTCGTGGACAGATGAGCTACGAAGCTCATTTCAATCTGCACAAAGCGCTCTTGCCTCATCCCGTACAATCACCCTTCCTAGATCAGAAGATCAGCTATGGATTGTGACTGACGGTGCTGTTAGAAAACCTGGAATAGGAGCTACCTTGTACGTGACGCGAGAAGGCAAGTTACGTTTAGCTGGTTTTTTCAGTGCAAAGCTACGGGGATCGCAGACAACATGGCTACCATGTGAAGTAGAAGCACTTTCCATCGCTGTTGCCACCAAGCATTTCAGCCCTTTCATCATTCAGTCCAAGAAAAGCGCTTGTATTCTCACTGATAGTAAACCTTGTGTACAGGCCTACGAGAAGCTATGTCGCGGCGAGTTTTCTGTAAGCCCCCGTGTGTCAACGTTCCTGTCAGTCGTCAGCAGATATCAAGCTTCCATCAGACATGTTTCGGGGTCAGCGATCCTTCCATCAGACTTTGCAAGTCGGAATGCTCCTCCATGTGAAGATGAAGCTTGTAAAGTGTGCTCTTTCGTCAGGCAAACGCAGGAATCTGTTGTCCGAGTGGCTTCTGTTCAAGAGGTATTGGATGGAAAGATGCGACTTCCCTTTACCAGCCGGACTGCATGGTTGGCAATACAGTCAGACTGTCCTGACCTTCGCCGAACACATGCCCATCTAACCCAGGGAACGAGACCTTCTCGAAAGCTTACCAAAGTCAAGGATATTAAAAGATACCTAAATGTCGCAACAATTGCAGCTGATGGGCTACTTGTTGTAAAGCGTACTGAACCCCTGGTTCCATCCCGTGAGTGCATCGTCGTTCCACGCCAAGTTTTAGATGGACTGTTAACTGACCTTCACTTGCAGCTGAGTGCCCCACTAGTCACCAGTTCAAGATGGTTGTGAAACGCTACCTCTACGCTCTTGATATGGACAAAGCTATTGAGCGTGTGTCCGACGGATGTCACACATGCGCCGTGTTACGCCAGACACCGAAAGTACGCGTCGAACAGTCAGCATGCCCACCTCCTAGTACCGTAGGCCAGTCATTCGCTGCCGACGTTATTAAGCGTTCTCGTCAGTGCATACTAGTTCTTCGAGAGACCGTCACATCGTATACCACCACCCTATTGCTTGAAGATGAACGCCATTCAACACTAAGGGATGCCCTCATACGATTATGCATCCAAATGCGTCCCATGGACGGTCCTCCAGCTGTCATCCGTACTGATCCTGCTCCCGGATTTAAGGCACTTGTGAGTGACGAGCTCCTGTACCAGCATAGAATTACAGTGGAACTGGGGCATGCTAAGAACACTAACAAGAATCCAGTGGCCGAGAAAGCCATCCAAGAGCTACTGTAGAAGCCGAACTACTACGACAAGATCCTTTAGGAGGAGCTGTATCACTAGTCACACTAGCGATAGCTACAGCTGCATTAAATTCACGTATTAGATCACGAGGACTCTCATCAAGAGAAATGTGGACTCAACGAGACCAATTTTCCAACACCCAGATACCCTTAGGTGATAGCAGCTTGATAGTTACACAGCATGAACATCGCCTTAAAAACCATCCATATAGTGAGTACTCCAAGGCTCCCCTTGCACTAAAGCGGTCTACTCCCTTGGTAGAGGTTGGCGATTTGGTGTACCTCCATTCAGACAGGAATAAGTCCCGAGCTCGAGACCGATACCTTGTTGTATCCGTGGATCCCCCATTCTGTAATGTCAAGAAGTTCATCGGATCCCAGTTACGCAGCTTATCTTACCGTGTAAAGTTATCAGAGTGTTTCAAAGTCCCATCCGACTTGACCAGAGAGTACCCGAGACTGTGTCATAGTGACAACTCTGCAGATGAAGAAGAAGTCCACTCAGAAAAGCATCAAGTTCCACCACCGCCTGAGATTCCAGATGCTATATCAACACCTGCCATGCATAGCTCCCAACAACATGCGAATACACATGCACCTGAGGATTCAAATAGTAGTACTTTCGGTCAAGATCAGAACTCTGTTGAAGATCAGCAAGTAACCCTACCCGAACCGAAAGAATGCAGTCCAGTAATGAATAGTGAACTACGACGATCCTCACGCAGCCGAAAACCACCGACACGTTTTGGGGACTATGTTACAGACTTTTCATAGATTATATGAGTATTTAGTTTAATATCGTTTAGAAAGTTGAGGAAACAGACCGCGCCAGTACCGATCAGCGGTACGATGTAGTTATGTTAATATGTATGTACGTCATGTAGATATATCATTAAGGTTTGTTTTATCGAGGCGGCCATATTGAATTGGTAGTCTTGATTATTAAAGTTAGCCATTTGCTTTACATTGAACGTGTCTTGGTTTGAAGTTAGCTTAAACTGGCGATATAAGGTTTGGTGAGCATCGTCGTGCTGTCGTAAACAATAATGCTAAACAACCTGTTGCCAGACATTTCAACACTGGCAATCACAGTGTTTCAGATATGAAAAGTCGATCTCTGTGTCCCATTTCTGGTGGTAATGATAGCCGCAAAAGGCAAGAAATGCGTCTCATTTCCCAACTTGTCACCGTTCATCCTCTCGGCATCAATGAGCGCTTCTCTTACATTTAACTCCTATCTGTTTATGCCTGCCATCAGCAGATACTCTACATCTCACCTCCTCTCATATATAGTTCCTTAACGTTCTTGTGTGCTAATATATTTTGTGATGTGATTTCCCTATTTTGTTTATAGTTTGTTGCGATTAAATCCATCTGATTGGTTTACTTTTTATCACGAGATCGCTTTTGTATTCACTATAAAAGCACATGTTTCCCCCCAACCCATCTACTAACTTCCAGACGAAGGGCTTTCGCTCGAAACGTCGACTAGTTCTTATTGTATTTTTCAGGTAGTTTTACACAACAGTCAACCGCCGTATATTTGCTACACTCTACCCACACTGGCACCGTACGTTCTTGATTATATTATATACTGTACGTAGGCCGACTTAAATCAAATAGATAATGCAAGCTGACTCTCGAAGCAACAATTAATCCTTAATATATATATTTGTATATATATATTAAGGATTAATATATATATATATATATTAATCCTTAATATATACTAATATAAACTGTTTGACCAAGGCTATCGTTTATCAAGCCGAAGTAAAGAGTTGCGACAATGGCGACACTAAGCGGTACATTGGGGTAACAGCCAGCAAATTTAAGGACAGGTACAGAAACCACAAAAAAATCATTCAAAACTCAGAAGTACGCGAATGAAACGGAGCTATCGAAGCATATTTGGAGACTAAAGAGAAGCGGAAGACCTTTTAACACCACTTGGTCCATCCTTAAGAAGGCTGCCCCATACGCAAGTGGAAAAACAAGGTGCAACCTGTGGTTACAAGAGAAGCTACTAATATTAAAATCTCGCGACGGAAATCTGCTGAACAAAAAATCAGAAATCTTCTCGAAGTGCGTCCATCAAAAACAATTTTTAGCGGGAAATGTAGTCTGCGCGCGGAAAAGCAACAACAACTCGCACGAGCAGTCACACCATCAAACAAAGAAAAAGTAACGGAATTCTATTCAAAATGTCTCCTGATGATCGCAGCAATGCGTGAAACTCGGAGTAGAGACAAAGAAACATTTTAAGTAAACTCAATAATTATATATATATATATATACGTGTACGTGTAGGTTTAGGTCTACGAAACGCAAAGAGTGCTCGACAACATATAGTTAGAGCAAATTATAGATTTTCGCTTACCTCAAAACTGGTCTGCAACAGGCTGTTTCATCTGTAAAAGAATCATCAGGCAGTGACAAGTATCGAAAGAAATGACCGCTTATATACTTCCTGCCGGAGCGTGGGGGTGTATGTGGGAGACAATGTGTGCATGCATGCATGGCTTTGTTTGCGTTGTTTACGCGAAATTTATTTCGATGACGACAACGTGAAATTATTTCAGCTCTTTTGTTGAGTAAACAATTCTTGTTTTTTTCTTTCAAAATACAAAATTTTTCTTCTAAACATAAATTGCATCGTTTTGATCCTCCCGTGTACGAAATAGAATGTTTTAAAATTTGCCAATTAATGCTGAAATCCTTATTGCTTTCTTTTAATGTCCAAATATATTTCGAAAGTTCCGTGTCATTTGCATGCTTTTTATGCTGAAAAGATTTAGTGTGGTTGGCCAATCGCTCTTTGAATGTGGTTGCAGTCATGCCAATGTAATTTTTGATCGTGTTTGTGTTGCTTACTGTGACAGTTGCTTTGTATACTATGTCCCTAGTCATGCATTGTTTTTGAAGCGGGCAAATGGTGTTTTCTCTACAACTGCAATTGGTAGTGTTCCTATCCTGTGTCTTGTTATTCCTAGATATGCGTGCATTGTGTTTAGTGATTACTGACTTGACATTATTAATGCAGCTGTAACTTACTTTAACTGTATTTCTGTTAAAAATTTTATGGAGCTTGTGGTGCGGTGGAAAATGTTTGTCAATTAGACTAAGGAAATTACGTCCTATAACTATATGTTGTCGAAATAACTATATGTTGTCGAGCACTCTTTGCGTTTCGTAGACCTAAACCTACACGTATATATATATATATATTGGTTGTCCATATATATGTATATAGACAACCAATTTTAATAATTGTAAATATCGGCCATGGTGAAAATCACAAAACCGCTATGGTATGTTGTAATATATTCAAAGAGACTGAGAGACGATATCAGTTTGTTTGGCGGAGCAAACTTACATAATATGAATTTCTCGGGTCGTACTAATTACCGACAACAACCGTCAAATACCGACAACAAATAGACAAATACCGACAATAAATAGACAAATACCGACAATAAATAGACAAATACCGACAACAAAGCAAAAACAGTTTATAAATCAGTAACTGAGCACGCTTTTCAGCCAATAAAAAAGTTTTTATATTAGATATATATTATAAAAGTCGATCTCGCGGCTCGCACCTTCGCCGCTCGCTGGTACTGGTAAGTCTAAGCAACAAGTTGCTATGTTGCAACCTTCGGGCTCAACTTGCCCATGCGTACGACCTCGCGTCGAAGGCTATACACGAGCGGGCGGAAGGCAACAAGAAGAATTACTACCAGTGTGCCAAATAAAGTTTTCTTGAAGTGGGCGACCGAGTGTTGGTTCGCAACTTGAGCAGGAAAGTCAAACACAAGCTACAAGGCCGATGGGAAGTGGTTGTTCGAAAAGTTAAAAAGTTCGAAAAGTTGGTGGGAAGAAGAGAGTACTGCATCGAAACCTACTGCTTCCATACAAACTTCCCAAGAGTTCACCTCCACTGGATCCGACTATTCCACCGTTCAATATGCCAGAAACCCTTCCAGTAACTGACGAACCGGCATCCGAGAATCAATAAGGTGGCTGTCCTTTTGTCACTGGTAGACGATAATAACAGATCTAGCGTAGAGAACGTGCTAGGAGCCTGGCTTTCAATGCCATCTTAACGTCAGTTAGTCTTATAAATATGTTGAAGCAATATTATATTATAGCGAACTTCGAGATGAAGTTTCACGTGAGGGGAGAATATCTGGAAGATTGACTAATAAGTTAATTAGTAAAATGTGTTGATTTTGACATATGAACTGACATATGAGATACGTGTGATAAGATTGATTGTTGTTTGTCTACACGGGGATATATTTTTAAAATATAAGGGTTCTTAGTGAAGCGAATTCGCTATTGTAAACCACAATTGATATTAAAAAAAACACTCTGTGTGTCAGTCATTTAATTTGGTGTAGTTGCCAAACAAAATGTGCGGCACAGTTTTTTATCACCGTCACCGTGCATAACATCAAAAGGTGGATCGTTGCACATCGGACTTCATTCAGTTTTTTTATATTATTATTATTTATATTTAATAAGTTCGTCGAAGAAGATTTACATTCATGACAGGTGGAAGAAACAGGACCGCTGTCCCAATTGATATCATCCACCCTGCCTATAGCATGTTATTATTAAACTTTTAAATATGTTAGCTAAAAAAGTGTATATACAACATAGTCTTATAAAACAGATTCCATGCAAGTTAATGTAAATTCAGAGTTCAATTTCTTGAAGTAATAATCCTGCAATTTTGTTTTGAAGGAAGGTAAATTATCAATAGTCTTTAAAAAGCTCGGTAATTTGTTCCATAGAGAAATTACACAATTAAAAAAGAAGTGTTTCAGATAATCCTGTTTCACCATTTTCGCACAGTAATTGTTTGGATCAAAATTTCGAGTTCTGTAAGCATGGACATAGACTTTCTTAAAATACTTTAGGTTTTCTATATCTGTATGACCTTTCTGAAACTTGAATAGTAAGGTAAGATCTGCCCTTTCTTTTCTATACTCAAGAGGTAACAAGCCTAACCTCATTAGTCTTTCTTTGTAGTTCATATGTTCTGGATACCCTAAAATAAATTTAGTGGCACGTCGTTGAACATTTTCAAGCAGCGCTTTATTCTTGACGGTATACGGTGACCAGACTTCACTCGCGTATTCTAGAGATGATCTAACAATGCAGCAGTAGAGCAGTTTCCTTATTTCAACATCTTTGTTTTCTTTGCAAAGACGGCGAATTAAACCTAGTTTACGATTCGCTTTTAATGAGATTTCCTCTATGTGTCTATTCCATGTCAAGGTATTGGTGACTTTCAGACCAAGGTCAGAGATTTGATCCACTGGACTCAAAGTGAGTGAATTCAATTCATACTCACGTTCGACTTTGTTGTTGACTTTCTTTGATATGTTTAAAACTTTACATTTCGAGGCATTAAAATTCATCATCCAGTCACTACTCCAACGGTTTAATTCGGATAAGTCGGATTGTAATTTCCTATGATCCGTCTCATTTTTTATAGTTCTAAATAGTTTAGAATCATCGGCAAACAACGCTATTGGAGAGTGATTGATTGTGTAGTTTGGCAAATCATTAATGTTACCTAAAAATAACAAGGGTCCAAGATTGGATCCCTGGGGTACTCCTGACTCCTGATGTTACAGCAAGCCACTCTGAGAATGTACCCTCCACTACAACTCTTTGTCTTCTCCAATCCAAATAGCTCTTTAGCCAGTTTATCAGCTTGCCTTCTATTCCAAACAGTCTAAGTTTATCGATTAAATAGACATGTGATACTTTGTCGAAGGCTTTAGCCAGGTCTAGAAAGATAATGTCCACCTCCAGAACTTTACTTAATTATTCTAATATATCTTGATGATAAACAACTAGGAATTGAGTTGTTGTAGATCTTCCACTTCTAAAGCCATGTTGTAGATGGTAAAATTGGGGAGATAGAAATGGAGAAAACCTTGGAAAGGATACAGAGCAATGAGATGGGACGGTAGTTGTTTACTAACGTAGGATCCTCTTGTTTATGAAGTGGAAACAAGTTAGCCGTTTTCTATTTTTGGGGAAAACAGATGTCAGTTAGAGATTGGTTGAATAGCTTAGTTATTGATGGACTAATTTCCAGGGCCACCTCTTTTAATAATCTTCCAGGGATGGTGTCTGGGCCACTAGCTTTGTTAGGATCTATATTTCTGAGAGCCTCGTACACTTAGGTAATGGTCCGGCAATTCGAACTCCGATAGGCTATGCGGAGACTTCCATGTGTTGTCCTGCGGCAAGTGTTCATCATCGTCTTGGACAAAAACTGATTGAAAGTACTCATTAAGCAAGTTAGCTTTTTCCATGGGATCTGAAATAAATGTCTGCCCGTCTCGCAAGAAATTTGGACTAGTTGACTTTTTAGTGATAGATTTGACGTATTTCCAAAAGCGTTTTGGGTTATCACATAAATGTGACTTCAGCTCTGATGCATGATCGCGTTTCTTCTCAAAATAGCTTTTAATTCCCGACGTAACTCTATGAACTTGGTCCTATCCGTAGGTTTTTGCGATCTAATTGCTTTTCTACGCTGTCTGTCCTTTTTCTTGATGAGATTCCTTAGTTAGGCATCTATCCAAGGGTGATCATTATGTTTGCGGGAGCTACACGTTGGTATATGTTGATCAACTGCTTGTAAAAACAGATCCATCCAGTTTCTAAGAGATTCGTCAATATCGTTTTCAACAAAACATAGATCCCATGGAATTGTATTCAATGTTTGCTTGAGGCCATTCCAATCTGCATTTTTGAAATTATATAATTTACGCTTGATTGGACGGCTTTGTTTTGGGATTTTCAGGTTAATTTCAAATTCAACAAGATGCTCTATTGAGCGTTTAGTCGCTGGGGTAATGATATAGGCTTTTTCGTAATTAACACATTTTGACAGTGCATGCTACAGCTGCTATAGGCATTCGGCAAATAGTTTTCTGAGTGTGATTGTAACATACTTGGCTTACATGACTTACATTTCTTTCACGTAAAGATAATTTAGAAATTACGACCTGAGTAAACCTGAGTAGGTTTGCGAGAGTCGCTTTTTCAATGTAGATTCCGTAAATGAAACTAACACCATTGGAATCCTTACAAATTTAATCCTTTTTAACAGTGGGTTATGTTGCCGACTAAACATTACAGAATCAAAAATACTAAAAGTTTAATCCCAAACATACCTCCAGTTCAACTCAAACAATCTTTAATATCTTCTTTATTTCTTGGATTTGTTGTTGAAATACATAATTTACATGAACCTAGCTATCAGTAAACCTGAGTAGGTTTGCGAGAGTCGCTTTTTCAATGTAGATTCCGTAAATGAAACTAACACCATTGGAATCCTTACAAATTAATCCTTTTTAACAGTGGGTTATGTTGCCGACTAAACATTACAGAATCAAAAATACTAAAAGTTTAATCCCAAACATACCTCCAGTTCAACTCAAACAATCTTTAATATCTTCTTTATTTCTTGGATTTGACAATAGACTTCTCCATTCGAAAATTTAGCTTTTTATCTGTGTATTTCTTGTAGAAAGTTTTGCTTCGATACGACGAGTAGAAGTATTTATTTTGAATTTTTTTTTTATTTATCGGGTATTTTCCAGCACGCATGTGCTTGCCGTAGTTTGACTATATATGGTTTGCCCAGCCTCGTACCCAGGCGCTTTGGCTTCCTACACGGTTACGTCACGAGCGCGCGGGAAACCCGTCCCGTCGTGGCTACGCACTACAAGTTTCCAAGCGTGCGTCACGCAACCGCTTAGTACATTAAAGCGCCTGGGTACGAGGCTGTGGTTTGCCTAAGCGCTTCAGTCACGACAAAAATATCTTATGTAGGGTATTTTACCCTGGGGAATTCATTCCAGCCACTTAAAAACCATAGCAACATGGTATTTGGGCCTCTTCCGGTTGTTTTTGTCTGAAAGTCCAGTTTGGCCGCACGCTAAGATTCCAAATTTCGCGGTAACTTTGTCAATTGTTATTGTTTTTCTTTGAAAGTTGGTCAGTAGGTACTGTTTTTAAAGCTGTATCAAACGGTATATTAGCAAAAATCATACGGTTTTTAAAACAGAAGTTATAATCGACCAAAAGTACTGAATATATAATTAGTTTACCGATATAATAAATATACCAGATTACTAAGGTTAAAACTCACGGAGATCTGTAAAAAATGTGTTTAGCGATTTATTTGGCATTAGCCAAGAACAGTTTTTTTTTGCTGAATCGATTGGTGGTATTTTCCTCCGTTTTGGATGAGGGGCGCCAAAGATACGAGCGCTCAAAATCATTCGACGGTCCAGATTTATAATGACGTAATGTTCATTTTGTGGCTAACGAACATTCGATAAAAATGCGTGCCGAAACATGTGGGCACAGGTGCCCCAGCGACTAATAAGTTTGTGATCAGTGTCTATAATGCTATCGAAGCTGACGATGTTGTTAATCTTGTGAGGAATATTTGTTAATAAAATCCAGAGTGTTGTGGTCCCGAGTAGGAAAATCAACAAGCTGCCAGAGAAAATTATCCTTTATTATCTTGGAAAAATAAGTGTGAGTCTCATCAGATGTAGATGGTGATATTGATGACCAATCTATGTGTGGCAAGTTAAAATCGCCTATGACAATGATACTCTCAAAAGATTGGCGTCTGGCATTATTCAGAAAGCTTTTGAGTTGTTTCAAGTAATGAGTATTGGAGTTGGGTGGTCTATAGAAAACAGCCATTAGTAGCTTCTGTCTTGATTTGGGTCTCAGTTCACAGGCCACAATTTCTGCATTCGTTTCGAGATCAGATCTTCTTAAAGATGGAATATTTGATCTAACCGCTAACATGACTCCGCCACCTCTGTCCCTTCGATAAATACTGAAATCATTGTTCGGTAAAATTTCGCTATTTAATATGTCGGGTTTAAGCCAAGATTCAGTAACTCCGATCACGTCGTAATTAATTGTGAAGGTGTTGAATTTGTGGGTTTTGTTGATAATACTGCGAGCATTCATAAGTAAACATTTGAAGGACTTTACGTACGAGGTTTGAGTTCTAGGGTTTCTTTCATAAGTTGAGTAAGGTCCTGGGTTAGCAGCAACGTCTCCAGCCAATAATAAAAGAGAAATCAGCAGCGGGGTGTCGCCATATTTTGCCTTGAACGACAGATAAAACATATGCTTAACTCCAAATCCAAGATGCCGTCTCAATATATTGTCTTTCAACAGACACCAACTCAATCCATTTCCATCTGAGTTGATATTCGAGAGAGAGGGGTCAATTTTTAGAAATATCCCACCTCTGCCATTTTCATCTTTAGTTTTGCCGAATATTTTAGTAAAATGCTGGCTTATTAGCATGAGATTTACCAAGAAAGACAGTGCTACAAAAGCATAACCGATGGCGGCCATTTTTGTCACAGTTGTTTCCATTTCAAAAAACTGCAAGAGTGCTGCTACAGTGTAGGCTCTGCCAACACTTATAAATAACTGCTCGCACTCTTCAAAATGTTTAACATCAAGTGTCACATTGCGCCGTAGTAGTTTCTCTCTGAAGTATCTGAGTGTGCTCCTTTCACGTCCAGAATTTCGATAAAATTTCTTGTACATTAGCTGTAAGAGGATTAATCAAATCAGTCTATTAACATGCGAAGCCCTCCCATCCCCCCGATAAGGAACATCGTCTGGCATTAGACAGAGTAACATAATCTTGCGTTGGACAGAGTAAAATAATAAAGTATAGTACATATTGGCTCAATACTTCAATACTGCAGGGGCGTGGCGACCGGGGAGTTGGGGGGGGGGAGGGTGACGCCTCCCCCAATAATTCTAAATATTAAAAAGTTGGTCAAAAAATGGTTTGTTGTTGGTCAGAAAATATTGAGAAATTATGCGTTGAGACTATGCGCTGAAATTATAAAACGTGCAACGCAAGTACAATAATTCTAAATATTAAAGAGTTGGTCAGAACATTTGTTGCTGGTTAAAATATATAAGAAACAATACATATGTCTGCTCATGGTGATGCCACTGTTGTCCATGAAAGAGTAATATTCTACAATTCTACTTTGGCTCTACATTGTATAAGTTATACAAATTTCGTACAAAAACGTAGACTTCATTCAACCAGTAACTTGTAAAGAATAAGATATTGACATTTAAAAGAATATATTTTTATAAATATCACATATATATATATTATACACAATAGAACAAGATTTTCATATTAATTGTTAAATGAAGTTAGATTTATGCCAGACACTTTTAAATCAGTACATATCACAATATAAAAGGGCTGATATAAATGCCACTTGCAGAACCTATTTCCATGATATAACAAAGATTTTATTCAATTTTATGATGTTGATAGTCCATAATATACTATATTCAGATGTGAAAAAATTATAGGTGCCTGATGTTGCCAATACACACTCGCACAGATTTAAAAGCATTTCTTAAACATATTGATACATGACGTCAACATTTCTGTTGTTTTAATATATAAATGGCAGTATTTAATTTTAGAAATGTGATAGTCCGGGTTGAATGAACGCAAATGTACTGTTTATAATTTTTCAAGTGAGTGTATTAGCAAATAAGTCCTATATTAAAGGCCATTCGTCAGTAGCAAAAGTTGACAAGGTTGAAAATCAGAAGTACATCCTTGTATATAGTTCTTGAATAGTATGTATAATAAAATATAAAAGTAGGGTATATAACAAGCATATACCAGATCCATATAATAATATTGTGTTGTGGGTAAAATTCAATACATTAGACAGAAAAATAAGTTCAGTTCTGTACATTGAGTGCCATTATAAGATCTCATCATACGACAGATGGTTGCAGCTGTTGATGTTAACTTATTCTCTTTACTCTTGTATTAAAATATACATGTATGCCAGTGAGTTTTGTATGAGATTGTTCTACAAGTGAGGTGTTGCTGTCCTGACAAAATTATGATTTTTTTATCCAGCCAATATCCAATGCTTTTCTTCATGATTGTTGTATTCGTCTATAAACAAAGGCAAAACGTGACTTTTGTAGAACATGCAGCAATACATAAGACAATATATAGTATTATAAGTGGAGGGGGGGGGGGGGTATATAGCACGGATGATATTTATTTGCCCTCGGATTGCTCCGAAGAGCCATTAAATATGGCGCAAAATATGGCTTCAAAAGCCATCACAAAATCTGCTGTAATTCACACAATTAAACTTTCAGAATTCATGTTTAACTACTTACCAAATGAGGATAAGTGTCCTTGTTAGATGGCAACAAAGCAGGATAATTTCTCAAGTAAAACGGCGAGAAAAACAGAACAACTTTTCAAGTAAAAATCATTATACTTTTCGCAGCAAAAATGGCAAAAAAAACAATAACTTGAATAACATAAGGTCAATTGGACGGTTGTAAGCTAATCGCTGATTGACTGTTATAAGCTCGTCGCTGAATGGCTACAAGCTAACGAACAAACTTACATTACTTACTTACACGGTCGACAGCAATATATTCTGCACAAGCGCAGATACAAAAAGCTTTTATTCTTTTACATAGCGTAGTGAAATACGATATACTCTGTGGTTTGGAAAACAGTTGGTTATGATATTTCCCCCCTTCAAAATGCCAACTAAAATACATACTGTACCTTACAATGCCAATCAGCAATTCTGATAGGGTAGATATGATCAAGCCGATCTCTTGCAGTGTGACTTCCTGCTCTCAGATCCTTTGCCCCAGCAAAACGCACTCTTGTCAATTGGTCTCCATAGGAAGGAACCTTCAATGTTGCCAAGGGATCGGTTGCATCTACAACTGGACGGATGTGTGCTAATGGCTGATCTGGTCGAGACGAACCGTGTAAAGTTCCCGGTGGAAGTGGCGGGATATCGGCAGCTGCAACTGGTTTAAGGCGGCCAGTTCGCGAGTAGATTTCATGTATCCAAGTTTCAAGCTGTGTCAAAACGTTGACAATTTCGGAATACTTTTTTTCGTCTTTCATTAGGACCGGGAATGGAACCACAATGGATTTAGCTTTCATTTCATCTTTATATTTTGACAACAAGGGTACATGTGCAATGTCCTTGAGAAAGCTAAATGTAGGGAGGAATTCACACATTATTCGAGACGCGAAAATCTTGTATCGCTGTTTTGTGGCTGCAGTTTCATCGTCTGTCGTTGATACTGTTTGAACAATGTCACATTCAGATAATGATTGCTGAGCCTCTTCATCTGGTACATGGTCGGAAGAGACACGATCAAATACCAAAGTGCTTGCCACAGCGTGAACGCTTGTGTTCTGGTTATCAGACCGCATTTCGTGTACCTTCGCAGTCCAATCGATGTTGTCCAGGATGAAGGTGAACTTCTTCCCAGCTTTGACCTGTTCCACCACTGTGTCCATAAAGTGAGCGCCAATTTCATTCAGTATATTGTATTTCATGGTTCTCTCAAGACATGTACCATACTTCTGTAGCCTTCCAAACAACTGAA
The DNA here is from genome assembly GCA_016169945.1 of Trachythela sp. YZ-2020. Lineage (NCBI taxonomy): Eukaryota > Metazoa > Cnidaria > Anthozoa > Malacalcyonacea > Clavulariidae > Trachythela > Trachythela sp. YZ-2020. Next base: position 3,892,183 of record JADLSH010000311.1, on the reverse strand, counting down.
AATAATGTTTGCAATTGAATGTTATACTGTACAATACACTTCTTTGGTGTATGAACAATCAAAATATATCTTCTGGCCAGGTTATAGGCTATTGGTTCTTCGTACACGGAGAAAGCAAATTTTCTAACGAGAACTTCCTTACAGCTACAGCATTAAGTTGATGGACACAACAAATTTTCGTTAAATTGTTTTTTTGACACTGTAAATAAGGACCAATGGAGCTAACTTTTTTTCCGTGTTATTTTCAACGTCTATCATTGCCGAGAACACCCGTCAAGGGACAATGTGTTCTGATTTCATCAATTATGTTTTGAAATCCAGCTTGCTCAAATCTTCAAATCTATTTTTCCGAAGAACTGAGTTGAACTCCCTTTCTGGAATTTTCTTCAACTCATTATTAATCTCAGTTAGAACTTCATCAAACGGTTTATCACTATGGTCCTGTCCTTGCCTTCCGCTTCAATTTGCTCCTATTCTAATCTGATATTGTTACGGATATGAATTATGTACGTATACTAAGGGACAGGTCATAAAGTATAGGAGGGGGGTGGCTGAAAAATCAAATCTTGAAATGCATATTCAGGGCCCACCCCTTGAATAAGGCTTAATTCTTCAGGTCTTTCACAAAAATTGATGACCCACTCCTATGCTAAAGAAAAAAACAGGCTGGAAACTCATGGACCTCTTTCTAATGTGACATCCTTTATACATTTCAAAGTTAATCGTTTCATATATGATTTGTTGCTTGGAAAAAAGTACACCAAATAGTTACATAAAGAACTTAATCTATTAGAGGGCATGGTTCCCACCCTTCAATGAAGATCAAATTAACTCAAAGACTTTTTCAGAACTTTCAAGGACATTTTCCAGTAAATTCAAAGACAGGGAAACTGGAGAAATCTTTGAAAATCACATTAGTTGGTTAAACTTGAGGTGAACAACAATGTTGTTGAGGCATATCTAATGACAATTCTGACCAAAGAATTTTGAGGGGTCCAGGGGTGTTTCAACCTCGGAAATTATATTTCATGCATTCTGATAGTTTGACTCAAAATTACTGCCTCAATTATAGTCAACCCTGCTCCTGGGCTTTCAAGAACCTCTATTAATTTTTCAAGACTTTCCAGAAATACACCTGGAATAAACATTAATTATAACGTAGATTAGAACATATTCAGACATGACCCACTCCTAAATTTTTCTGGCCCATCCCTTTTTACAAGAGTGTAAATTATGCCACACCCTATAATATGCAATCCCACTATAATACAAACAATAATATTTTAAAATTGCTCGACTTTGCCAGTCAGTTAAATATTTTGACTTATTTTTCGCCTAACATCCCATCCCACAGCAAAGCAGGATAATTTGACAATCTTGAATATTTATAGAATCGATCATCAGTAGCGTAGCCAGCCCGCTGATTTAGTCCCGCTATGCAAATTTGTTCGTGTTCATTGACGGTGAAAACAATCAATTTCTAAAGAAAGGAATAATGATGATTTGAAATTTGCATAGCGGGACCAAATCGGCGGGCTGGCTACGCCACTGTCAATCATTATCTGTGTTGTTTTTGCTTCAACTATTGTCACAAATTGGCGGAAATTTGTAACAATTTATTATACTATATAGCCTATAGGACAGCATAATGAAGCAAAATAGCAAATACGTACCTATATTTATTTACTCTCTAGTATTAAAAATTGTACATATAAAAACTGGCATATAAAGAACGAGTGATGGAAAATTTACTAGCTTTTAGCAAATATTAAGTTGATTTATGGAACAGTCTTACGGAAATAACGGAATAAATGAACATTACATAGTCTATTATTTGAACGCGCCGTAAATTATTGAATATAAACAATCTCTGTTTTGGTTAAATCCTTATTTTCAGATATTGCGTATATTTTTACCGGCATTATCCAGAATTTTATCTCACACCTACAGATACAATCTTTGCTTTACAAGTCCCTACAGTTGACAGAGTCCACAGATGTAATGTAATGTAATGTAAAACCTTTATTTCAACAGGGTTACCCTTTCAGAAGAAAACAACTTCTGCAATCAATAGGGACCCTGTAAATTTGATCAATTACAGTACTATTGCTATTAAAAGTTACAAGGATAAACTAAATTATACTACGATAACAACTATGTGTTTAAAACTGTACATGATAAAAATACTAAGAATTAAGTCTAAAAATTTTACAACCGTTATAATAGAAAGAGCGTTTTGCAGTTTCTGTTTGAACTCTTGGCAAATGAAGCATATTACTTTGCCTTGTCGTACGGTTATGAATTACATTATTAAAAGTAAAATAATCCTTAAAAAATTGAGGACAGTGACCCTAAATACACTTTTTAACAAATTTAAAAACATGACTTTCCCGCCTATTCTGTAAAGTAGGCCATTTCAACTAGGCCATTTCAACATGTTCATTGTAATTCTAGCTGCGTGTCTTTGAAGTTTTTCTAAAATGTGCTGTTACAAACACCACAACTATCCCAAACAATGTCGCAATATTCCAGAATTGGTCTTACATATGATAGATAAATCACATTCGCACAGTGTGAAGTAATACTACCACGTATACGCCTGAACATGCCTAGTCGTTTCCCAACTCTTGAAGTAATATACTTAACATGAGCATTCCATGAGATTCTTTCATCAAACTGAATTCCTAAGTATTTAAACTCAGATACACGCTTTATTGGATTTGCATTAAATGTCACGCGAACGTCAGGAGCTTGAGAAAGTCCAGCCTGTGTGCCAAACAACATAGCTTTAGTCTTAGTCACATTTAAAAACAAACTGTTACCGCGTAACCACGAACCGATGACATCAAGATCTTCAGTCAGTTTACTCTCGATTATTGACGCAGTCTTCCCAGAATAAAAAACAACTGTGTCATCAGCATACATGAGAACCTGACAAATGTCGAATAACACTCGGCAAATCATTCACATGTAACACAAACAACAAAGGACCAAGGATAGACCCTTGGGGTACGCAAACCATTCGTGCTCCCTATTGACAATGCTCATAGAAGAGAGTTTCTTCAATAAGATACTGTGATCAATGCTGTCAAAAGGCTTTGCTTAAGTCTATAAATACAGCTCCAGTCATATTACCTTGATCAATTTTACGCCTGATGGTATCAGCGAACGAGAGAGCAGCAGACTGAATGGAATGGAGCTTGCGAAAGCCACACTGATACGGACTCAGAATATTATGCTCCAACAGGTAGCCACAAAGCTGCACTTGAACAGCTTTTTCCAGCAGTTTTGACACAGCTGATAAAATGGAAATTGGCCTGTAGTTATTCACATTTTCAACTTTTCCCTTCTTAAACAATGGAATCACGCGGGCGGCTTTCCAGGCAACAGGTAGATTACTTTGATGTAAAGATGCATTGATAATATTCGTAAGAGGCTTGGAAATAATAGTAGCACTGTCTTTAAGAAGACGAGATGGAATATTGTCTAAACCAGCAGCTTTCTTGGTCTTTAAACAACTAAGTTGAGATAAGACGAAACTTTCTGTGACATTCTTAAACTGAAAAGGCAAGATTGTTGAAGGTGCCCAACAGCGATATTCTTCCAAGTAGCCACTATAGGTGTAACAAACGATTCACGAAGACGATCAACAACAGTAACAAAAAACCTGTTAAACATGTTCGCGATACGGTACTTGTCATGACAAACAATATCATCAAATATAAGAGATAACTTCTTACGTTCCCCCGGTTTCCAAAATGCCTTGCTATCGTTGCTATTTTCTTCAATAATACGCCTATTATATGACTCCTTTGCCCTTCTGATCGCGTTTGTCACACGGTTTCTGAGGCAACGATAAGTCGACCAATCCTCCACAAGACCAGACTTCCTCGCTTTTTTAAGAAAATAATCGCGTTCATGCATAGTACGTCTAATGTCACTGGTCAGAAATGGGCTATTGTCAACTCCGCGAATACGCTTTTGTATAACTGGTGCGTGCTTATCAGCAATGGAAACAAAGCCCTTTTCAAAAGCGTGTCAAAGCTCAACTGAACCTTCTTCGCCTTCGGGACCTAAATTAACATTTTTAAGACACTCACAAAAATTTGCATAATTGAACTTTGCATAATTTCTAAACGTTTTAAGTTGTGATAGAGCTTTTTTCCAATTCAACTTGCGAACACACTAGACCATCTCATGATCACTCAGGCTGGTACTTATTACCCCAGAATGACTTATTTTCTGTGGGTTATTTGTAGCTATCAAATCTATAAGTGTACGTGAGTCCTTGGCAATTCTAGTCGGTTTATTGATAGGTTGTTTAAAATACAATGTCCGAAATAGCGCTTTCAATTATATTCGGGAATCGTAGCTTTCGGTTGCAAAAAGTCGGTGTTCCAATCGCCTAATAAAATTATTTCTTGATCTTGCGAGACAGCAGTAACCAGGATATCCTCTAATTTAGACATAAAGTCTTTATCATAGTAAGTGGAAGAATTCGGCGCCCGATAAAATGTTCCCAAGAGAAAACTACGCGATTTCGGTAAGGCAATTTCCAGCCAGAGTCCTTCAACATCCGACTTCTCTAGATCCTCTCTCCTCGTAATCACCAAATCATTCCTAACAAATGCTGCTACTCCACCGCCTTTACTTCCTCTGTCCTTTCGATACAAGTTATACCCCGGTATTTCAAATTCTTGATCCGTTATATTACAATTAGCCCATGTTTCTGTCAGAGCTAACAACTGAATACCAGAGTTAAGCTTATGTAACAGAAGTCTCAGTTCGTCGATTTTGCAACGAAGACTTTAAATATTCTGGTGCAAGATTTTAAAACCACGAAGCTCAATCACTTTAACCAAATTGGGAGAGATATTTAACTCTTCAATATCAATACTCGGATTATCAGAAGGTACACTACATTGTCGACAGTAACCCGTAAGATCATAATCGGCTCCAAGACATTTTAGATGGTAGGTGTGCTCGCATAACGTACAAGACGACCGAGCTTGATTATATCTAATGGTTTTAAAACAAGCTAGACATTCATAAGCATGATTTCCTCCTACAGGCCCAGGGTTTATATTCACATCACCAGCTAACAAGATCAAATATCCAGCACACATAGTCGTCTTTGCCAAATATAATCCAGCACTTGCTTGATGGAACACAAGAATCAGTGCGATATCGCCGACTTAGACATGAATTTCGGCTGGAATACAAAACTTTATCTTCCCAAGAGCAAGCAACATAGACAAAACATCATTATTTAATCTTCCTTCGAGCCTTGGCTTCAAAACTACAATAACAAGAAGCAAAAGTAAGACAAACACGGATAGCCTAACTAGCCCAGCCGCCATTGTTGATGTGGTCATACTGCCCTTTTGAAAACGATTCACGTAAAAAATCTGTTGGTCTTGATAAAATACCAAATAAGTTGCTAAAAATGGCGGCAAATGTGATTGCGCCTTCCTTAACAGAAATATTTACGAAATCCATTTATACTGGAATATTTCCGAATGAATGGAAGGAAGCAAGAGTATCACCAGTGTTCAAAAACGGTGTAAAGAATGAGCCGAGTAATTATCGGCCCATATATGTTATTCCAACTGTTTCAAAAAATTTTGAAAACATCGTTGACCAACTTTATGAATATTTTAACCACAACAACCTGTTGACTTCATGTCAGTCTGGATTTCGTTCACTACATAACACACTGACAGCGTTGTTGGAGGCTACAAATAGCTGGTCTGTTAATATAGATAATGGCCTAATTAAGAAAATTAAGAAATTATGGTGTCAACCTGCTTAATCCTAACAGATCCTAACAGATCTCAAAAATGTAAGGTCAATAATCGGCTTTCAAATTCGACTCCAGTAACGTGTGGTATTCCGCAAGGAAGCAATTTAGGTCCATTATTGTTCCTTATCTATATTAATGACCTGCCAAATTGCCTCCACTATGCCACTCCGAGAATATTCGCAGATGATACAAGCTTAAGTTACGCAGCGAATTCATTGGATAAACTCCACAGTGTTATTAACTTTTAGTGTCAGAAAGTTTTAAAAGCTGGCTGATAACAAATAGACTTAGCTTAAATATTGCGAAAACGGAGTTTATGACAATTGGATCTCGCCAAAGAATTGATGCCACCTATGATAATGTATCTGTTAAGATTGATGGAAGGGAAGTCAGAAGGGTAGACGCAGTTAAATCTTTAGGATTAAATATTGATAAACACCTTTCATGGTCTGTTCATATTGAAAAAATATCTAAGAAAATTGCGTCAGCCATTGGTGCTTTAAAACGCATAAGACCATTTATAGCAACAAAAACAGCCCTTGCAGTGTATCAAGCTTTGGTTCAGCCTCATTTTGACTACTGCTACTCAGTCTGGGATGGTCTTGGAGAAGGACTTGTTAACAAAATACAGAAATTACAGAACCGAGCAGCTATAGAGTCATCACTAAGTCGAGCTATGTGCTGGTATGCTTTTAGATGACTTACACTTAGATAAGTTCTCATTACGACGTAAAAAACTTAAGGCAACTCAAATTTTTAAGATACTAATAGGGGATGCGCCATCCTACCTAGAAAATCTTTTCTCTATACGCGGCACAGGGTATAGTTTAAGAAATTCCGAAATAAAACTGAATTTACCCAAGCCACGTACTAACTATTTAAAACGAAGCTTTTGTTATAGTGGGGCAGTACTATGGAATAGTTTGCCTGAGAATATACGAAAGCTTCGTTCATTCCCATTGTTTAAGAAAGCTTTAAATTGTTACTATAATAATCCCATACGGCAAACTTGTAGACCAGTTAAAATTAATTCATTCATTGTAACTAATTTATCTACTGAAGTTTTTACCGTGACTAAATAAAATTTTATTGTATTGTATTGTATATATTTTAGATACTCTAATACAACTAAAATTGGGACCGGTCACTGTATAAATCCTGTAATTCTTTAATTCTGTAATTCTAATAATTTAACTGGTAATCTGAAGATTTTTGTGAGCAAAAACATTAAAAAAATTTATATATATGAGATGATCTTACTTGAGAATCTGTTGACACATCAAAAATAAGTCCACGACGGCTTGATAGTTTAGCGGTTGCTTTGCTTCTTTTCGGAACAGTTATCGGGGCAGAGGGTGAAATATCTATACATCTCTTAGTGCGGACGAATGCGGTTTGGCTCTCACAAATCAGCGTCTTGAACTTCACGAAGTTATCTACTCTTCTTGCACATGGTCTGCATATATAGCGAGGGAGGACATCATCGCAGGGAAGTTTGTCACCGTAAATCACTTCAGCTGAGGAAAGTAGTTTAACATTTAGATTTTATTAAAATTGAACTTAATTTGTAACCCGATATATCTACATATTCGATAAAAATACACTAAAAACATTGAACGTATTAAGCAATCCTGCTAGTCTCTTTTGAAATAACTTGAGGTAAAAATGAGTTTTTAAAGCGATCAGTTTTACACGAATAATTATTAAATTTGCGTATTGATCTTAAATCATAACCTGATGATGTTAATTCAGGGAACAGTTCTACTAATTTGTCATTCTTCTTATTTTTCTGGAAAAATTGGTTACATAAACTTTCCCGCTTTACTGTATAGATTTTTAACGTATTTCGGATCACCAACGTTGATATGTTTGCCGATTTGTAAATCTTTTCGGGGTTTCCGTATTCGACATTACGTTTATTAAAGTTTATTTAAGTTTTACAGAAATCGACAAGTTTGTTTTTCTATAAATAGTTTTATCGCCAGACGGGTGCAACATTGGCAAAAGCACTTTGTCACCCCTCCCTAAGTGTTTTCCAAAACGCTAATTGAAAATCCCCAAAAATTTGGGGGACACGTGACCAGTCTCAACCAGGGTCTTCGCTCGTCGCGTGGCGTGTTTGAACACCCTGGATACGAGGTTGCGATCTAAGTCATCTTTTCTCGATGTCTTTATGATGAAAGACTGATGTTTGTGAATATGTTTTAGTGGTGACGAAAGTATTATTTTAGATGGAAATTCTACTGAGAATTTTCTAAGCTTATAAATTTTTACTTTATCATATTTGGCAATTTTTAAATTTTAACCAATAATTTCTTTTAAACAGATGCGTGATCTAAGAGTATAAATGCCGATAGGCTTTTGATTTGAATTGTTGATAATACTTAATACCAAAGTCCACAATAACGATATATTCAAGAGATCAGACACGTTCATATATTCGATAATCGGTTTGTCTTTTATATAGATATGAAACTATGTCGAATGTTGTTGAAGCAGTTCGCAGAAGAAATTTTCAGCAAGTACAAAGATTGGTTCAATCTGGTGCCGATGTTAATGAAAAGGACTGCCAGAACGACACAGTTCTTTGCCTTGCTGTCATATTGAACACACTGGAAATTGTCAAATATTTACTTGAACATGGTGCGAATGTGAATTGTGAAGGCAGCTATAATAAAACTCCTCTTCACTGTGGTGTCGAAGCTAAGTCACTGGAAATTGTCAAATATTTGGTTGAACATGATGCTGATATGAATTGTAAAGACAATGATGATGAAACTCCTCTTCACTATGCTGTCAGATCTGGCTTACTGGAAATTGTCAAATATTTAGTTGAACATGGTGCGGATGTGAATTGTGAAGGCATGTATAATAAAACTCCTCTTCACTGTGGTGTCGAAGCTAAGTCACTGGAAATTGTCAAATATTTGGTTGAACATGATGCTGATATGAATTGTAAAGACGATGATCATGAAACTCCTCTTCACTATGTTGTCAGATCTGGCTTACTGGAAATTGTCAAATATTTAGTTGAACATGGTGCGGATGTGAATTGTGAAGGCATGTATAATAAAACTCCTCTTCACTGTGGTGTCGAAGCTAAGTCACTGGAAATTGTCAAATATTTGGTTGAACATGATGCTGATGTGAATTGTAAAGACTGGTTGATTAGAAATCCTCTTTACTATGCTGTCGAGTCACTGGAAATTGTCAAATATTTAGTTGAACATGATGCTGATGTGAATTGTAAAGGCGGTGATGATAAAACTCCTCTTCACTATGCTGTCAGATCTGGCTTACTGGAAATTGTCAAATATTTAGTTGAACATGGTGCGGATATGAATTGTAAAGATAGGGATTATAAAACTCCTCTTCACTGTGGTGTCGAAGCTAAGTCACTGGAAATTGTCAAATATTTGGTTGAACATGATGCTGATGTGAATTGTAAAGATTTGATGAATGGAACTCCTCTTCGCTATGCTGTTATATTTGGCCCACTGAAAATTGCCAAATATTTAGTTGAGCATGGTGCGGATGTGAATTGTGAAGGCAGGAATAATAAAACTCCTCTTCACTTTGGTGTCGAAGCTAAGTCACTGGAAATTGTCAAATATTTGGTTGAACATGATGCTGATGTGAATTGTAAAGACTGGTGGAAGACCAATCCTCTTCACTATGCTGTCGAGTCACTGGAAATTGTCAAATATTTAGTGGAACATGGTGCAGATGTGAATTGTGAGGACAGTGAAGATAAAACTCCTCTTCACTATGCTGTCAGATCTAACTCACCGGAAATTGTCAAATATTTAGTTGATCATGGTGCGGATGTGAATTGTAAGGACTGTGAAGATAAAACTCCTCTTCACTATGCTGTCACATCTGGCTTACTGGAAATTGTCAAATATTTAGTTGAACATGGTGCGGATTGGAATTGTAAAGACCGTGATAAAAGAACTCCTCTTCACTATGCTGTCAGATCTGACCCACTGACCAAAGGCAGGCACTATAAAACTCCTCCTCACTGTGGTGCCGAAGCTAAGTCACTGGAAATTGTCAAATATTTGGTTGAACATGATGTTGATGTGAATTGTAAAGACGATGATGATGAAACTCCTCTTCACTATGCTGCCAGATCTGGATCACTGGAAATTGTCAAATATTTAGTTGAACATGGTGCGGATTGGAATTGTAAAGACCGTGATAAAAGAACTCCTCTTCACTATGCTGTCAGATCTGACCCACTGACCAAAGGCAGGCACTATAAAACTCCTCCTCACTGTGGTGCCGAAGCTAAGTCACTGGAAATTGTCAAATATTTGGTTGAACATGATGTTGATGTGAATTGTAAAGACGATGATGATGAAACTCCTCTTCACTATGCTGCCAGATCTGGCTCACTGGAAATTGTCAAATATTTAGTTGAACATGGTGCGGACGTGAATTGTGAAGGCAGGAATAATAAAACTCCTCTTCACTGTGGTGTCGAAGCTAAGTCACTGGAAATTGTCAAATATTTGGTTGAACATGATGCTGATGTGAATTGTAAGGACTGGTGGAAGACCAATCCTCTTCACTATGCTGTCGAGTCACTGGAAATTGTCAAATATTTAGTGGAACATGGTGCAGATGTGAATTGTGAGGACTGTGAAGATAAAACTCCTCTTCACTATGCTGTCAGATCTAACTCACCGGAAATTGTCAAATATTTAGTTGATCATGGTGCGGATAGGAATTGTAAAGACCGTGATAAAAGAACTCCTCTTCACTATGCTGTCAGATCTGACCCACTGACCAAAGGCAGGCACTATAAAACTCCTCCTCACTGTGGTGCCGAAGCTAAGTCACTGGAAATTGTCAAATATTTGGTTGAACATGATGTTGATGTGAATTGTAAAGACGATGATGATGAAACTCCTCTTCACTATGCTGCCAGATCTGGATCACTGGAAATTGTCAAATATTTAGTTGAACATGGTGCGGATGCGAATTGTAAAGACGGTGATGATGGAACTCCTCTTCATTATGCTGTCAGATCTAACTCACTGGAAATTGTCAAATATGTAGTAGAACATGGTGCTCTTGTAACAAGCGAAGACAATCATGGCGTAAAAGCTGTTCTATATAGTGCTTGTGAAAATGGAAATGTCTTAATCGTTGACTACCTTCTCCGACATGGAGCAGTAAGAGATTTAGAGACACAAGATATTTGTGGGCGTTCTCCTCTTGGGGTAGCATGTATTGAAGGCTATACCGCCGTTGTTCGAACATTACTGAAGTTTAACGTTGATATAAGAGAATACACGGAGTTTATATGTGGTAATGATGAGATCGTCAATATTCTCAAGCTGGAGTTAAAGAAGTCCATTAAACATCGGCGGAAAATTCAGATTTTGAAAACAATGGATGGTGAAAAGTTAAAAAAGGTAATATAATTTTTGTTATAATTCTAATTCGAAAATGATGACCAGGCGGGATTTCAAGTCCGATAATTTTGTTCCATTCCGAGGAAATATTTGCGAGGATATTGAACCAAACCCCGTGCGAATTTGAGATTTTGAAAAGACGTTTCAAATTTTAGATTTAAAATTTATCAATTTCCTCCTGCCCTAACACTGCATATATTTGATCTAGCTCTAGAAGAATTGCAATATAAATTACTTACTAACCGAAAGTGAGGGCTGTAGCTGTCAAAGTTTTGATGTATTGACGTCACTATCGCTCGGTCAATACAGCAAGACCTCGGCTTAATATTTTCCGGTACACTCCGAACAGTCGAAGTTAGTAAGTTGTTTATTATATGGCAATTGATTAATTGAGCAGTTATTTGTAAAAGTGAAAAACATTCGCAAATTTTGTCACGCGAAAGTAAAGATCAAAGTTCCAAAAGCCAGTTCATTTTCAAAATGTCAATGTCATTCGTACAAATGCATCTGCATGGCTATACATACAACAAGTTTTTATAAAATATTAAGACAGATATAGAGATATTTAAAATTTGTTATTTTAACAGTTATTCGAAAATGGCAGAAAACAACTCGGAAAAAAGTTGCTAATTGAATTTATATCACCAATCATTTCTTCTTGTAAATAAGCACCGCAATATCTTTTGTAGGAGTGTCAGAACCAATATACTGAGCTTAATTGACCAGTATTTTTCACCATACCACAAACTCATAATTTTTTAGGAGAAACACAGTTAAGGTCAGCTATAGTTGCATGAAAAATGTCAAGTCCATAATCACTAGGCACAATGCACGCATAATTAGGAAAAAACAGCCACAAACACTTAGCAATGGCGCAAACAGTTGAAATTGGAGAGATGAGAACACATGCCCACTTCAGAAACAAATGCACGACCAAAGACATAGTATACAAGGCAACTGTTAGCACAAGCAACACGAACAACAATAAACACTACATTGGCATGACTGCAAGCACATTTAAAGAGCGACACGGTAACCACATTAAATATTTTCAACACAAAAAATATTCAAATGACACCGAACTTTCGAAATATATTTGGAAATTGAAAGAAAACAAACAAGATTTCACCATAACGTGGTCAATCATAAAGCACGGAGTTTCATATACGGAAGGATAAAAAAGATGGCATTTATGTTTGGAAGAAAAACTATGTATCATGAAAGAATACAAACAATTTTTACTGAACAAAAGATCGAAATAGTGTCAACATACAGACTCAAAAGCAGATTTCAAATAAACAACCTACAGAAATAAAGAAATGCATGGAATGTTTCAACGCCCACACGCCCACGTTTCGACCAAGACAAAATCTTTTCGAAATCCGTCGCCACTTCATGATCGCTCATCGCGCGAAACAGGCTGTAGTGGATACCTTGAGGTAAGCGAAAACTACGTATATTTGCTCTATCTCTGTGATATAGAGCTCTTTGCCAGTCATTGGCATTTCGTGACACGAAACACGCTCATATTATTATATATATATATATATATATATAACTAATTACAAATCAATTAACACCTCAAGTGGTGGCACGAATTATTATACAATTATCAAGTTATAAAATTTTTAAGTAGAAATTTACCAGCATGTCTACAAGTGGAGACATGCTCGCTGCGTCGGTTAAGTTTTGCCATATCCGGTTTACAAATAAATCCGGTTTACTGACAGGGAACACATTAAAAACCCGATACACCAATCACAAAGCTTCATTTAACAACGTTGAAAAACAAAACTCTACCGAATTAAGCAAATATGCCTGGGAACTGAAACATAAGAATATCACATGTATTTATTTTTGGACTTATTATAAAAGTGGTCAATGTTAAAGCAGAGCTGTTATGGACATGTATATAGATGAATAAAACTAAAAATGATAAAAAACTTCTGCTACTCGAGTTTAAAAGTTTTTTTATTATTATTTTTTAATCATCTTTATACATGTCTATATATATGTGTGTGTTATATTAAATATACTAATATTCTATCAAGGAGTAGCCTGCGTGCAGTCCCAGACTCCCAAAGGAAGTAGGGACTGCGCAACTTCGGACGAAAGCCAAAGTGCTACGCCCGCTTTCCCAATTTTGGGGAAAATAATTTATGCAAGAAAATTAATCTGCTAAATATGCAGCTGTTCGAATATATTAACAAATATGGCGGCAACCAAAGGAGTGTTTGATTATGCTCAGTTTTCTGTCGCCATTTCTACAGCCTGTACGCTTCTAAATGTTAAAAAAATATTATCCAGATCAAGAAGAAGCCTTGTGCAATTTCTTTAAAAGCAAATATTTGTTCTTTAGCGCTCACAATGACCAATTAATTGACACAAATACGGTACATGTGATATCGCCATTATTATCGCTTATGAAGGATCAAGCAGCGCATTATAAATTATTTCTTTGTAATATCTGCAGCTGCTATATTCGATGGTCAGGATGAAGATGTTTTAAAAACAGTCGAGGAAGGTTTTTTCCGTTTTTATTCTTTGGTGTATGCAAGCTCTCAAACTTTTCGTGAAGACTGTAGATGAAGCGCACTTTTCAGGACTTGGTAAAGATAATTTTGTATTGGACTGTTGTATAATTTGAATAAGTTATCCAATATTTGTTTAGGTCGAAGCCAGTATGGAATGTACACAGATACAGTACATGTATAAAACCCATCGCGAATACGCGATTTTACATGTGTGTTGGAGAACTTTGCTCCTGCCTATATATTTCCTAGTATTTGGTGCACAAGTCCGGTGAACAACAAAGTATCATTGCGTACACGGCGTCCTACTAATTACTGCCCGAGAGAAAAATTCTTGCTCTGAAAAATATAGAAACCAAAAACAATGCAAAAATAGCTATTTTCACACTATTTTAATGAAATTTGACGGCACATGCAGTAATTTTCGTCCCCGGATAGTCTCAGGCAGTAATACAGGAGTCCAATGTTAAATATTTTCAAGATTTACAATAATTAGGAATGAAGTCTGGATATGTATAGGAATAAATACATTTTATCGAGGTTATAAACAATTAAGAGGAGATTTTTTAGAAACTCGCGTATTTTTTTGTCAAAAAGCTCAAAACTTAGTAACCAGGCTATTGTTTTTACATTACGTAATTGTTCGGTTGCTATGGAAATCAATGTGGAAATCACAAGATTGTTCATGGAATGAGTGTTTGCCTTCGAATTTATAGTTGTAAAAGACTGCAAATATTGACGTAAATACAATCTGAGGATGTCAACAAGAAAGAGTATTACAATATAGGGACACTGGATATATTCTGTGTTGTTTTTAATCGGTTAGTTCCAAAAGAATGGCGATCACGCATTCATGCGTAATTGCGTTTTTCTAGTGCTGTTCGTTTTGGCAAACATTGAAATATGTGGGTAATGATATGGCTCTAAAAGGGCTGCCAATGTATGGAAATTTGGTTTACGTTGCATATCATGAAAGTAGTGAATAGAAATGTGGGAAATTTCGTTTAACTCCTTAGTGTTTAACGTTTAATACTTTGTAAAATTTTACTTAGTTTTGACGTTTGACGAAGTTCGATCTGCAGTCAAAAAACGTGAAAACATGTGGCACCAAGGGTAATCTGCAGCACACTGCTTAGATATTAGTTCTAAACTGTCTTTAAGTACTATCACCATAGCACCATGAAGTCTAGATTTTCCTATTAAATTTCCTGTTGACTAAGCAAAGTAGGCTTTGAAAATTTCACCTGGAAATGATATAAAGTAGCTGTTACAGTGTAAGGAGAAGTTTGTACCTCACACATCTTAAGGTTGGGGAAACATATATTTCTATTAATGAGTGCAAAATTTAAACAATCCGATCTCAGTGTGCCAGGAAACTCAGTTAAAGCTCTTAAGATTGCACTTGTTCTTTACTATAGAAAAGGCCACGTTGAAGAAAATTATGGGTGGGGCATGTACTCCCATGCTTCCCTTCTTGCTGAGTTCTGATGCTGCTTTTCACAGAATGCCAACAAAGTAAACAATGCTTACAAATATTTGTATGTTTATTTCAATTTACACAAGTGATATTTTTCATTAACAAAATCAAGTACTGGCTAAACATGCATCAATAGTTCCTCATTTAGTAATAGTTAATCTTTATGGTCAAGTGCGATTCCATACGGCACCTAACTCTCAACAACTGTAATTGACAACTGATATTTATTATAACAAATAGTATTATTACAGAAATTGTCTTTTTCAATAAACTAAGATAATCTCTTAAAGGCTACCAATCTGATTTTTTGTATAAACAGAGAGTAATTTGTAGCAGCTTAGAAGTTGTGGTACCACTGTTGATAGATAAAGCTCTTCTTCACACATCACTTTTGCTTTATAATAGTATGATAAATATACAAGACAAGTTGCAGGTTCAACCCAGAATACAGTTTAAATAAATTCTGTTGGAATCACATTGGTGAATTTGCACTGCAAAATATAATCTGGACTGTGTGGGGGAGGGGGGGGAAAAGCTGATTTAATTGGCCTAAAGAAGAAAATAAAGTTCATCTATAATGATTACTGAAAGACTTTCAGGAATAGACTCATGGCATGCATGTGTATATCTCAGAGTAGTCTAATTTTTAAAGTGGGTATACAGTTATGAAAACAAGTTTACAAATAAGCATTAATTTCTCGTGTTAATATGATCTCAGATTGCTATTCGGAAAAATAGTATAATAACAAACAGGGTCACATTGCAAATTGATGGGTGATTATTATATAATTCCCCATGTACAGTGTGACTGTTTTGTAGACATGTGGTATTTTGTAAAAATATAAATAATAGTCAACTCCTTATTGTTGTTGTTGCCATAGCAACCTTCCATTCACATTTTATCATGTACTGGTACTATGAAAACTGTTGGATCACTTTCTGATATCATTAACAGTGGTTGTTCATGGATTTTCAGAAGTCCATTCATGTATTTCTTAGCAGATAATCAAACAACGTTGAGCCACCTTAATAGACTAATATAGAAATAAGGAATGCCACTAAAAATTGCCAAATTCCTCCGAGGACCTCCCCTTAGATTTTTTTAAAGCAAACTCATTTTGACACTTCGTGTCTAAATTTTAAGTTAACAATAAGTTTAAGCTGCATGTGATAATTATTGGCAATGTTTAATAGATTTACATATCCAACACGTACACATTTCTTTGGGTTCATTATTTCTTGATAAAAATATAAATATCTCTTTGCTGATATTTGCTCTAGTTATATTTCACATTTTAGTACAACTATTAGGATATCTGTTGGCTAATGTGTAGGCTAGGGACAAGATATATCATTTTTTGTAAAATGGTAACAAATTAGAAGACCTGAAGTTAAAACTCAAAAAATATCCAAGAGGACCTGCCTTTGGATTTACTTCAAAATCTGTAGTTTTAGACTTTAATACCTTAACTAAATGTTGTTTCGAGCTTACAACTGGAGGACCAATATCTTAGAAGAACTATTGCAGTATTATAGAGTTTCTATTAATCAGAAGCCAGTATAAAAATGGCCCAAATTTCATTTATATGACAATTAAAAATGGAAAATATTTACTTAATCATACTTCAAATTTGAAGAGGTGTTAATTTACATTATATTGTATTTAGGAGTACCCTAGCTAAGTAAGTATAAGAAAATAACTAAGATTTATGATAAAATTTCGTATGAAAATGAACAAAATATACATTGAATCCATAAGTCAATGGATTAGAAAAAAAAACTTCCTTTCAGGAAGTAAATGACCGCTAATAAAATATCAAGTTACAAAGATGAGACAAGTGTAACAGAGCTACATATACTGGTCAAATATTGTCTTTCTAAAAGAAATTCGGTATGAAAAAAGATAGTGTAATGTGAAAACAGAGAAGGCAAAGTTGTCATACCTGGGAGTCTTCTGTTGTCGAACATCACTCCTCCACAAATTGAAAGAACTTGTTTCATTCTTTAATCACTGTGGAATGCTTGTAGAAACTTCGGATTCACTAATAGTGTTATGAAGACTTCATTTCTAGTATTTTTTTATAAATTTGAGTAGTTTTCACTCGAAAATTTAGTCATCAATTTATCGATTAAATGTTTACACCCGCCATTTAGTAAACACAGCAAATTCCTTCATTTTCGCGCAAAGGATGACGGTATTTTTGAGCGCCAGTTTCTCGATTTACTAAAAAATCTCCTCTTAATGGTTTTTTAATATATTATTATATTCAGATTGCACACCTTCAACAAATATTATTATATTCCAGTTTGTCCCAATTATTTGTAACCAGATTCTCTCCCCTACCCCACAACCTTCATGCTAACAAGTCCACAAGCGCCTATTTGACAAAGTCAAACAAGCTAATGTGCAATGTGAAAATATTTGTTGACAACAACCATAGCTAAATGTGCTATACGTACCATTAATTTTATAACCTCAATAAAATGTATTTATTCTTATACATATCCAGATTCCATTTGGGCATTCCTAATTATTGTAAATCTTGAAAATATTTAACATTGGACTTCTGTATGCGGTCCTGCTAATCACTGCCCGGGACTGCCTGAGACTGTCTGGGGAAGAAAATTACTGTCGCAAAATAGCTTTTTTGCATTCTTTGAGGTTTATATATTTTTCAGAGCAAGAATTTTTCTCTCGGACAGTAATTATGCATCCGTCAAATCCAATCATGCCAATCCCCCCGGGCCACTGTGGGGCATTGACACTTTGACTTCTCCCTGGATTTGAAAGCTAATCTTTGCCCCGGGGGTGGGGCATTAGATAATTCTCTGTTTTGAACTTTAACACCATTGGGCTAAAAGGAAAGACTTTCACAACAATGTTCAACATTATTTTGCTCCTAACTAAGCATGGTTTGTTCATATGGACACAATACCATTTTGATATAGTTTTTAACATACAGTCCATGCATACAAAATAAAAAAAGACTCCACAAACCAACGAGGGATCGCATTTTGAAAATGGGATATTTTGTGATATTCATGCTGCTAATTAAATATGCAATTAGAGCGCTCTGCTTCGAAAGTGATTTGTTCAAAAACCCTAAGGACACAAACTTTGTTTCTAGGCCAAAAAGTTATATGAATTACCCATTAATAGTGTAGAGAAAATCATTTAGAAATGTTATAATGTCTTTATTGGGGTCTATACAGAGTATGCACAATGTCAATCGTATTACATACTATGTAAACAACTTTTTGAGTTTGAAGTAGTTTAAAAAATTAGTAATTTTAACCTAAGGGTATCAACTGAGATGTTTTTCTCTTCTTTATATTGTAGACAAAGCACTACTGGAGTGGTAAAAGTCAAGTTTATGGGATTGAACATTCCTTGTCTGAAAATTATTGTAATACTAACCTAGCATTAATACTAACCTAATTTAGCTAACCTTAAATTATATAAAGTTTCGAAGCTTTGTTATCATTTTACAGTACCATAGACAGTTTGCATTTTAGGCCTGGTTTCCTGTCATGACTAAGCCATGTTCGACAATGAGAAATAGTGTGGATCTAAACACACTAAACAGAAACCAGCCATTATGTAACTTTGAGTATGAAAGCTGAAAAAATGAGATATATCTGTGTAAGAAGGGGCAGACTGGCTACCTCAGATGGGCCTGGGCGACCTGGGCTGGAGGGGGGCCCTGTACTTTTTTAGTCATATGTAAAAGCCCATTTCAAGGGGCCCAAAGGAGCCTTACAAGCAGGGGCCCACTGGGCTTTTCCCAGGTGAGCCCGACTGGCCTGTCCGCCCCCGCACATAGAATGCACTCTGTTGCTATAGGGATGTTTACATGAAAATTGGCCCTCTAACAACAAATTTGTTTTGCTTTAAGGTAAAAACATTAATATCCGCAACTCCTTAGATTATTGTCCAATACCCTCAACCTTATATATTAGTCCATCTCAAAGATACTAAACCTTAAGTCATTTAAAAATAGATTATTAGTTTAAAAATTATGTATTTGTGTCCATATAATTTTAAGATTTTAATTACAACATGTTGTGCTTTGATTTCTAACCTAATCGATTAATAATTAAATGCACTGCAGTAGCCTTAATATTGTTGATGGTTGTGTTCATTAAGTGCAACAGTGCAGCATATGGTGGCTAACTCAGATACTTTGGCCATCTGTTTGTAGCAATTAATTAAAACCCACCTGTTTTATTGTATATTTAAAAGTTTATGTTGTATAATTATGAGGGACGAGATTTCATCTTTAAAAATAATTTATGTCCATTTTGGCTTGGGGTGAGTCTGTCAAGTTCAGTAACTTTAGATGTTCTCATGTTCATTCATCTGCATATAGCAGTAATGATCGTAAACCAATCTCAGGTGGCTTGGCTGGCTTGCAATAGTCCATGCATGTTGTCAGGAAATCTTCATGTAGTTAGCTCCTTTGTCACATGAAGCATTACATGTCAGGTGGTAGTGTGCTAGTCCAGGGATTTTTCATTGAATTAATTGTATTGTAAGCATCTGTCTGGCTGTCCATTTAGATTCATACGATATACATGATATGCACATTTCTTTGACATTTCTTTCTAAAATTAAAGATCATAATAATTTAAATACTTGTTAGAATGTATTTATCATGAATGCAACTACCTCATGAATATCAATCTTAATTTTGAATATTTTTTAAAAACAATAGTGTAGTACACAGACATAAAATAGTTCATATATTGTATTCAATATGCTTTATTTACTGTCAGTAAACCAGTCCAAATAGAAAATATCCTTTGTCTGATGGTTGTAAGGCAATTATATTAATGCAATTATATGCAACAGAGTACAAATATAATATTCACACAACATTGACAACAGTTTTAATATTAATATAAATGTTGTCTGTTGAACTTTCATGTCTATATGTGGGTGGGTTGATTTTGTAAACAATATTGTATGTAATCCTGGGCTAAAAATATTATAATTGGATGGAATTCATGTTAAATTTTTACATATCAAATAATTTAATTGGTATTGAAAATAATATGCATTGTTACTAGTAAAATTTTAACTACCTTACCTTGGGAATAATACTGGAAATGTATTCGATATGGACTTAACAATAAAAAGCAAAAATGCCTGTACGTTTATAATCGTTTGTAACTTTATATATCGTCGAATGAATCACAAGTACTCCGCGACAGCTTGCAGCACTAATTCTACGCAAGATGCAGGCCGAAAATGAACAGCGTACGTTCTTTCAACGTGGACTTGAGCAACGAAGAAATTAATATATCATGAAATCAAAGTTTTTTTGCGACAAAAGTTTGAAATTTCATCATAATTCGGACATAATTCACTTCTGTGTTGATGTTGTCACTGCGACATCCAACCGAAGAATGAACGACTCGCTCCGGCGAATTGATAGGCCTGATATGTATTATTATGTGCGAAACCGCAATGCATCACAGTATATTGACGATACCTCCTCTGAGCAAGAGCAAAGTTCTGCAACACACATGTGACATTACAATCGGTTTTATACATGTATTGTGTCTGTGTATTACAATTATTCAGTTACATTCCATACTGACTTCGACCTAAACAAATATTCGATACCTTATTGAAATTATACAACAATCCAATACAAAATTATCCTTACCAATGTCCTGAACAGTGCGCTTCATCTACTGTCTTCACGAAAAGTTTGAGAGCTTGCATACACCAAAGAGCAAACACGGAAAAAAACCTTCCTCGATTGTTTCTAAAACATCTTCGTCCTGACCATCGAATATAGAAGCTGTAGATATTGCAAAGAAATAATTTATAATGCGCTGCTTGATCCTTCATAAGCGATATGTACCGTATTTGTGTCAATTAATTGGTCATTGTGTGCACTAAAGAAAAAATATTTGTCTTTAAAGAAATTGCACAAGGCTTCTTCTTGATCTGGATAACATTTTTCCACATTTAGAAGCGTACACGCTGTAGAAATGGCGGCAGAACACTGAACATAATCAAACACTCCTTTGGTTGCCGCCATATTTGTTAATGTATTCGAGCAGCTGCATATTTAGCGAATTAATTTTCTTGCATAAATTATTTTCCCCAAAATCGGGAAAGCGGGCGTAGCAAGCTTTCGGTCGAAGTTGTGCAGTCCCTACTTCCTTTGGAATCGGGGACTGCACGCAGGCTAATCAAGGAGTTTTTGCTATAAGTATTGCCATATTTATGCCAAAATTGTAATACATTGCGCTACATACAGGGTTAGTGAAACAATACAATCATAAGTATAAAAACTTGCAAGTTACAATATGGTTTTATTTCACTTTCTTTGTGTAAGGCTTCCTCGACACATGAATAGACAGAGCAATTTACTTCTACGTACAACATTGACTCCAAATCCGAGAGTCTCCTACACTGTGACTTGATATATATAGTTCGAGTACTTACCTAGGAAACAATCACTTTCTTTCTATAAGTCTCCTTGATCATCTAGAGATCCTGAAATCTAGAAACCACTTTGTAAATGTTCTAAAATGATTGATTTTTGTTATATCTGCCTCTACTATAGATTGGATCCCCGCTAAAATATTTTGCTGTGGAGAAATCTTTGTCACTCGGATTTGGTTCAATGGGCACCTCTGTTTATGTCGGGATTATGGAAGATGACAGTGAAGTGGCTGTTAAGAGGATGGCGATACAAGCGAGTGAAGCTGCCGCTAAAAATGAAAAAGAAATCTTGATTCTCATTGACACAAAGAAATCGCCATTTATTGTCAGCTATCGACATTTTCTTAAGGACGCCCACTTCATGTATCTTATTGTGGATCTCTGTGAAGAAACATTGAAGGAATACGTTTATTCACAAGATAGTGAACATCTACGAAAACAAGGTCCAAGAATGATCAAAGAAATATTATTTGCACTTGAAATTCTTCATGATCAAGGAATTTTACATAGAGATCTCAAACCATTAAATATCCTGGTCGATGTCGAGGGTCACATGAGATTGGCAGACTTTGGAATCAGTCGCGTTTTGAATGAAGGTGAAACCACAGTTCATACTGTTGTGAAAGGAACGAAAGACTGGATGCCTGCTGAAGTGATTGAAGCAATTATTCACTTAGGTAAAGGACGCTTTAAAAGGAAATCTGATGTTCATGTTGTAGGTATGATTGCTTTCTTCATTTTAACCAAAGGTGAACATCCTTTTGGTCATTCACATGAACGTATGACGAACATTTTGAACGGAAATCCAGTGAACTTAGACAAACTTGATGATCTTGATGCTCAACAGTTTGTTTCGTGGCTGATCAGTCACGACGTTGATGATAGACCTTATGCACATGAAGCATTGGGGCATTCTTTTATGAAGAAGATAGAACTTGATGATGGGTTTTCGAAACCAAAACTAATTCGATCGACGAAACAAAAGGTACATGAAGAGTTAGCATGAAAATAGCGTAGTAAACAATTATTTGATGCGGCTGAGCATGATATCAAGAATTATTCTGACCGAGGTAATTGTACTGATCTGCCGATGCGGCAGATATTCTTGACCGAGGTCTGAATAATTTTTCATATCATGCGTAACCGAATGCAAAAAGACATAATTTCAGATTAAATAAAACAATAAATAATAATAATAATAATCGGATCGGATTTGCACACCTCTACTTTACATAGTAAAAACTAGAATCAATCAAAATTAAGCATACCCTAACATAGTAACATTAAAATATAGACTAGTATGTATAAGTACGCTAAGAATGTAAAATGATTCCTTCGGCGGGATGGTTGTTGATTGCAGTTAATATTGTAGTAAATATGTGGGCGAGTATTTCTCCGGAATATTTTCTGTAAAATGATTCCTTCGGCGGGATGGTTCGAAGGTTGATTGCAGTTAATATTGTAGTATATATGTGGGCGAGTTTTCGCCAGAATATTTTCGGTAAAGTGATTCTTTCGGCAGGATGGTTCGAAGGTTGATTGCAGTTAATAGTGTAATATGATGTGAGCGAGTTTTCCAAATAAAATGTTTCTGTAAAACGGGGAAACCACAGGCCAGTTCACGTTCACTGCCCAGTTTTGCTGGTCGTGGTCAGACATCTATCTCTGACATTTCATGCTACTTTTATTGTCATCAACCTGGCCCTTTTTTCGATCCAGCTCAGTCTGTGAAACGAAGAGGAGATTTGGCCGCGCAGGCCGTAATTGTAGGCAATCCACACAACAAATACAAGACAAGACTCAATAGAGGAGTCATGCAGTGTATTTTCCTACTAGTACAGTGGATGTTTTCATATAACTATGATTTCAGATGTATTGTTCACATAAACCATGTTTTGATATCACTTATCAATGGCAGTCACAGTGTTAACAGACTGTTTAAGATTAGTACAAAATGCGAAGAAGCAAACAAACAAAAAAAATATTCTTTTGTGGAAGATTTTCAACCTTGGCTGACGAGTTGTGACAGTTTTAGAAATGGGTACCTAAACAAACCCTCTCGGTTTACCGGGCTAAGCTGTCATCTCCTCGCTGGCTTTGGTTGGGGACTTTTCTTGTCTTATTTTTGTTCGTCTGGTGGTCATGCGGGAAAGCCCCACCAATGCCAGCGGGGAGGTGGTGGCCAATGGCAACTTAGCTCTGGATGTAGAAAGCTTTATACAGCTTTATACAGGGAAAACTGTGGCAAAGTTCCGCAACTTAGTTTTTGGCCACTCAGCCTCTTGTTGTGCAAGTCGTGCATTACATACGAATGTTCCATATTGTCGTTGCCGAGGAACAGACATTAGCCAAAGAGCTATAATTCAGTCAGAGGTATATTTTTGCTCGTCACCAAGCCTATATGGGGCTTCGGTGGCGCAGTCGTCAGAGCAAGCGCCTTTCACCTCTGAGTCTTGAGTTCGATTCTCGTTGAGGACTCTCATGTGAAAAGAGTAAGTCAACGCTCTTTCGAAAGTCGTGGGTTTTCTCCGGGCACTCCGGTTTCCTCCCACAGGGAAAGTTGACTGGGTGGGTCAGGATAGACAGATTAGGAAAATAATATCACAATTGTAAAAATAAATAATGTAGGTTAGGTACATAATATAGGTAAGCTAGATACTTGATGTAATCGTTCACTAAATTTGAAGACATTTCGAATCACATTTGGGAAAGATTTTGATCAAAATGTCGTTGGAAGCAGATGCCATCTACACATGGCGGTTTGATTATTAGGGGCATCTAGCATATCGGTATAGTCGACCTTTCGTGTGGTTACTTAATTATTTTGCCCGACGACGACGAAGGGTGATATCTAATGTTATTATATTCCTTCGTCCGCTTCTGAGGTGCGCGTTAGGATATACCTGAAGCAGATGAACGCATATCATGAAATAGTTTTCGTGCGGTGTGCCACTGATTTGGTTGAGATCATGGAACACATCTGCTGGTCTCAAGGTCGTACTGCCTTGTTGGCAGAGATCTCAATCATGTAGGTGCGTTCGCTCGACTCTAGTCCTCTGTCGCTATAGATGTTGGCAATCAATGGCAGGACGTCAATGAATTTAAACGCTTTGTGCAGTGTGCCCTAATTTTACCCGACAACATCACAATCAGTCGTAATTAGCATAGTATTCTATTCACAACACTTCTAATGAGATGCGAAGTAAAAATTAAGCCATAAATTACCATATAACGGTCGGCTGAGCACAGATACACGTGCATTACGTTACTTTATTTTCGTATTCGTATAACCCCCCCTTTTCACCCTTTTGAAATTTTGTAAGATTATTAGATCGCTATTTTGGTCGACTCAGAAAGAAACACTCACTAGATACGAATTTATAACTAAATCTAAACGTTTACGACGACAAATGCCATATTTTTACACTCAAAATATGCTAAACTCAGCAAAATTCGCCTTGCCTGATCTTGTTCTGTGACGTCATTGCATATTAATGAGGGTTGAGAAGTTTCAAAGAGTAAAACCGAGTTGCATAATAAATGAATGTTTATGTTTTCCCCTCATATGCTAATGATGAGTGCGCCGCCCACTTTTATGTGCGCCGCCTTCCTCAATTCCCCGCTCGCACAGAACACCAACATTGAATCTATGCAAGGCATTTATTAATATAGCTACTGATCACATGACATATGATATCGCAAACGAGATCAGTAAAATTAAGAGAGAAAAACGTTTCACAAAGATTGACCAAGATTACCTTCAACACTTGGTTTCTATCTGGAAAGTACAAAAGCCAGGCGACATGTTCTTCTTCAGAGCGCACACTACCCAGAATGACACAGATGAAACACCTGAAGATGCGTCTATTTCTGAGGCTGACGATGTCGATGATGACGTTGAAGTTGACATTGATGATATTAAAGCTACACCAACTACTACACAACACCACAATCTTCTGTTTTGTTACCCGTCCAAAGAACAACGCCGCTTACAGCAAGATATGGAAATATGTACCTCCTCGATGCCACTTCCGAACAGCAAGGTATGCACTTCCCCTTTCTTTTCTGTGTGTAAAAACTAATGTCGGTTACCAAGTTGTTGGACTCTTTGTCATTCAACAAGAAGACTGGCGATTTGCGAGGTTGGAACCCTCAGTGGAAACCGAAGAACTTTATGGTAGATTTTGACGCGAAACCTACTAACAGAATTGTACTCTTACCACAGTATAGCGACGACCAGTAGGGCCACTTATGGATAAAAATTGCGTGCCCATAGGTTCCAGACCTTTTGCGCGGCCAAAATATTGGCAGCCAGTGAACGGCAGCCAGTTTATTATAAAATTGTATTACACATACTGATGGATTAGGGCAGAAAAATCGCTTTTTTTCTTCAACCAGCCAACGCAGTTTCCATGCAATAACACCAGATGGATAAGAAATGTATTCTATTGCAATAGTTGGATGAAAAGCGTTGACATATTTATAGAAACGACGAATTTTGTATATTTTTACATGGTCACTCATTGACACGAATACGATGTTCCATTCTGATTCACTGTTGTTTTATCTCAAAATTTATCCGCCTCATTTTTTGTAAATATTCGATAGATGTCTATTTCAAGGATACAAAAAAGAAGAGAAAAGTGGTGACATTTTATTTTTTATATATTGCTCATTCAACAGACAATACTAAGGGACCGGTCATAAAGTATGTGTACTGGGGGGGTGGAGGGTAAGTTGGGGGGGGTACGAAACAAATTATCTAACCTTTGGGGGGGTATGAGACGAATTACGACATTTGTGGGGGGGTACGAAACAAAAAATGAGTCTAATACTATGTCTATGATTAAAACTACAAACTTTAGCACACTAAAAGAGGTAGATAAGACTCTGAAACGGCCGTTTCCGGCGATCTGGGGGCTTCAAATTTTAAAAATTTTTCGCTCGGCGCCAACCATGGTGGCGCCTCGTGAGCTTGCCCCCCCCCCAATATTGAATACGTTCCTACGCCCCTGTACCACAGTACCATTTATCGGAAAGTGTCTCGATCGGAACCTATTAGTTTGACATCTCTGCAACCTGAACAGTCTTTGATTACGTAATTTTAGCGTCGGGCAGCTCCCTTACTCGTTTAGAATGATTTAAATATTGAAAAAGATATGAAATACGTCACGACGTTCTGTTGATATATCATAAATAATGCGCATGGCCGGGACCTCTTTCGACTTTATTATTAGGTACGGAAAAGATAGTCAAGCAAGTCCTATTAATGGAATACTGGCAAGCATACAAAAGTACGGATTGGATACATGTGGTGTAAAAGAGCACTATTAAATTTATGGAAATGCTCAAAACTTGGATTACCAATAACAATTTGTAACAGTTTATGTTACGTTCTTGGCATTTATATTTGTTTCATGTTTTTTTTGGGGGGGGAGGGTAATTGGTTGGGTGGGGTACAGAAACATTTCATCACCTTTGAGGGGGGTATTAAATATTTTCCGACGCTTTTCGGGGGGGTACCAAATTAAATGGTAGTATTTTGGAATACCCTCCACCCCCCCAGTACACATACTTTATGACCGGTCCCTAATATTGAACGATCTTAATTTACTCATAGCGATGACAGTCGACAGACAACCGATTCATTTACCACAACCGATGCACAGTTGTTTGGTTCGATTTTATTTAATCTATTATTCATAACCTTATTGTCATTTGATTAAAATAAACGCTTAATCATTGTACAAACATTGCTTTGAGATTGTTTGAATTTTCATGTAAAATATGTTGACATTTTTGCACCACAGAAATTTATCAGTGTGTATAAAAATGTACTAGTGTTATGCGTGTTATTGCTTTGTGCGATCAAATTACGTTCTTATAATAACTCCTTAATCAGAGCTCCTTCATTGCGTTCTTAACCCCTTAATTGTGTTCTTAACTACATTACATTCTTAACTCCTGTGTCCTGTCTGGGTTCTTTGTTCAAAGCATATAACATATACATTCCCACTTGACTCTACTTATTGTAGGAATATTTTTCCACAAAAGTTACCTTTGTAACAAATTAACTTTGTGCAACTTAAATAATTGTTCAATTAATCTCCAGGAAAGGTAGTTGTATCCACAGCATTTGAAAAAAAATACTATTGCCCTTGATATATTGCAATAAAAAAATGTCAAATACAGGACATTAAAATGCCAAGTTTAGGGGACACCTCCAACTTGCCCTCTCTATTTTAACAGGCACAGCATACAACCTAGATACAATGGCAATTTTTACAAGTAAAAATTATGGTTAATGGACGATACTAAACGCACTAGACTTAAAGTTAGACGGGACTAGTCTGTCTTTGTAAAGCCTACCTGAACGCTACTATTGTCTCAACAAAGGAAGACTCTATCACAGACTCCATTATTTGCTTGCCAAACCCGTAGGCTACTGCGCCCAGTATCGTTTATTAATTATTGTCCAAACTACTATGTTTGACCTATTCATAACTAACAATGGCACTATAGTTAACCAAACTGGCAGATATCTGAGTTAACCTCATCTGGCAGTATCACTCTTACTAAGATTGCGATTAAGATTGTTTAATGTAAAACATATACCTATCAGAAATCATACTTAATAAGAACAACAAGAGTCTGGAACGCACTACCAAGGGATTTAACGAATAATACCATGATAACTTTAAAGGAGTTTAGAAAGAAACTATATGATTACTATAAAGTAGCATTAGATAAATATGATATTGACGATCCGCGAACATGGAAATCGGTTTGCATCAAATGCAACCAAGCTCGAGACCTGACTAGACCGATAACTTGTTGTTTTTAGTTTTAGAGTCTTAAAGTTCAGTAGTGCTTAATTTTGCACATTGCTATTTGTAGGGCCGATTTCGGTTTTGCTGAAGGCACAGGTTTGAGAGGATTCATCTAAATTTAGTCAGCCTCTGGGAGTCTGGAAGCGGTCCTGTGGGTCGCAATGTGTAAAAGTAACTTTTATAGTTTAATATGTGTTTTTATATTTGTCTAAATTAAGGGTAAGCTGTAATTGGCGTAAGCTGTTGCGATTGCCCTGCCAGATGTTTCTGTCAATTGTTTGTGCTAACGTTGTTTGTATATGGCAAAGCTAATATAATAATATAATAATAATCACATGTAAACAGGTTTTTGTGTGCAATGCATTATTAAGTACAGACAAAGCTTCAAGTCACATGTTAAACATTACTTTTAACACTTTAAGATGATTCACAACTGATTGAAGATAATGCAATGACAAGTGCCTGTGTGGTTGGGGAAAGTAGCACTTCCATGGAAAATGATTTCAATGGTCAGATGAGAAACGATCAGAATTCTCCTAAAAAAAGGAAACGAAACAAAATCATTCGTGCCAAAAATCAAAAGATCAGACGACTGCAGGCTACCATAAAGAAACTGAAATCAATCAAGAAAAACCCAGCTGAAGCATTAGAAAATGCATTGTCAAAACTTCCTGATGATCTTGCTACTTTTATCAAGTCACAGGTGAAACTTCATGGTAAAAAGAAAAGGAAGAAGATACTCACCTGAGTTAAAGTCCTTGGTTATATCCATCTACTATGCAAGTGGCAAAGCCTATCGACTCCTTTATAAATTGTTCATTTTACCAACCAAATCTTCACAGCGTCGGTATATATCAAAGATGCCAACCGAGCCAGGTTTTTCCCAGGGAGTCTTCAACATAATAAAGAGCAAAGTTTCTCACTTATCAGATCAAGAAAAACTTGTCACATTATGCGTGGACGAAATTTCCTTAAAAACTCACCTATACTACAATATCAAGGCGGATAAGATTGTTGGGCTTGAGGATTATGGGAGTGGTCAACGAACAAACAAGGTTGCAACATCTGGGCTAGTGTTTCTTGTCCGCAGCGTCAGTGGGGGATGGAAGCGACCACTTGGTTATGCACTGATAAACGGAGCATGCCCGAGAGATGAAATGGATATGTTATTGGGAGAAGCTATTGACAAACTCGAAGGCATCGGATTGAAAGTTTTGGTTGTGGTTTCAGATATGGGGTCAAATTTCCAAAGCCTTGCCAAATATTTGAATATAACACCTGCTAACCCATGGTTTATTCCACCACATCTTTTGAAATGTGTTCGCAACAACCTAATGAAGTATCCTTTCACATTTGGATCATATACTGCAACATGGCAACACATCGAGGAGTTTTATAACAAGGAAAAAACAATTTCCATACGTATGGCACCTAAGTTAACTGAGAGCACATTCATCCAAATGGGTTTACCAAGATGAAGGTCAAATATGCATCTCAAGTCCTCAGCCATACGGTAGCAGCAGGACTATGCTGATATGTAAGCATGGGAAGCCTTCCAGCCAGCGCTTCAGGTACAGCTGCATTTCTTTCAACTTTTGACTCCATTTTTGACAGTGTCAACAGCTCAACACTCTTTTCTACGAAGAAAATGAAATGTGCTATGAGTGATTCAACTTCACACCAAAAGTTTTTAAATGAAGCTACATAAAGAGCTTGCAAGTTCGTGATGGACTTAACATTGTAACTTCCAGGATCAAGTGTCTTCAAGGATGGCTGGTCACTCTGAATGCCATATTGCAAATTTGGGAGCACTTAAAAAAACACATCACAATTTCAAATTTCTACTCACAAGAAGACTGAACTCCGATCTTATTGAAAATTTTTTTGGAGCTATTCGTCAGCAGGGAGGAAACAATGACAATCCAAGACCAGTGCAGTTCACTCGTGCTTTTCGAAAATTATTTTTCAGTTCTTTCCTCCAAACGTCAACAGGAAATTGTGATCAGGACTTAGATACACTCCTCGCCCCAGTTCTCCAATGAGAAGAGTGACATGCCAACTCTAGTCAGACCAAGCAATCAGCCAAATATACTTGATATTGGACCTACAGACTACCGTATTAATGATGTCAATTCAAGTATTATTGAAGCGAATGCACTTTGTTATGTGGCAGGATACCTTGTAAAGAAATGCCTGAACAAGCACGATTGTGAAATCTGCAAGGACAGGTTGGTTGCCAACAAACTTGATGACAACAGAAAATTGTTTTGTCTCCTTAAGGCTTATGACACTGAAAAATCAGACTTTGGTGGGTTGCATGCGCCGTCTGTCTCCTTTTTGGACTATATCACCCAAATGGAAGATGTTTTCATCGCCAATTTTTCTGTATTTTGCAAGAGCTCCAGTGTTGGTAAACATATCCTCGCCAAACTGAATAATATCACATTCACAGCTGTTCCAGCATGCGACGATTTTCCTCTTGTTTATCTACGTAAACTTTTCCTCCGTATGAGAATTTACTATTGCTTGAAGTTTGCAAATCGTGACTTTTCACTCTGCAAACGAAAGAACAGAAAGTACATCAAAGTTTCGCACTTATAAATAAATTCCTCATGTAAATAAAATGTACAGTAAATTTCGACGAAATCGATCAACGCCACCGAACATGAAATTTGCAAATACTCAATAATAACTAGCCTTCGAGCGTTGCGAACTGAAATTTCCAACCTAATACATCTCGTTGACATATAATGTTGATTCCATAAAAATCCAGCCATTTGTTGAAGAAAAAAAGCGATTTTTCTGCTCTAATCCATCAGTATGTGTAATACAATTGTATAATAAACTGGCTGCCGTTTACTGGCTGCCAATATTATGGACGCGCAAACGGTCTGGAACCTAGAGCACGCTTTTTACCCATAAGTGGCCCTACTGGTCGTCCCTATACTGTGATAGCATCACACTATTTACATAAAATCAGTGGTATTATAACATATGATCTATATTGTAGTTTTAAAATGAAGACTTCTGGAAAATAAATAACTAAACCCAGAGGGGACATAAATCAAGTTAAAACAATTTCCACTTTGGCATACAACTGTTAATCCATATTTTAAATATATACATCATCATTTAAAGCACTGCAAACTACTGTGGTTTGTCTCACTGTATTTATAGATGCAAATTTACCACAGTTTATGGCATCTTTATTCAAATGTTATTGATTAGAAATAGCTTCTTCTTAATAAAAATTGAACTGCTGCCAAGTTTGTTTATTAATATCTTTAAATTTTCTTACCATTATAGTTGAAATCAACAATATTTTAGCTACTTCGAGTACTCTTGTCGCACGCGAATTTTCCAACATTATGCCGAACAGCCAACAGTCACTCCTAGTTTGTGTCAAAATATACCACATTTCAGATCCAAATTAAAAAATCTAAAATCAGAGGATTTTAGAAGAGGGTTTCATCTTGTTTCTCAAATGATAATAATTCTCCAAAATAATAAAACAAAAAAGTTAAACCGGGGCCAAAATTCAGCAATTTCTCGCGGCCAGCGAAAATCGGCCATTTTACACAACATCCCAAGGACAAATGCTGATCAACGCTTGATTGAAATCGTAACTTAGGAACATTAGGGGTCGTTGGAAAGCTTATATTGTCCACAATTTACTCGCCTAAACAATATTTATTCAACAACACCCCCCTTTGTATAGTATTGCACTCAAAATACCCAATTTTCACCTCACGCAATTCGTCACCAGTCCCCCAAAATTTGTTGACACTTCCGGCAAAATTTGTGCACATTTTCCTCTGGCGATTTTTACTAATTTATGCCAGGCGTGCATTGCATCATTGTACCTTTTGTTTGACGTAAAACTGGAGTGATTTTTTAATAATTATTTTTCCATTTTTGCATAAAAAATACTCCATTTTCAAACGAAAAACAAACCTTGAAATCCTGCCATATTCGCTGTTTCCATGGAGACAATAATAATTAAAAATTCAAAATGGCGGTCAATAATTTACATTTTACAATTGGAGATAAAGCCTATTTACCAGTAAAATTACAACTTAAATCAAAACTTTTTGATAAAAAAATGTCTAGATAATTAACTTTCATCAGTTAAGTTAAAAGTGTGTACTATAGACTAAAGTGGTAAAAAAACTATGTGAAACACGTACGTAACCAACAAATTAACATGTACTTCAATGTGATTAAAACAGACTTGGGAGACGAACTTGTTTCAATTATCTTCTTCCTTTCTACACGAAGATGACTTAATTTACCGCTGTTTATTTTAGATCTAACTGGAATGGGTGTCCCTTAAACCGATAAAGTACAAAAAATAGAGAAAGAAAATAGAAAATATACTAATTTTGAAAACAATTTTCTCTTGCTTCTTAATTGTTGATTTGAGACACCCATTCCAGTTAGATTCAATTTGCTTCCAGACCCATCTCCCGCTGGCTTAAAGATAAGCTGTGCAATATCACCATTTTCATGGTCAAGTGACAGTTGCTATGGCAACCAATGTATCGTAATTGTTAACATTAGGCTGATCTAACAACTTGCCAAGTTTGGTAAAAACTGCCCAAATGAGCTTGGTGTAATTCAAATTTTTGTATATTTTTTGCAAATTGAGCTGGCCTGGAGCCATGACTTAAGTGTGCACTGAGAGCTGACTGAGGAGCGAATCTGTAATGAAGACATCCGTCGACTGATCGTCCAAAACGGCGTACGTTGGGACTCTTGTTAAAGGATTGTCTTGGTGAAAGACTTGGACGAGTACTATTCTGGCGCAGGAACGTGACGTCTGGTTTGGGCGAGATACTTTTGCACATGCATTAGTTGTTTGCTCGGTTGCTGGAGAGGGTTGTTCCGTTGGATTGTGGAGGGTCGTTGCATGTTCTTGTTGGCAAATGTTGCAGGTTTGTTTACCTTCTTTACAGTTCCTGGCGATATGCTGGTTTGAGTTTACGCAATTGAAGCACAGCCTACTCTTCATTAAGAAATCCTTACGCTCGTTGAAACTTAGCCTTTGAAGCTGTTCGCATTCGTTTGTTGCGTGCGTAGTTCTCTTGTGGTAGAAACAGTAGGCCGATCCAGGCTTCTTAATTGTCTTTATATTTCATTTAAACACACAAAGAAACACAGAAATCATTTCAAAACAGTTTTAACATAAAGTTTAAAAATAAAATTGCGAGAATATCCTATTCTTTATCATATTTAATACATACTTTGAAGGACTCCGCAGTTATAAATGACATATTTTGAGGAAATTGTTAATGTTTACATGTACAAGGGACTATTATGTGTGAGGTTACAAAATGAAAGGGTATTAGTTTCATACGGCCTGTTTCATACGTCGCACTATCGTCGTAATTGAATTTAATAGTGCGTCCGTATGAAATGAATTAAATTCGTCCAAGACGTTTTAAGGTCATCGTCAGACGGTAGCGCGTCTTCGTTTCACATGACGTCGTATCGTCGTGCCGAATTAAACACATTGGAATTATGTTAATGTGTTTCTGAATATGGTTCGTATTAATTTGTAATCCACGATGGCTTCTTATGAATTAATTTCGTCTTTTGAAATGAAACCATGTTAAACTCGACCAATCGACGAATTTAATAGCGAGTTAAATTCGTCTGAATTAAATTCGACCTATGAAACAGGCCTAAGTAAAATCGTCTGGTGCCGTGTTAGACAGAGTAAAATACTCTGGTGTTAGGGCACACCTGTTTCACGGAAAAATGTTTCTTGTTTCACGGAAAAATGGTACTACTGTACCAAGAAAACCAGATTTCGTCAATAAACTCGCACGACAAAGAGCACAGCATTTTCGCTCATGTTTATTTAACACGACATATATATTTTCGTGCTCTGTTATTCTCGTTTGTGTTGTCGATTTCACTTCTCAGGTGGCTTAATGCCTGGGTCACATTTCAGTCAAGACCAAAATATGAGTATACCAAGTTGGGGATGATTTTCGATGTGAAAATTTAGTTAATGTAATGCTGTTGTGATTTAATGCTATAGATTTTGACCTATAGAATTTTTTTATGATTTTTATTTTATTTTTCCTCGCTTGCCTTCGGAAATATATAGCCTGAAACGTCAATAAACACTGGTCAAAATGAAACCCGTTTCTCCGGAACATAAAATCGATTTCCCCGACTAATGAATTGGTTGTGAAAGCTATGGTGTTGAACTATACGAATTCAACTTGCCTGGTTGTCTATATAGTTTATTGCGGTAAACATTTTGTTCTATTTGAAATTATTCGGTAACTGCGCGTATTTACATGAAGAATACTAGATTATACATGTTAATGTACGCCTGGCAAGTTGGAACTATAAGGTTTTTGATGTGCTTAATCTATCTAGCCTAAAATTATACTTGCTTAAGTATTGCAACCTTTCCGGGGAAACGGCTGAAATTCATGTATTTGTAGACATGTGAACAAGAAAGCGAAACGCCATTTCTTTCGCCACGCCGTATATTATTTACGACCAGCGGGGGTCCGCATTGTTGGTTATATATATTCAGTTGCGCAATGATGCAAGTGCGATGATTTCTTGTTGTATTTTATGTTTATATAGTTGGTAGTTTCATGACTTATTCATTTCAGATATTGAAGAGGAAGGTCTCTCTGATATTGGGGTGTTATTGGAAAGGAGCATGAGTAATCTAAAGAAGCGAGAATGCGAAGCCGCATGTCATTGAACTTAATGAAACCTAATACTGATAATACACGACGCAGACATATGCATAATTATTTATATGTAAAACTACATGTCACAGTTCAATCTCCAATACAATCCTTTTTGTATTTGGAAGAAATATCAGCAATGTGGTCAAGCATGAAGGTCAGCGTATACATACATGCAACTTTATATAAATAATACATGCATTAGATTAATTATGCACCATATAAAAAATTATGTAGTCAAACGCAGCGTGACATTAGACAATACAAAATCGTAGGCTCATTATTTCAATTTTCATCCAAGAAGAGACTCCTAACATCTGATCAAATGCGAATTAAAAGATAATAGTTTGAGGCAAAATATAGATAAATGGTGTATTTTTGCTCAATTTGCTTTGTTTACAAATAATCATCGCTCCTGCGTGGCATGTTAGCCACACACTTCAAGACGCCAAATATGTCGCTAAAATTGCGATCTAACCGCGCGGGCTACCCTGGGTCGAGGAAAAATTTGGCCCATGCATTAAAGTGTATATGCAATGAAAATTTCGATATCGGCTTTTTTGCATTTTCTGAAAATTTGGTCTTTTCCGATCATAAAAATACTGACCAACCTTGTTGAAAAATTCGAACCAGAAGTTTGTTAATTTTACGATTAAAGTTCGATTTTGAGACCTTCTACTGGCGAAAGACTGGTACCTAGAGTTCCGGCCTTGTGACGTATGCAGTGTGACACGTCGAAGTGTTTGACTATACGAAAACAACAAAATATCACAAACCATCAGACAGTTGCCTTTATATTTCGCTATAAAAATGTCCGATAACGAAAGCTTTGAATCGCAGACAGAGACAAAAGGGTCCACAGATAATGAGGACATCGCTGAGCAATCGTCTATTGTTCAGCCATATCAATTTGAGCCAGTCGCAGATAGTGGCTACGAGGAAGACCAAACGGACGAAGACGGCATTCTTCGTGAAACTCTTGAGGCGAGATTTAAGAAAGATGTAGCTGTTAATTCATGGTAAGTAAAGTTATGAAAGTAATATTATATTAACCCGTTCCTCGACTATTTATTACCCTGTTTCGTCTGATATGCTTGTGGGTTTTAATATTTTAAGGTGTTCATGTGGACATTGTAGTGACGAATTATTGCAGGACGCTAGAGAATATAGATGCTGTAAGGAGATTTTGGAGTGCATTGGCAAATTTACCTTCGAGGGCAAGGACGCAGAATGCATCACGCAGCACTGGGATTATGCAGTAGTCACCCATCGAACAGTACTAGAGACTGCAGGGGCTTTTCTCTCTGATAAGTCAGGGAAAAAGTATCATAAACCAACAAGCAGAACCCAAGTTAGCTCGTCTGGTACGTCAATGTGATACCGTGTTCCAAAGCACGATTTCTCGAAGTGCGCTGAGCATATTACTGACGAATTCGTAGGAGTGAAATTCGGCCGATGTTTTCGCACAAATTTTATCCATATTTTTCGTTGTTCCTCATTTGCGGGAAACTTATTGATTGATATCCCCTCAACGTGATATGTATTTGTGCAACTGTGCGCAGGACCTCCGCAAACGCAAAATGTTCCCCTCCTCGCTCTCTTCGTGCTGGAAGCCATGCTTGTTGAATTCGAAATGCATATATAGTAACTCAGACTGCACTGCTTTTATAGGGTTAGACAGTACAGATGCAAACAGGATTGCATGCGAGTGCGGGTGTGGGTTCGTGACGTCGGGGAAGCCAAGCCTAGACGCGCTATGTCTGTCGCGCAAAACATGCATGCGTTTCTTGCTGAGGTTTTCTAGAGGCGAGATAAATACTATTCAAATTCCGGTCTATTTCGTGTACAAAAACACGCAACTATATGTAATACATTCTCAATGTGAACTTAACGAACATTTGTGAGTGAACGTAAATTATATAATAAAGTAGAGCCCATCATTAGAAGCTGCTAAAAGTCCCAGCCTCGTACCCAGGCGCTTTTAAGGAAAAGAAAAGTTACGCATTCAGCTAATTTATAGAGATCAGTGGCTAAGCGAGCGCGCGGGGGTGCTTGGGGAGGTCTTGAAACGCGGTGCATTTTGGGGAGGTCCTGTAAAAGTCCTATAACGCTATCGTATTTAATTACCACGCTATATATGCAATCAAAATTTGTTTGTTTTGGAATGGTCATGTTATGGCATAATGTCAGTAAATGTAGATATTTAATATTCATTTCCATGTTATGCTTACACTAGTTACTACAATGTTTGCCACAATTAATAGCAGCTATAGCTATCTACATAATATGCGGTCTGAAACCTACAACGTAGACATACTCTCTCGTCTCATTAAATTTGCATTTTCGGCCGCTTATACGCTACAACTCGTCATGTTGTAATTATATTGTATCTATACATTGAAAGCGATGTCTACAGAAAGTGGATTCGTTTGAATTTTCTTCAAAATCTCTCAAAAACCCAATTCTACCCAGACGAAGCTATAATTTTCACAGTGTTTACATATCGAAAGATCGCACTGTGTCACACTGCATACGTCACTGGCCGCGCGATGGAATGTCAGGAATTTCGCCAGTAGATGGTCTCAAAATCGAACTTTAATCGTAAAATTAACAAACTTCTGGTTCGAATTTTTCAACAAGGTTGATATTTTTATGATCGGAAAAGACCAAATTTTCAGAAAATGCCAAAAAACCGGTATCGAAATTTTCATTGCATATACACTTTAACTCACCTGAGTTCCTTGTGATTGGTCGGCTTGTTTTAGAGGTGTCAATCAATGACAAATTGTTAGTGGGGGTGGAAAGAAGTAGTAAGCACAAATGTATCAGGCTATATTTTAAAAATAAAGCCTGATCGCAGGTTACATGACCGCATGTGTACAAAGTGGTATTCTGCGGAGTTAAATACGGTATGTATGTATGTAAAACTTTATTTAATGACGCTAGCCTTGTCAACAAAAGTTGGTTTCCACAAGGGGCGTCCCTAACACAATAAAAACATATTTACAAAGAAATAATAGTATAACTACATAGCTATTTATAAGAGAAAGATATATGTATAAAAAGAAGATTGAATTGGTGTGATCCGGTCGTATGCTAATATCTATACATGGTTGTTATTATTATTATTATTATTACACACTTTATTTAAAGACGCTAGCCCCGACAACTATGTAAAAGTTGATTTCCACGGGAGGCGTCAATATAAAAATATTACATAGTAAAAAAAGGAAGGATGTAAAGAGGACATGCAACTATATACATAAATTATATACATTATCAAAACTGAGAAATGAAGGCTACTGAAGATTACGGTGTGTCCCAGGTAGAGATATGACTTGGTTATTAACATCGAATATTTTGTTTGATACAATTTTTAAACGAGAAAACTGATTGAGCTAGCTTAGCTTCAAGCGGGAGGTCATTCCACATAAAAGCCCCGCTGTATTTAAAGCTTCTTTTAAGAAATTCTCTTTTTGGCTTTGGAAGGGCTAGATCGGTTTGGGAATTTCTAAGATTATAATTATTTTGTAAAGTATTCCTACTTAAGAATGAATCTTTCAGGGTCGGTGCAGCACTATTGCTCAAGACTTTATATACGAATGTAGCCTTAGATAAGTACCATCGTGTTTCCAAATTTTCCCAGTCAAGAGATCGGAGAACGTCAGCAGATCTAATCTCATAACTGGCGCCAGTTATTATTCTGGCGGCCCGATTTTGGAACTTTTGTAATTTATCTCTCAGGGTTTTGTTACAGGTGCCCCAAAGAGGAGAGCAGTAATCGAAATAAGGCTGTACGAGAGCATTTGTTTCTTAATTCTATTTAACAATTCATTTGTTTTACAATATTTTTGAAAGAGTAAATTGATTCGTCCTCCTTAGCTTCTTGCGAAAGATTATTCCAAAGTTTAGCACCACTGTACTTAAAACTTTTTTTCAGAAATTCGCGTCTCGGTTTTGGAAGAGCCAAATCAGTGTGACAATTTCTGAGGTCATAATTAGTTTGCAAAAGATTCCTCCTGATCAATAATTCTTTCAAATTAGGTGCACTACAATCATTCAGAATTTTATATAATAATGTTGCCTTGGTCATACTTCGTCTGGAGTCTAAATTTTCCCAGTCAAGTGCCCGAAGAATGTCTGCAGACCTAATTTCATAGCTAGCGCCAGCTATTATTCTAGCTGCCCGATTTTGAAATTTTTGTAACTTATCTTTCAATGTCTTGTTGCAAGTATCCCAAAGGGGAGGGCAGTAATCGAAATAGGGTTGTATCAAAGCGTTATAAATCGTTTGCAACATGTTTTCAGGAACATATGGCTTGATGCGTTTTAACGTTCCTATACCTGCCCCAACTTTTTTGCAAATCGTTTCAATGTGTTCATCCCAACTTAGTGTTTCATCAAGTGTAACGCCCAGACAAGAGATTGAATATACTCTGGGAACAGGTTTGCTATTTAGCATTACAGGAATATCATCATTTATCTTATGAAGATTATGCTTTGATCCAACGTACATAAATTTGGTTTTGGTTGAATGGTGCTGTAATTTGTTACTTATTAGCCACTGGCTAATTTTATTCAAATCGCTGTTTAAGTTGAAAATAAGTTCTGCAGAATCCTTTGCGGTTGAAAACATCTGCGTATCATCGGCATATAAGCACGGGGTGGTGTTATCGAGACAATCTGGGAGATCGTTAATGTATAGTAAAAACAATAGTGGTCCTAAGATGGATCCCTGAGGGACCCCACAGACTATCTTTTTGGGTGTTGATGTCGTGCCGTTGACAAAACACACTTGTTCCCTATCAGAAATGTAGGATTCAAACCACTTCAATTCAATATTTGAAACTCCAAATTGTTCTTTCATTTTGCGTAATAAGATATTGTGATTAATTGAATCAAAAGCTTTCCGAATATCAAGAAAAACTACACCGTTCAAGTCGCCATTATCCATATTTTCGTACCATGCTTCACATATTTGAATAAGTGCAGTCAAAGTCGAATTCTTTGGGCGGAAACCAGATTGATACTTAGAAAGCAAGGAGTTCTCACTCAAAAATTCATACAATTGGTTGAAAACAGAACGCTCAAAAATTTTGCTAATAATTGGTAAAATTTAAATTGGGCGATAATTTTCGCATTTTTGCCTGTCTTCAGATTTAAAAATCGGTAATACCCAAGCCTTTTTCCATTCGTCTACATAGATTCCAGTTCTACGGTGCGCGTTATTGTCACGTCACCAAAATATTTCCTTGACATTGTCTGGTTACTTGTAGCATACTTTGCAAATTTAAATACTCTTATAGTTGGCGATTTTTCTTAATGGACAAAACAGAATTTATTAAGAAGTGAACAATTCATCGCGTAGTTTATACAAGGCATGTAGTTCATTAAAGTTAATTCCTTAGGCATTTCGCCCTGTTTCTCGAGAGCAGTCCAGTTATTCCTTGAATAAATTCCATGGCTTTGCAAAGAGTGGGTCTTGTTTGGTTGCATTCTTGATACAATCAATATCCATAGCAACCGGTATGGCACTTTCAGTAATCAGTCGAACATGTTCTTCAGCTATGATCTCATGGGGATTTCGAGTGTTTACCGCAGTGAATGGATGACGAGACAGATAGTCTGAAAGATTCTTTGGATAAGGTCGATACTTGTGGGATGAGTATAATGTGGGATGAGTATTCTTGCAGACGTAAACACCATCTCTCGATGCGGCTGGATGGGCGAGACTGGGAATTCTTGTAAATTAATTCAAGAGGTTTGTTATCAGTTATTAATGTAAAAACATGTCCGTAAAGATAAAAGCGAAAATGTTCAATGCCATATATTATTGCCAAAGCTTATTTTTCGATGTGAGAGTAACGAATTTCGACTGGTGTTAAGGAGCGACTGGCATAAGCAATAACTTTCGTATCATCCTTTTCCGGTGTTGTCTGAGTTAGAATGGCACCAAAGCCAACAGGTGAAGAATCGACATGTAATTCCGTGTTTTTAGTATGGTCAAAATACCCCATGACGGTGTCAGAAGTGAGTAATCGTTTCAAAGTTTCAAATGCTTCTTGGTGCATGCTGGTCAAATCCCATTTAACATCTTTCTTTGTGAGAATGCGTAGTGGTGTTGAAACAGTGGCAAGGTTGGGAACGAAGCGTCCACAATATTGGATCATTCCAAGAAAAGATCGAATTTCTCTAAGGTTAGTGGGAACTGGTGTTCTTTCACGGCGTCCACTTTACTGGGGCTTGGGGAAATTATATCTGCAGATATATCAAAAGAAGATATATCCAAAACATTATAGCTGTTCTTTGTCAAACTGGCATTTTGCCAAGCCCAAATTCAGATTTGTCGCTTTGAGAACTTCAAAGCACTTTCATCGTGTTCTTTTTCCGTCTTTCCAAATATAATAATATCATCACTAATGTTGCGGTACCTTTCTATTCCATTTAAAATATTGTCCAAAACATTCTGAAAAATTTCACTCGAACTATTAGTACCAAAGTTCAGGCGTTTGTACCGGTACAGGCCTTTATGGGTTGTGAAAGTGGTGATATAGCGAGATTCTTCGTCAAGCTCAAGCTGATGATAGGCCGCAGTCAGACCACCTTTACCAAAGGGAAGACAACAATAGGGCTAACCCATGGTGTAGGACCTGTAGTAGGCTCGATAATGTCAGAATCTTCCAAATATTTCAGCTCGACTTCGAGTTTGTTTCGGATGGCAATTGTCCCAAGACTTGGAAGGCGTTTCTTCGACTTAGTAAGGATTATCGCAGGGTTTTCTTCGACAAGGTGTTTATATGGTATTTCGTCGATAATATTAGCAGTTGAACCAGCGTTGATTTAAACAGTTACTTCCGAATATTCAACTTTCAATGTCTTTTGAAAGTTCTCCTTGTCAGTTGGTTTGGTTGGCACTTGAGCTGGTTTCTTGACAAAACATATTCATCATTACTGTGATGGTATGTTGACTCTGGTAAATATTTCTAGTTAAAAACTTTAAAAAGTTTTATTTTGAATCAAGCTTTCGGACTATGCGCCCATCATCAGGATTAATATGGTAGAGCAATTCTCTCGCTTAAATACCTTTACATGCAATGCATAACAATAAAAATTAAATATGTATAGACACCTAGTGTTATTTGAAATCCTAATAGCCCTTAATGTGTTATATATATGTATATGTATACTGGCTGTCCTTCCTTTTGTTCAAGGCACAACAGAGAGAATAAAAAGAGTGTTGGAAAGACATAACGTCCGTGTCGCAGTTAAACCAGCTTCAACACTGCGTGACCATTTAAGTAAGCCTAAAGATCAGTTGCCTGCTTTAGATCAAACGGGAGTGATATATTCCATTCCGTGTCAAGACTGCGGTGTCCAATACGTTGGAGAAACTGGTCGTGCTTTGGGAACAAGAAAAAAAGAACATTATTCAAACGTGAAGAATGAGAAGACAGAGAAGTCAGCCTTGGCAGAGCATGTGATTAAGAATGATCACCGTGTTGCGTGGAATAATACAAAGATCATATGTAAGGAAAGCGGGTGGTCAAAGAGAAGATGGAAGGAGGCATAGATGATTGAAAAAGAAAACAATGCTATTGCTAATAGAGACAATGGGAGAATCTTACCTGAAGTGTATAAAGTGTTAATTGACAGGATTTGGAATTTTAATAACATTAGGCTTTTATAATTTTATTCATAGCACATTAAGGGCTATTAGGATTTCAAATAACACTAGGTGTCTATACATATTTAATTTTTATTGTTATGCATTGCAAGTAAAGGTATTTAAGCGAGAGAATTGCTCTACCATATTAATCCTGATGATGGGCGTATAGTCCGAAAGTTTGATTCAAAATAAAACTTTTTAAAGTTTTTAACTAGAAATATTTACCAGAGTCAACATACCATCACAGTAATGAAACTTCCTGGTAACATAACAACTCTTAATATTCATCATTGTCGTCACTTTCTACTTGATGGTGAT
Organism: Trachythela sp. YZ-2020; assembly: GCA_016169945.1. NCBI lineage: Eukaryota > Metazoa > Cnidaria > Anthozoa > Malacalcyonacea > Clavulariidae > Trachythela > Trachythela sp. YZ-2020. The sequence continues at coordinate 3,848,953 of JADLSH010000311.1, read as the reverse complement.
CCTGCTCCACATTACGAACTTCATTGCTGGGTCGTTGTCTTCGAATCAACTTCGAATCAATCAATAGCAGACACGTGCAAAGTGATTCTACTTTTGGCAATTATTGCATTGCTGTCCTTCAGCAGGGCATGGTTGTTCTCTGTGCGGCCAGAAAAGTCCGCATCTAAAACATTTTCTATTTGGTGTATTTTCCGATGTAGTCGACAACGCCTGCGCTGTAATAGCCCTATTAACTGTGCTCAGGTTCTTGCAGTATGACTTTTAAATATACCCAAACATGACACTGATAGAGTAAATCTATCCTCCCGCAGCTAAGGGAAGTTATAATTGAAGGCAATACACTTTACAGTATTATCAACCCACCATCAATTAATCCAAACCTGACAATAGATGATGTTCTTGACTCCATCAGTTTTTCACAAGAGGAAAAGCCATTTGTACATTGCTGCGAATGACTGCCAAATGTTGTCACAAGAATTAGAAAGTGCAATCAGTGGCACTGAAAAACGGACAGCCCATGTCTTTATCACACCACCTGACAAATCAACGTTACAGCATTAATTCAGGACAAGGAGCATGTCTGTCTTATCGATAGCCATCAACATCAAGGAAAAGGGGCCAACATTATAGTGGGGAATGTCGACCAAATAGATTTGTTCTGTTTGGCTGTTCAAAGCATGATCCTACGAGACTGAAACTAGTAATTTGAATTTTCAAATCTGTCCGAAATTGTCCTAAACTCTACCCAATAAGTGCAAATAACATTGGATCGAATGTTTTAATTAGATACATAATGCTAATATATGCCTAGAACTTCACATTTTCCTTATGAATAATGTAGTGCAAATGCTTTCGATTGATTGATTGATTAATTGATTCATTGATTGATTGATTTATTAAAATTAAGATCACATGGCAGTAGGAACTGAATTGCGTGACTTATTACATATGTAATTTACTCTAAGATCTTAAAGGTTCTACTAGTCTTAAAATACCCATAAGTTAATATTTACAAAATTTCCTTATAAAAAACGTTTAAAAGTTTCGTCAACCTAAAATGTACATTTCTTATTTAATTGATTATATGCCTTGCTACCAGCAATTATAAATGAGTTAGAAAAACGTTTAGTTTTAGTCCTTGGCACTACTAAGGGGTATTGTACCCGCAGGTCATAAGTTTTAGATTCGTGTCTTTCCCGTAGCAGGTGTTTCAGCTTGCTATCGGGACTTTCCTTTATGTTCTGGAATAATTTGTTAGTGAGGGCTTCGTGATGATCGTCAATGGATTGAATGTTAGCTAACTCCAGGGGGGTAGAGTACGGAAAACCTGGAAAGATACACCTCAACGCTCTTTTCTGGATGCGCTCTAAGTCTTCTCTTAGATATGTTGGAAGAGCATAATGAAAAACAGGACAGGCGTCAGTAGCGTCGCCAGGGAGGGGACTGGGGGGGGACACGCCCCCCCCAGTTCTCCTCAAAATCACCTTTGAGATTCTCTCAAATCCGGTGAAAAAAAGGATTATGGGGGGTACGCTATGACTCTAAATGTTCATGTCACATCAACAAAGTCTGAACAGTCTTTGAAAGCATGAATGTGAGAATGTCTGCTATAGACAATAAACTTGTTTCCTTTCTCTTCTTTATTTGGTTTCATCGCTCACCGCTATTACGCTATAGAGGGCATTTTGTATGGCAATTTTGTATGCAAATTTCGACATGCTATAACGCCGTTTTCTGAGCTTCAGAATTCTGTCAAATCGTCCCCAAAAGTCCAGGAAATGGTATTTCAGAGACTCTAAATTAAAAATTTTCCCAGAGGAGCATGCCCCCGGACCCCCCTAAAAAAGCTCGCGCTAGACTCGCGCCTTCGGCCCTCGTTTTCAGCCCCTCAATATCATTTGTCCCCCCCACCTTTCCAGGTCTGGCGACGCTACTGACAGGCGTAGTCCAATGTTGAGCGTATGCATGCACAATAGTATTGAACTATTTCAGCGGTATCTACCCCGGACCGTTTAAGCTGAATCACTAAAGTTTTTGAAAGGCACCCTTCACTAAATATTCAACATGATTGTTCCACGTAAGATACGAGTTGAGCATTAGTCCCAAAAGTTTCAAACTTGTTACTTTTCTGTACCGGTGGATGAATTTCTTCTTTATTTGTCTGCTGTAGTTGATGACAAGTTCTTTTGTTTTGTCACAGTTCAAATGGAAAATATTCACTTTAGACCATTCGTTAACTTCATTTGCAGCCGACTGAGCGCAACTCTGTTCCCCTTTCTGTATAGTTTCCGAAACAGTTGAGTCGTCAACGTACTTCCATAGATCAAAAGGATGGGAGGTAGAAAGGTCATTTATCATAACTAAAAACAGCCAGGGGCCCAATTTTGTCCTTTGAGGCACCCCTGACCTTACTGCACCCCAGTCTGAAAAGAAGTCACATCCTATCTTTACTCTCTGTGATCTACAGGTTATGAAACTTACTATCCAATTAAAAATGCTGTTCGGAATATTTAGTTGATTTAATTTGATTATAAGCAGGGAGTGATCGATGAAATCAAAGGCTTTACGAAAATCGTAAAGCATCACTCGAACACTGGCGCCAGTACCATCGGTGTCGCCCAGCCATTTGTGGAGCATACTAATTAGGGCCATAGTTGTGGACGAGCCAAGTACAGTTCCAAATTGTTTTGGGTCCAGGAGTCTAATTGCAGAATATTTTAATGTAATCAGTCACAACAAAGTCTTCAGCAATCTTGGATAATGACGAAGTAAGGGAAATTGGTCGGATCAATGTTAAAAATAGATACTTTTCCAAATTTTTCCAGTTGATCAAGCATTTGCTAACTATGATAGATGGATCGATAGATAATTTATTGAAAAATACTTTGCAGCCAAATTAATTGGCTGAATTACATATTTATAAAATAATACTATAGAGACTAAATTACATTTATATTCAGAAAAGTTCTAGTTTATAAAATACCTATCCAAAGTTTAAAATCCTACATGTTAGTATTGTTCTTGATACAAGAAGACATAATAAAGCTGTTTCTAAAACGATTTGTTTTCCATTTGGGAATTACAAAATATCCATTCTTTCTTAGTGAGTACTGGACACCATTCCTAGCAGGAAGCAGTTTATTCAGCTTATACTCTTGGTCGCTAACGCTAGATTTAAATAAGTCATTGCAGAATGCTTCATTATATGAATTTATGCTAGGAATACCGGATTCCTCCAGTGCTTTGTCATAAGGCATTCATGGGCAAATAATCGACAAAGTTCTTTTTGAATATGTTCCAGTTCACACTGTAGATATTTGGGGAGGGAATAATGAAAGACTGGAACAGCATAGAGAAGAGAAAAGGTCCCGACGTGAAAGTTTTGCTCTTTTCAATTGTACAATAAAATACAAACGCTTGGATGCTTTCTTGACTACTTCGTTAATATGTTTACTCCAGGTCAGATCACTTGTTATTGTATAACCAAGCAGCTTCGCACTTTGGATAACTTTGGAAACTCCTGCTGTTTTCTAGCGAAGGAAATCCGCAATTCCTTGCATTTATCACTATTTAACTTTATTCTATTTTCCGATGACCATTGGGCTACATTATCTACGATTAATTGTGCCTTGCTATCGGTACCTTTGGCAACTACCTCGGATGTAGTTGTGTCATTAACATATTTCCATAACTGCGCGTGTAGATTTCGACTCAGATCTAAATCATTTATTAAAACTATAAACAACCACGGCCCTAATTTTGTTCCTTGAGGTACACCTGAGGAGACAGAGCCCCACTCAAAGAAGCAGCTTCAGTCAGTTTGAATCGTTGTGAACGCTCAGAGAGAAAATCAATTATCCAATTTATTATATTATTCGGTAGCTGTAATTGACCAAGATTTGCTAGAATTCGCTTTTCGGTAATCAAATAGTATTGTTCGGATAGTCGCACCATTACCATCCGTTGCCTTGGTCCAAATGTAAATCATATCGAGAAGGGCCTGAGTTGTTGATGATTTAATAATAATAATAATAATAATGATTTATTTAAAGCATTTCCACAGAGTGACTCTTCATCTACCATACATAAAATAAAGCAAGTTATAAATAGTTATAAAGTATTTACAAATAAGTAGATATTAAAAAGTCAACATATGTTTACAGTTCTATAATATAATCTGGAAGTATCAATAGATTTAAGAAGTTATCCTGTCTTTTGCCTTTACGAACAGGAAGTTTTTAGTTTCTTTGCTAAAACTTGCATTTTCAAGAATTTGGAGAACCGCAGGTTTGACATATATATGCCGAACAGAAATATGGGGACTAAATATACCAAGAAGCACGAGGCGAAAGACATTAAGCATTGTAGCGCGCGACATATGAACCAGCTTATTCCGTCCGTAGTACATAATCACATACAAAACACTCTTCCGCGACTTTCGACAAACATGACGTTAATGATATAGGCCTAACATATTTATTAAGGACCTTTACTGGTTTTGATTTTGGTAATGCAGAAACATTTGCAAGCTTCTATATATGGGGAAGACGCTGTTCAATAAATGAGGCCCTAATAATCATAATTGCTGGAAAGGCAAGGATCTCATGGAACTATGAGATAGACGATGACGAAGAACACGTACCGGTTTAGTGAGGTTTCTATGAGTAGATTCTTAGAAATTACTGTTTTTTTCAAACAAAAAGGTCAATTAAATTCCATAATTTAGCACTTGTGAACAGGTATCACAACCTTAATGATTTTTTTGTTTAGTTAAATATCTCACCTGAACATTAAATATGCTTTACAGCAAAAAAATCTCTCGCTACAAATCTAATCATACTTGATAAAAATAACATTAACAACTTACGGTTAGGTAAACAAGTATGTGTTTGGAGCATGGGCTGATGAAATGACTGTGCTAAAAGTACCCTTATCAAATTCTTTTTGCTGTCAAACTTTACATCCTTTCTACCGCGAGACCTGAAATAATTGGTTGAAAAAAATTGGAGAAGTTTCTATGATTCAATTTTGAATTTTTTAATCCACACACAAAAATAAGTTTCTTATATATCTAGGGTCTGAGGTTCTACACATAGGCCCTGTATTGGGTTAATAAAATTGCAACAAAACACGGATTGAGGATTTGTTTCATTTTTAACAAAATAATAATATAACACTTATGATTACAAAGCAAAAGGATTTGTGGTCGGAAAATACATTGTGTGGGAAAATTTCAACCAACAGTATAGGGCTTACAAGACCTCTTTAGCAACCAAATGCACATTGATCGCAAATTATGGCAGTGAATTGATCATCAGTTAGTCATGACATTTAAAATTTTACAGACATGGAAAGATTAAACATGTTTAAAACAAGAAAATACATCAAACGAGCGACAAGTAGGCAAAAAGATCACTGTTAAACTCGAACTGACTACACGAAGAGGTAAACAATGGCAAGCTACACGACTAGCACATGACGAAAATTTAAAGGAAATACCATGAATTTTACGTAATATTAAGTAAGTATTCAGTGCGTAGGATTCAAGCTAATTTCGAGAGATCCAACCAAAATTCAACACAATTCATGACAAAAGTTTGATTGCAATACAACACCTTATGGTCTCCCAAACTCGTTTGAGCTATTTTGATTATAGTTGAAACAAAAAATTAAAGTAAGAATATATATATGAACAGTTAGAATAGAAAATTCATACCGTAGAGTGCCTTTTGAAGGTTATTAATAAACAACTCAGTATGACTAAATTTATAAATTGCACAAGCAATATATTTGAACAGTTATATACTACGTGCATATATTATGACCAGAGGCAAATGACTCGTCTTCACACAGTATTGTTTGGTGATAGGGGGAATCCGGGAACTGCAGGGGTTGACCGCTTATTATGTGTCGCTACGGTTTCTTATTAAAAGCTACTGATGCATTAAGTCATTGAATAACCTTGCAGCTTGATAAACCTTGATAAACACTGCAGTGTCCAGATTTCAATGATGTTGATTGATCAAACAGTAATAAGAGCGACTAGCGAAATAGATATTCCTTTATCTGACCAACTAAAGAGCAAATTATACTGGCTGTTAGAGACGTGAAAGAATGTAGGCTCATATATTTTCACAAATGGTAAGTGATTTAAGAGTAACATACTCCCTTCTCTTCAGGATAATTATAAATATGGTCTGTTGAAGAAGATCATTTATATATTCACAATAGCAGCACAAACTATATTGTCACCTGAGGAACAATATGTAATGAAAATAACTAGTTGATATTCACAATCACGCTTAATGTTCTGAAAATCGAGATTTCAATCAGAAAAAAATTAATTTGAGCTTACAGACACAGCTGATATTAAAAATTAACCGTGCATTAAGCATCGCGCTTAATGTTAAATCAGCCTCATATAAAACCGCTATTGATAAACAACAATAATCTCATTTACAATCTCGATAGTTCGAGCAATATTTTTGTTATTCATTGCTGCCGAAGGCAGCACACTATTCTTGACATGGCAAGGTTTCTCCAGAGTTCACTCGACCCAGTCTTTTGCCCCGACCTATGTATAGTCGAGATCTGGCTCTTGCGTCGACGTCTGTGAGTTGTCGTAATTCCGGGCAGAAAGTCGAGCTCAAGGAGAATTTTTAAAATGGGGGGAGAGGGCGAGAAAAATATTGTATTGCGGGCGCATGTTTTGTTGCATGTGTCTGCAAGTTCACAACTCTCAAGATTTTACAAGCTTTTTATTCTGGATTTCTGGATCTGACTAGATGTAAAATATACAAACATTTCCCGAAGAAACACAGGTAAGTATGGCTTTATTTCTTTCTGCCGATATTCATCAAGGTGATGAACTGTTTAGTGTTCATTCTAGAGGAAAGCAATGTGCTTTTATGAGTTTGTCGGCGCTTCTTTCAGCACGAAATATTCCATTGTCCGCGTGGTCTTAATACAAGGAGACAAAATGTATTTAAAAGCTCTGAGTAATGGCTTATTTAATATTAGTCCTAGACCCTGGTGTAGAATATTTATCTATAGATAACTTACCAACAATAGTTAGTGTTTATAATTCATGTACGATGACAAATAATTGTACGATGACAATTCCATCCCATTAGGCCATTACAGATGATGTAATATACCATATTTTTTGTAAGTTTGTCACAACCATTTTTTTCAAGTAAATATACCATAATTTATCAACCAAATTTGGTTTTCATTTTCTGCCTCAACAGGCGGATCAATGTTACTTTGTGCCACAACTGGCTCTGCCACAATGGGCAGATCAATATTTGTGCCTCAACGGGCTTAAACATGCTTTCTTACAAGATATGTCATATGTCGATCTGTGATCGACACAGTTAACATATCGCCTGTGCAGGCAAAAACAACCCCACCTATGACGGTGACAAATAGTGATCTAGCTGTAGTCATAGAGCCCGTACCTGTGATCGTAGCACAAAATATCAATCTACCTGTTGTGGTAGAGCCCATTGAGGCACAAAATATTGATCTGCCCATTGTGGCAGAAAGAAACATTGATCTACCTATTGGGCTATTCCATTTAATACCGTACCCCCCCTATCGAGGACCCTGGAGTTATTCAGGGGTAAGGGGCCATTTTGCCTTGGAATTCTTCAGGGGTGTGACTATTTATACTTGGAATTCTTCAGGGGTAATTAAGCTTTAAGACAGGAATTCTTCACGGGTAGGTGTTGTAAATACAAAATTCCTCAGGTGGGCTGTTGAAACCAGGATTTTCAGATTCATGGGGCAGGAAAAGTACTAAGTACAAGGCCATAGAGATTTGTTTGTGTCTAAACAGCTCTTCCTAGAAGTCACCACCGCAGGGGCTCTGGCCCGCCCCCCCCCTGGCTTCTAAGGTCTGTGTGTTGAAAGTCAGGAATTCTTCAGGGTTATAGAAAACCCCCTGTCCTCGATAGGGGGGGGGTTACGGATTTTAAATGGAATAGCTCATTGTGATAGAGCCTGTTGAGGCAGAAAATAGAACTGATCTGCCCATTGTGGTGGAGCCCGTTGAGGCACAACATATTATTGATCTGCCCATTGTGGCAGAGCCAGTTGTGGCACAAAGTAACATTGACCGCCTGTTGAGGCAGAAAATGAAAACCAAATTTGGTTGATAAATTATGGTATATTTACTTCAAAAAATGGTTGTTACAAACTTACAAAATAATAGGGATATATTACATCATCTGTAATGGGATGGAATCTGCGATATAAAGAATTAAATATTTCCAACATATGTCATGTGGATCCCTGCTCACATTTGTTTTGGAGAGATATACTATTATGTTGGTTTGCTGTATAATCATGTATTTTGACAATTCACTGGACAGTACAGATGAACACCGATGGTAGCTAAATGCTAAATAAATATGAAATGAAATATCTACAGATTGGGAACAAAGACTGTTGAGACATGTTTGTTTAGCATGTGTACTTCTTATATATTATTATTTACAATAATCACAGTGTTGTAATCACAGTGTTGTAATCTCATCGTTTGGACAAGAAAATAAATCTATACATACAGTGTGCCATTAGCAATATAAATACGTTCAATATTACTATTTGGTGGAGGAATTTTGCATGCAGTTTGGGCGTCAAGGCAGCACTTTCCTTGCGATAGTAACTCCTAGTTTTATCCATTTTCTGATTTTTGCTGCTTTGTTAGTTGAAGCCATTTCACGACAGTCCCTAACACAACAGGTGGTGCATGACTGTGCTTAAATAATGGTTTGGTTGATGAGCTGTGGAATCTATCTCGAAATATTGATTATTATTGTATTTTGAATCAAAATCATAATGCACATGTATTCATAGCAAACTTTACACTCATTCAATAAAATGTTGAACCCATTTTCATTTCAACTTTTGAAGGTCTTTATAGGTTGCCTCCCACTATCTCAGCATGATTTAATTTATTCAAATGGCAGCATAACTTTAAATTTGTATATTTTCGAAATTTTGTCAAGTAATGCTGAGTGATACTGAATATGACTATACACAGGGATAAAATTAAACCATTTACTAGCGACATGAACAAATTTCTAATACGATGCAATAAAATGAACATATACCCCGCATAGTTCATATGCATGAACCCAACATTCAAATAATTAAAATACGGTCAAACCTGTATTAAGCGGTCCTGTAATAAACGGCAAGTTATTGAAGTCCAGGCTGTGTATTCCTAGAACGTTCCTACTCCAGTATCCTAGAACATTCCTACCAGGATCTTACAGGATTTTCCAGGAATCTAGAACATTCTTGCCAGGATTTTATAAGATTTCATGCGACATTCCTGCCAGAATCCAACAAGATTTTGCCAGAATCCTAGAATATTCCAACCAGGATCTTATAGGATTTTACAACGATCCTAAAACATTCCTACCAGGATCCTATAGGATTTTGCCAGGATCCACATTCTTATAAGGATCTTATGAGATTTTACCAGGATCCTAGAACATTTCTACCAGAATCCTATAGGATTTTGAAAGATCCTAAAACATGCCTATCAAGATTTTATAGGATTTTGCCAGGACACTAGAACATTCCTACCATGATCAAATAGGAATTTGCTAGGATCAAAGAACATCCCTACAAAAATCCTATTGGATTTTACCAAAATTCTAAAACATTCCTACCAGTTTCTTATCGGATTGTGCAAGAATCCTAGAACATGCCTACCAGGTTCCTATAGGATTTTGCTAGAGTCCTAGCACGTTCCTACCAGGATTATATAGGATTTTGCCAGGATACTAGAACATTCCTACCAAAATTCTGTAGGATTTCTCCAGGATCCAACAACATTACTACCAGGATCCTATAGGATTTTGCATGCATCCTAGACTATTCCTGCCAGGATCTTATAGGATTTAACCAGGATTCTAGAACATTTCTACCAGGATATTATAAGATCTTGCCTGAATCATGCGAATTTCCTACCATGATCCTGTAGGATTTTGCCAGGATCCGAGAACATACCTACCAGGATTTTATAATTAGATTTAACCAGGATGTTGCGACATTCTTACCAGGATCCTATATGATTTTGCCAGGATCCAAAACATTCCTAACAGGATTATATAGGATTTTGCTAGGATCCTAGAACATCCCTACCAAAATCCTAGGGGATTTTTCCAGGATTCTAGAATATTCCTAACAGGATCCTACAGAATTTTTCCAGGATCCTAGAACATTCAGACAAGGATTTTTAGGATTTTGTCAGGATTCTAGAACATTTCTACCAGGATAAGATATTGCTAGGACCATTCAAGATTCCTACCAGAATCCTATAAGATTTTGCCTGGATCCTAGAACATTCTTACCAGGTCTCTATAGGATTTTGCCGGGATCCTAAAACATTCCAGGATTCCTACCAGGATTTTAGAAGATTTTCTAGGATCCTGGAACATTCCTACCGGGATTTATTAGGGTTTGCAAGGATCCTAAAACATTCCTTCCGGGATCTTATAGGATTTTGAAAAGATCCTGAATGGCTAAGCTTTCAAATTAATATAGGGTTTACCACTCTATTATTTTGAAAATTAACATTTGAGTCGAGGATTGCGGTTTTTGCACACTCCGTATAAGCGCCCGCATCTATTAGATATTTCCTACAAATATATATCGACGAATATTCTCTAATTCCTGTAGGGCTGGATCCAACCGGAGAATATAACACATTATTGACAACGAACTAACTAACGATAAAATAGTTACATTAATTAACACTTACAGGATACAGTTATTGGTAAAAAATTATATTTCAGATTACTGATTTAGTTGACAAGCACAGCTCATATCAACAGATTCCATTATGCCTGAAATTTTATAGTATGAAATGAGCTCTGCTCAAGAGACTACACGCTTCTGAAACTAGCTGCAATTACAATGGCATAAATTCTCAGGACGGTAACAAAAATGTCCCTATGTTATATTTCTGACTTCTAATAATTTTGGTGAATATATTGATGGCAGTTGTAGATAGAGGAAACTCTCTGAATGATAGCAGTTTGTAATAGAACACCTTATAGTCTCCCAGATTCAGTTTTGAGATATTTTGATTATAGTTGGAACAAAATAATAAAGTTAGAATATATATAAACACTATGAATAGAAAATTCATACTGTAGAGTGCTGCACTTTTTCTCTGATTTCAACTTTTGAAGGTCATTAATAAACAACTCAGCATGACTTAACCTATAAATTACAAAAGCAATATATTTGAATACTTATATACATCAAGATTTTGCTGGCATTCAGATGCCAGCAAAATCTTGATATTTACCCACAACTTAACATGGCAGTACCCTAGTATATATACATGAACTTGTGGTTAGAGCTCGACAACTGGACTCTGTAGCTCAGTTGGTTAGAGCGCTGTACCGGAATCGTAGGGCCGCAGGTTCGATTCCTCCCAGGGACCTATAGTTGCATTTTTCGCAGCTGTTCATAGTTAGGTCTAATAAATGTATATAATTTACACTCAATAATTTTCCATCTACAAAAACCTATATACATGCATATATAATACCCGACGCAAATACTGACACGTACACAGTTTTCCGGCGAAGTCGTTTTTAATTTTACGTTCTATACAGCAAATTACTCATTGGTAAGTGACTTAAGAGTAACATACTCCCTTCTCTTCAGGATAATTATAAATATGGTCTGTTGAAGAAGATCAATTATATATTCACAATAGCAGTACAAACTATATTGTCACGTGAGCGTCATATGTAATGAGGATAACTAGTTGATATTTACAGACCGCTTATTGTTCTGAAAATCAAGATCTCAACCAGAAAAGATTTAATTTGAGCTTACAGACACAGCTGATATTAAAAATCAACCGTGCATTAAGCCTCGCGCTTGTTAATAAGTAGCTAAGTTAAGATCAGCCTCGTATAAAACCGTTATTGATGGACAACAATAATCTCATTTACACTCTCGATAGTTTGAACAATATTTTTATTATTTATTCTATGTATTTTCTGATTTTTGCTGCTTTGTTAGTTGAAGCCATTTAACGACAGTCCCTAACACAACAGGTGGTGCATGACCGTGCTTAAATAATGGTTTGGTTGGTGAGCTGTGCAATCTATCTTGAATTAGTATAAATTTTGCATACGAAATGAGCTTTCCTGCGTTCTGATTGGTTATTGCACTAGTAAATCTGAGGCATTATTTACTAGCCTGCTAGTAAATAATGCTTTCCAAAAGAATGGCCTGGCAAAGTTGTTTGAAACCTTTTTAAACGATGAAAAAAACTCCCAAAAGAAGAACAAAAGTTTAGTGTTTTTCTATAAAAGGTAAGACGCCTTTAAATACTTTGTATCAAACTTTTTTTGACAATTTATATCATCTAAAAACTCCGAAACATCCGTGATACGCTTCAAACTTTGTCCGTTTTGTTTCAAGTTTCCTAGCAAAAAAATATACTTTAAGGCTGGCAAAACCTGGCTGTTAATAATATTTTTAAATCATTTTACTTTGTATATATATATTTGTATCTATCCGAGACTCTCTATGGTAACCATATTCACTTTTAAATGTTTTGTTTTTGTCGTGCTTTATCAATATATTTATAATTATGTTTTCGAAACTCATGTGAGATTTGTATACTAGCTATAATATCATCAGTTTTCAGTTGAATTTTCGTATTTTCTCAGTTTTTCAGGACAGAATAACCAGAATCTCAACAATATATTTTAAATGTCAATTCACCGCTACAATTTTATCTTCCATACCTATAGGCATTGATCTATTCTTTGCAAAGTGTGTTTTTATGCTCTGTTTTGCTGAGGCTGAAAATAAACAACTTGTCGTTTGGAAAAATTTTCGCAAAACAAAGTTCGTAAGTTGAGTACAGCATTTCTCCAAATTTTCAACTACAAACGTAGCCAGTCAGCCTGTCCTAGCTTGTGTATTATATTCTAAACAGAGATTTAGTAAGATAAAAAACTTTGTTCTGTTCTCGAAAAAGGAAACTACTTTTGAAAGTGCGTGCGAACAAGAGACACTGCAACACTATAAAATAAAGCAATTGTAAACCGGCTGAACATAACTTAATTTCTGAATTTTTAAACTGATATTTAAAGCTGTTGTTTAATTTCATATGCAAAATTTATACTAAAACAATTATTCGCCTCAGGCTCAGTGATTATGGTGAATATTCACCTCGACTTCGTCTCGGTGAATATTCACCGATAATCACTTCGCCTTCGGCGAATAATTGTTAAATATTGAATATATTCTATTTTGAATCACAATCATAATGCACATGTATTGAAACCTGAAATAATTTGTAGAAAAAAATTGGAGAAGTTTCTATGATTCAATTTTTAATTTTTTAATCCACACACAAAAAGAAGTTTCTTATATATCTAGGTCTGAGGTTCTACACATAATAGGCCTTGCATGTATTGGGTCAATAAAATTGCAACAAAACACGGATCGAGGATTTGTTTCATTTTTAACAAATAATATAACACTTATGACTACTTTGCAAAAGGATTTGTGGTAGGAAAATACATTGTGTGGGAAAATTTCAACCAACAGTATAGGGCTCACAAGACCTCTTTAGCAGCCAAATACACATTGATCGCAAATTATGGCAGTGAATTGATCATCAGTTAGTCATAACATTTAAAATTTTACAGACATGGAAAGATCAAACATGTTTAAAACAAGAACATACATCAAACGAGCGACAAGTAGGCAAAAAGATCACTGTTAAGCTCAAACTGACTACACGAAGAGGTAAACAACGGCAAGCTACACGACTAGCACATGACGAATATTTAAATGAAATACCATGAATTTTAAGTAATATTAAGTAGGTATTCAGTGCGTAGGATTCAAGCGAATTTCGAGAGATCCAACCAAGATTCAACACATGACAAAGTCTGATTGCAATACAACACCTTATGGTCTCCCAAACTCAGTCTTGAGCTATTTTGGTTATAGTTGAAACAAAAAATTCAAGTAAGAATATATATATAAACAGTTCGAATAGAAAATTCATACCGTAGAGTGCCCTTTTGAAGATTATTAATAAACAACTCAGCCTGACTAAATTATTAAATTGCACAAGCAATATATTTGAACACTTATATACTACGTGCATATATTATGACTACAGCCAAATTACTCGTCTTCACACAGTATTGTTTGGTGATAGGGAGAATCCGGGAACTGCAGGGGTTGATTGCTTATTATGTGTCGCTATGACTTCTTATTAAATGCTACTGATGCATTAAGTCATTGAATAACCTTGCAGCTCAATAAAACTGTGATTGGTGTACCGCACTGCAGTGTCCAGATTTCAATGATTTTGATTGATCAAACAGTAATAAGAGCGACTAGCGAATAAATATTCCTTTATCTGACCAAGTAAAGAGCAAATTGTACTGGCTGTTAGCGACGTGAAAGAATGTAGGCTCATATATTTTCACAAATGGTAAGTGACTTAAGAGAACATATTCCCTTCTCTTCAGGATAATTATAAATATGGTCTGTTGAAGAAGATCAATTATATATTCACAATAGCAGTACAAACTATTTTGTCACCTGAGGAACAATATGTAATGAAAATAATCAGGTGATATTTATAAAACGCTTAATGTTCTGAAAATCGAGATTTGAACCAGGATATTATAAGATCTTGCCTGATACATGCGACATTTCTACTAGGATCCTATAAATATTTTCCAGGATTCTACAACATACTTACCTGGTTTCTATTGGATTTCGCCAGGATCCTCGAACATTCCTATTAGGATCCTGTAGGATTTAGCAGGACCCTAGAACATTACTACCAGGTTCTTATAAGATTTTTCCAGGATCATGCAACATTCCTACCAGGATCTTATGAAATTTTACCAGGATCCTAGAACATCTGTACCAGGGTTTGATAGGATTTTCCCAGAATTCTAGAACATTCCATCTAGGATTTTAAGAAATTTTGCCATGATCATGCAACATTCCTTCCAGGATCCCATAAGATTTTGCCAGGATTCTAGAACATTCCTACCAGGGTCCTATATAATTTTTTTCTAGATCCTAAAACATGACTATCAGGATTATATTGAATTTTGCCAGGATCTTCCAACATTCATGCCAGTTACCTATAGGATTTTGCTAGGATCCTAAAACGTTCTTACCAAGAGCACATAGGATTTTGCTAGGATCTTAAAACATTCCCATCAGGACCTTATACATTTTTGCTAGGATCCTAGAACATTTCTGCCAGGATCTTATACCGCGACCTCGACCACTTGCACGTGGACCCATTGAACGAATAAACCTGTATTTAACGGCCAGACTGAATTTACACGTAACACGGGGCTTTCATACTTCATTTGGTTGTTTTAAAATAGAATTCTCAGATTTCCAATTGCAGACAATATAATACATCTAGGAATAAAGTATATAATTATAGTGTTTCTACTTTAATATAAGTAACCCGAAAACTCATTTACCTATCAGTGTTATGCAGGAGGCTTTTACGTACTGAAAAAGATTCTGTAATTTGCATTTGTTATTGCATTGATGTGTTCTTTACTTACTCAATACATTTGGTTTAATTTGCAATTTACGTTTTTAACGACTTTGTAGCTATATCTTTGCGACAAATTATTTAAATAGTATAATTGAATAAAATGATAACTTGAACCCGCCCAGAGTTTATTCTTAGTAAACTTGAATTAAGCGACCACCTTGTATTAAGTGGTCAGCAACCCATTCCTCAAAAGTGGTCGCTTAATACAGGTTCGACTGTAGTCCTGTTTGTCTTCAAGAACTTTTGGTATTCAAATATATTTGAAAATGCTTAGTTGGCATAAATTGATTTCAATGACAATTCCAAATGAAAGTTATGAATAATCATTTTAGGGACAGTCCTAACTGGGGGTACGTTACATTTCTTAAATGATGGTTTGGTTGTTAAGCCGTACCACTTCTCTTGAGACCTGCTCCAAGGTTCCTATTGGTGTAAAAATGGCCTTTCTCAAACAAAAGCCAGGCTATTGCATACCTAGTACAGCTTCATGTGAATGAAATCCTAAACAGGATCCTACCAACATTCTACCAGGATTTTGTCAAGATCCTAACTGGATCCTACAGCGTTATAACAGGATCTTATATCAGGATCCTACAAGGATCTCATAGGATCCTACAGGATCCTACAAGATCCCACTTATGACCCCAAGAGATCCTACTAACATCTTACCAGGAACCCACAGAATCCTAGAACATTCCTACCAAGATTCTATAGGATTTTTTCAGCATCCTAGAACATTCCTACCAGGATCTTATAGGATTTTGCCTGCATCCTAGAACATTTCTACCAGGATATTATAAGATTTATCCAGAATCTTGCGACCATTCCTGCCAGGATTATATAGGATTTTGCTAGGATCCTAGAACATCCCTACCAAAATCCTATCGGATTTTTCCAGGATTCTGGAATATTCCTAACAGGATCCTACAGGATTTTGCCACGATCCTATAACATTCCGACAAGGATCTTATAGGATTTTGTCAGGATTCTATAACATTCCTACCAGAATAAGACATTTCTAGGACCATTCAACCTTCTTACCATGGTCCTATAGGACTTGGCAGGATCTTAAAACGTTCTTACCAGGTTTCTATAGGAGTTTGCCAGGATCCTAAAACATTCAAGGATCCTATAGGATTTGTCATGATCCTGCATTCCTACCAGAATTTTATAAGATTTTCCCAGGATCCTGGAACATTCCTACCGGGATTTTTTAGGGTTTGCAAGGATGCTAAAACATTCCTTCCAGGATATTATAAGATTTTGAAAAGATCCTGAATGGCTAAGCTTTCAAATGAATGTAAACATATAGGGTTTACCACTCTATTATTTTAAAATTTATATTTGAATCGAGGATTGCGGTTTTTCCACACTCGCCCGCACACATAAGCGCCCGCATCTATTAGATATTTCCTACAAATATATATCGACGAATATTCTCTAATTCCTGTAGGGCTGGATCCAACCAGAGAATATAACACATTATTGACAACGAACTAACGATAAAATAGTTACGTTAACACTTACAGGATACAGTTATTGGTAAAAATTGAGATTTCAGATTATTGATTTAGTTGACAAGCACAGTTCATATCAACAGATCCAATTAAGCCTAAAATTTTATAGTATGAAATGAGCTCTGCTCAAGAGACTACACGCTTCTGAAAATAGCTGCAATTACAATGGCATAAATTCTCTGGACGGTAACAAAAATGTCTCTATGTTATATTTCTGACTTCTTATAATTTTGGTTAATATATTGATGCCAGTTGTAGACAGAGGAAACTCCCTGAACGATAGGAGTTTATAATAGAACACCTTATAGTCTCCCAAATTCAGTTTTTGGATATTTTGATTACAGTTGGAACAAAATAATAAAGTAAGAATATATGAATAGAAAATTCATACTGTAGAGTGCTCCACTTTTTCTTTGATTTCAACTTTTGAAGGTCATTAATAAGCAACTCAGCATGACTACCTATAAATTACAAAAGCAATATAATTGAATACCTATATACATGCATATATTATACCCGACGCAAATACTGACACGTACACAGTTTTCCGGCGAAATCGTTTTTAATTTTACGTTCTATGCAGCAAATTACTCATCTTCATACAGTATTGTTTTTCGATAGGGAGAGTCCGTGAACTGCAGGGGGTGATTGCTTATTATGTGTCGCTATGGTTTCTTATTAAAAGCTACTAAGTCATTCAATAACCTTGCAGCTTCATAAAACTGAGATTGGTGTACCGCACTGCAGTGTACAGAGTTCAATTATGTTGATTGATCAAGCAGTAAGTTTGTTATAGCTGGAATTATTCTTTTCTGGTTAACAATTTTTCAAAGGTAGTTTTTACAAAGTCATTGATAATTTTCAAATTCTGAAGGGAAAGCTCATGAATATTTATTTAGTAAGACAGATCAACAATCTACATAACACAATGCAGACAAACCTGTAAAACCAGTCTTGGTTTAACCTTCGAAGAACGACCAGCAAATAGATATTCCTTTATCTGACCAACTAAAGAACAATTTATACTGGCTGTTAGAAACGTGAAAGAATGTAGGCTCATATATTTTCACAAATGGTAAGTGACTTAAGAGTAACATACTCCCTTCTCTTCAGGATAATTATAAATATGGCCTGTTGAAGAAGAGCAATTATATATTCACAATAGCAGTACAAACTATATTGTCACCTGAGGAACAGTATGTAATGAAAATAACTAGTTGATATTTACAGAACGCTTAATGTTCTAAAAATCAAAATGTCAATCAGAAAATATTAAATGGAGATTACAGAAACAGCTGATATTAAAAATTAACCGTGCATCAAGCTTCGCGCTTGTTAAGAAGTTGGTAAGTTAAGATCAGCATCTTATAAAACCGTTATTGATAGAAAACAATAATCTCATTTACACTTTCGATAGTTTGAACAATATGTTTGTTATTTATTTTACCTATTTTCTGATTTTTGTTGCTTTGTTAGTTGAAGCCTTTTAGGGACAGTCCCTAACACAACAGGTGGTGCATGACCGTGCTTAAATAATAATCTGTGCAATCTATCTTGAAATACTGAATATTATTCTATTTTGAATCACAATCATAATGCACATGTACTTGTACCGAACTTTACACTCATCTAATAAAAAGTTGAACCCATTTTTTTAACTTTTGAAGGTCTTTATATGTTGTTTCGCAATATCTCAGCATGACTTAATTTCTTGAAATGTCAGCATAACTTTAAATTTGTATTTAAGAAATAGAAAACATTTTCCGTGTTTCTATACACTTATAGAACACGCGTGGGAGTTTGGGAGAACGATAAATAATCAGTGGGAAAACGAGCCCGTAGGTCGTGTTTTTCCACGTTATTTCGAGTTCTCCCAAACTCCCACAAGTGTTTCTATAAGTGTATAGAAACACAGGAAAAAATGTTTTCTATTTCTTTTATAATATAACTCAAAATACATTTTTTAAACTCGATTAATTTACAAATTCTCATTACGTACGCATGTTGACCTTTGCTCGTCAATTTCGCTGCAAGAAAACAACTCTGTTTGAAAATTAACAGTCTGAAATGTGTAAAAGCATTAAAATTGTTTTTAAATAGTATTCAAAGTTTTATAATTCGCATTACATTTGTTTTTTATGATTTTAAATTTTGGCGGGAAAATTTCTGTGTTTCTATAAGTTATAGAAACACGCTTCTCGACCAATCAGCACGTGCGAACTATAAATGTTATATTATAAATCTTGATACTGTATATTACTATACACAGGGATAAAATTAAACTATTTATTACCAACATAAACAAATTTCTAATTTGATACAATAAAATGAACATACTTGGAACAAAATAACTTACCGCGCATAATTCATATGCATGAATCAACAATCAAATAATTAAAATGCAGTCGAACCTGTATTAAGGAGGCTCTCTACAGTTTTAATTCTGTAGCACGCAAATGTGCTCAAAGGTTCATTATTTGCTCATTTTACAAGGTATTGTCACGAGACTTGGCCATTAGATTGCCACAATATTGCGGATTACGAAGAACAAAAAATGTTTCTAAATATTTACGTTGCCATGGTAGCAACGCGATTTAGAGATTGTCGTATTTTTATCTTCTTTCTTAATTTTTTGGATTTTCCTTCGGTAAAACTTTTTATTTTTTGCACACGAGCACCTAAAGTACAAAGTATTGAAATACGCGATTTAAAAAAAATTCCTTGGAGCCGAATTTTTTTAAATCTCAAAAAACCGTTTTTTTGCAATAAAAAAAATTTGGCTTTGAGGAATTTTTTTAAAATCGCATATTTCAATATTTTGTACTTTAGGTGTTCGTGTGCAAAAAAATAAAAAAGTTTTACCGAAGGAAAATCCAAAAAATTAAGAAAGAAGATAAAAATACGACAATTTCTAAATCGCGTTGTTACCATGGCAACGTAAATATTTAGAAACATTTTTTGTTTTTCGTAATCCGCAATATTGTGGCAATCTGATGGCTAAGTCTCGTGACCATTCCTTGCAAAATGAGCAAATAATGGACTTTAGAGCACATTTGCGTGCTACAGAATTGAAACTGTGGGGAGCCTCCTTAAGCGGTCCTGTAATAAAAAGGCAACCTGTATTAAACGGTCATTTATTGAAGTCCAGGTTGTTTACTCAATAATATTATGTAAGCACTACTTCTATTAAACGACCACTTGTGCGTGGACCCATTGAACAAATAAACCTGTATTTAACGGCCAGACTGAATTTACACGTAACACGGTGCTTTCATACTTCACTTGGTTGTTTTAAAATAAAATTCTCAAATTTTCAATTGCAGACAATATAATACATCTAGGAATAAAGTATATATAGTGTTTCTAATTTAATATAATTAACCGAAAACTCGTTTACCACAGACTATATCAGTGTTATACAGGAGACTTTTAGGTACTGAAAAAGATTCTTTAATTTACCTTTGTTGTTGCATTGATGTGTTCTTTACTTACTCAATACATTTTGTTAACGACTTTGTAGCTATATCTTTGCGACAACACTTTATTTAAATAGTATAATTGAATAAAATGATAACTTGAACCCGCTCAGAGTTTATACTTAGTAAACTTGGATTAAGCGACCACGCTGTATCCCAATTTTCTCGCCTTCCGTCCGCATTTTCGCGCGCCCTAATATACTCCCCGTATAAGAGACAGACTTGGAGCAAGTCTACCCATTCCCCAAAAGTGGTCGCTTAATGCAGGTTCGACTGTAGTCCTGTTTGTCTTCAAGAACTTTTGGTAATCAAATATATTTGAAAATGCTTAGTTGGCATGAATTGATTTCAATTCCAATTCCAAATGAGAGTTATGAATAATCATGAAATTTTGACATTGAATTTCAGGGGGTGCATGACTGTTCTTAAATTATGGTTTGGTTGTTGAGCTGTGCCATTTCTCTTGAGGCCTGTTCCAAGGTCCCTATTGGTGTAAAAATGCCAGGATCTGGCCTTTCTTAACAAGAGCCAGACTATTAAATACCTAGCACAGCTTCATGTGAATGAAATCCTAAACAAGATCCTATCAAGATCCTAACAGGATTCTGTCAAGATCCTAACAGGATTCTACAGGATTATAACAGGATCTTATATCAGGATCTTGTAGGATCGTACAAGATCTTATAAGATCGTGGACCCGAACGCGGACCCAAAATTTAAGCCGACCGAAATCATGTATAAAAGTAGTCTCGGTCCCCCTAAAATGCATTGGTCCGCGGACAAAAACTGAATAACGTGTGAATATATTAACTTTAGCCTGGAAACACGCTTTCTGGGAATAAGGAGGCCTTAGAATTTAGCGTGAATTCAACATGGCGTCCCGCGGGAAAAAGTGGACAAATAACATTAGACAATGCAAAATCAACAAAGCATTGGGTGTATTTATTTCACATTGTGTATAGTATATTTATGTCAAATTTCAGATTAACTTATTCCCACATTCTAGTGACTTCTTATAGTAAACTATTTTTTCATATTTTGCTTCTTTAATATTAAACAAATTAATAGGATCACATTACTCATAACAGGCTGTTTCAAATTGTTTTGTATTGACTGTATTGTATTGACACTACTGGACCGTATAATGGCCGGTGTTGTATTGCAATGCATTGCATTAATATTTTCATATATTGCATGGTATTGTATTATAATCAATGTTATAGTAAGGGGTGTATAAACCATTTCGAATAAAGAAATTTCCAAGGGAAGGGGATTTGTATATTGTATTTAACAGGGCAAGAAGTTAGAAATTTTTAATATGTTCGTCGGGGAGAGGACTCAAAAACACAACAATTTACAGTTTTTCAGAATCATGAAAGATTTTACACTTTTGAAGTTTACTTAGATATCAAAAGTTAGACGATGAATAGCAAAAGAGAGAGCAACAATTCCATCTGCAATCACTTGCGTTGGAAAACGAAAGAAGAAGAGAAGAAAGGGAGAACGAACTTAACATTATACGAATGTTGACGTTTCCTGGATTAAATATACAGGCTTCCCCCGCACATGACTTTTCAACCTTTTCCCAATCAATGGCTTAACCCCTCCTTTTTTAGCCCCCTTGTAAGCGAAATAGAAAATATAAGGAAGGAAAGAATCCGATTAATTTAATATGGGAAGTAATTTACGTTATTCTCAGTGTCATTAAACGAATGAAATAATGTATGGTCGTATTGGCAGGGACATATAAGCATGCATATTATTCTGCGCGCACATTTAACGCTTTTACACGCTACGAAAATATGCAAATTTGCTTGCGTGGCAGTGTCATATTATTCATCGCAGTAAACATGGGTTTCATGTTGGAATTCCATGTGGAAGAACAATACATGGAAAATATTGATATTTTGAAATAGATGTTACAAAACTTTCAATTGATGCCTTTCATGTTTTGTGATACATTTAGCTTGTCAGCGCCCAAGCCAGCCCGCCAACCTGATCTTTTTTGGCATACACACTAGGTCAATGCCAATAATTGCAATCTACTGAATATAATTTGTGTTGCATAAACATCATGTTTGCTTGAAGAAGCTATAGAATAACTAGACGCCTGCTCAGGCGTTCACACTGGGCGCGGTTAGTTAAAAACGCAACTAGTATTTTTGTGTGTATATAATAGAGGTGTGCGGAGATGCAGTAGACGCCAGTTTGCTAAATATAAACTTCAATTAGTTAACAGTGCGTCGAAGGGGGGGGGATTCTCAAAGCATAGGAAGATAGATATATGAACTTTTTCTATTAATGTGTCAATACTGCTACCTGGTTACAAAAATAACCTACTAACTGGGGGACTTTGAACTAGGTGCATTAAAATGTCTGGAAGAGAAATATAGCAAGAGGAATAAGTAATAGTAAGACAATACAGGGCGGATCAGGCGTTCATTACCGCTGGGGGTGACATTATTAAATACAAACAAAATGGACAAAGCATCAGCATATAAATTAAAATATGCACAATAAGCAAACCAAAAGCGAGCTGATCCTAATGTGACTGGATAGAAAACTGAACATTGATGATATTTGTCTTTGTTTAATTGGTGTCACAAAATTGCAAAATTGAACAGATAAAATGTTTTACATCATTTGCCAGGGTAAAACAAGACCTGGCTCGATCTTGGTTAACTTGTGCCCGTGGAAGTGTTATATAAAGGAAATAAGGCTTACCACCCGACAGTTACCATGCTGTAATTTTTGCGACTCCAGGATGGCAGCAAATTGTCTTAAAACCTAGCGTTTAAAAGTACAACCTTTTCGTTGGGGGGGGGGGGTATCTGGTAGAATGGCCCTGCCCAAATCCATTCGTACTAATTATTATAATTGATATGTGTTGGAACAGCATTTATCGTATTTTGTATTGATTTAAACAAAATCAATACAGAATCAAAAAGATCGTACGTAAAACTAAAAAAAACACAAGGAAATGAATTTTTGGCCTTTCTTTATTTTTTTCTAAATTCTTTGCCCAACTGCACCATGACTTTGTTCCCCTGCAAAACCTTTTAATTGCCCTGCAAAACCTTTTGATTGCCCTGCCAATCCGATTTTTTTTTCAAATTGCGTTTTGTGCGGGTGACTGGAGTAAGTGGGTTACTGCGGAAAGCAAAAAATCCCCTGTCTTTTTTCTTCGTCGTTTTTGGGTGTCGCAAACTTCCACAGCCACCCGTACGTTCTGACTCAACATTTTGCCGCCGTTTTAGGAGTGGGCAATATGAATAAGATTTCACTTATATTGGTAGGTTTGCACACTATTCTAGTCCTTTTAGCTTTGTTATTGTGTCCAAGCATTCCAAATACATCGTTCGCACACTATAATTCTAGTCATTTTAGCTTTGATATTTTCTCTAAGCTTTCCAAATATATTTGATTTGTAATGGTCTATCTGAGTTCATGCCATGCGCGCGAAAAACTTAATTTTGTATCTAATCGTGACGCGTGGTTACGACAAATTTCGACAACAAAATGTGCAAATTTGCGTAAACAATCGGTAGAGTTTGATGAGTTTGAATATGCTTGAACGGACTTCATAGATGTATTTATTCCCCTCTCTGGGGCAATGAAATTAAGATTCGTGGCGTAAATTTAGAGAAACTGCTCTAATCTTTAATGAAAATTTTGACTATTTCTGACTTGTGTGCACGAATCAAGCCACGATTCAACCTGTCTCTATTTACTATGATTCAACCGAGCTACCAACTGTATTTCATTTGCAACGCTAAAAAGGTTGCTTGTTTGTGCGAGGCTACCGAATGATACTAAAAAGGAAGCTTGTTGCAATAGTTGAGAAACTCACTGGCACTAGCTTATGAAACTCTGACATGTCTGTTCATGCGAATGTGATAGAAATTGTTATGAAATAATGGTATTGTATTCTTATTTATATATGGCACTTCCCTGTCTATAATAATAAATTTTTTGATACATTCTTTATATTTAAGTAATTAATAAGTGCAGTCTTGTCGCTTCATGCATACAGTACAGATTTATGCGCATAGACCGCACTTTGCCACTTTAATACTCATTTTCTTTATGGAGATATTTTACTGTAATAAGTCAATGGTCAATATAAATCCTGTAGCTATATTAAATTCCTAGTCTAGTTCCGCATTAGAAATCAGTATAATTTGCGTCCAGTATAGCCTGTGGCTGTGAACAGACTGTGCTCGCGATCGCATGAGAGACAGTTGATTTATGGCCGGCATATTGAAAAATAATTCTGTCGCTTTCTATAATAAGCCCCGTGAATAAAATAATAAGTACTGAGAAATAAACTCAGGAATCGAGAATACCGTCTGTTTACAGGAGAAGAATCGAGTTTGTAACGAATATATTTAAACATTAAAAGTATTAAGTAAACAATGTCATGCTATTTACAGGAAGCAAAAGAAAAGCAAAAAATATCGAAGTTCATGCAATCTATTCCAATGCTTCCTCTTTAACTGAAATCTTCTTTTGAATGAAATTTTTATAAGCAATTGAATTAAAAAACTGGTGTTTGTTTTGGAAGAAAGTTTATACAGTAGACGTGGTATTACTATTAGTTAATAAACAGTGAATAATGCATTATACATTACCAGTACATAGTCATATAATTCAGTCATTCGAATATTTAAGATTCAATTAAATACAGCTCTATTTCCTCTATAACCATATTATGCATTTAAACTTGAAAAAATGGTTAGTGTGAAAGTGGCTCCGACCAGACATTTTGAGTATCTGTGTTAATTAAAGGTGCGAATAAGTAGTTTACCCCCATGAACTTTGCACTATCATTGGGATCTCTGAGTTGAAAATTGATAGTATTGTCAAACTTTTTGGTCTATTTAAAAAATAGTTCTATTTTAACTTTTTTCTTCCTTTTTGAAGTGTTTCCATCGTTGGTTATTTAATACAATTTTGTAGTTAACTTCCTCAAAACTTACGAGCAGTTAAGTTTTGAATTGCTTCGCAATCTTTGTGACTGTTTGGGACATTGTATATTCGGAGAGATGCGGGTGTCTATTTTTTCAAATGCCAGATACCCATGCAAATAATAGGCAGCTTTTCAGAACACTGACTTCTGTTTATTTAATTTGACAATTGCCTTTGTGTTTTATAAATAATGGAATTGGTTCCTTTTTGGTAAACCTTCATGCACCAATTGGAAGAGGTGTTCTGAATAAGCTGCGTACTTACTGACTGCTGATACTATATATTCATGCAGATGTAATTTTAATAGCAATTATTTGTAATTTTAAGTCCTGTCTTTTGGTTCCTTGAAGTTCTAGGATTTTGTGATTTCGTATGGATACTACAGTAATATCTACTATATTGCATTTTTACATTCCAAAATGATTGTACATTCTAACGACAGTTCAAAAAACAAAAAGTCATGTTAGGTTTCTGTACATCAGTTTACGGAGATAAAAATAATGAATTGGGAAAAGATCGTAAACTATGACAGCTATTTTATTTTACCTCACTACATGATGACTAACAAGAGTGGAATATTTTCATTTTACCTTATTGATTTGTTTTCCAAAAAATTTGCATTTCAGATTCTCAAGATAATTTTTAACTCTTCGTTTCAAACATGTCAGCTGTTCCATTGGAAAGCGAAGAAAAACGAGGCTACATTTGTATGCAATCTATTGTGACTGATATCATAAGTGAAGGACTGAGAAATATTTTTAAACAAGAATGGAACAATCGTTACCAGGCCACGGTCGGATCATGGGATGACACGAACGCAAGTGGTCAGCAGTTGTTTCATCTGGAGAAAACGCGATTAAGACCTAACAAGAGCTTGCACCAGTCAAAATTTCAACATGGAGATACAAATCAGTGGGATTGTTCTGTGCTTTTTGACGCTATTCTCGACTGGAACTCCATTGGTAAAGCAAGTCTTAATCCAATAATAAAGACAGCAGTTGACAATCTCCGAATTGTACGAAATGAAATAAAGCCTGCTGATGAAGCCAAGTTGTCTGATGCCGACTTTCAAACCATGATCACTCGTGTAGAAACTTCATTTAAAGCTTTAGGTCTTCCAATTAATGACATCACTCGAATTAAAGTTGAGAGAAATCGTTACAAATCCTTTCAAGATCTACCTTCAAGGCCAACTCACGAAGTTGTTTACCGTTCAGAGAAGATGCGTGAAATAAATCAAGACCTCCAAAAGTTGTACAGCGATAACGAGGGTAAACTTACATATTTCTATATTTCTGGAAATCCCGGAAGCGGAAAGTCTCAGCTAGCCAGGCAACTGTGTGAGGATATGTTCAAAGGAGTAAACTTGCAAACAGAAACGACATTTGTCATGACCTTGAACGGAAAGGATTTGGATTCTCTTCTCTACTCGTATGAAGATTTTTGTCGACGTCTCAAATGTGACGAGGGTGTCTTGGGAAATATAATAAATTCAACCAAACCAAAAGATCAAAAGATCAAAGCTTTAAGATCACTGATAACTACAAGAATTAAGAATTGGAAGAGATGGTGGATTATCGTGGACAATGTGGACAATCTCCGGGACATTTCGCCTCTACTACCTCAGTTAGGTAACGAAATTTGGAATAATGGTCAAATTGTAATAACAGTACAGAACACAGATTCAGTTCCGTCTGAAAGTTTGTCAACTAAACATATCTCTCTCAGTGTTGGTATGAACGACCAAGAATGTCGTCAGCTACTTTCCCAATTATCAGGAACTGATCCTAATGATCCATTATTAGATGAAGTTGCCGAGAAGTTAGATCGTCAACCTCTGGCAATGGCAGCAGCTGGTGTGTACATGAGGATAAACATGGAGAGCGATCTTTCTCAAGATTTTTCGTGGCAAAAATATTTAAAAAAGTTAGACACAGGAAAAAGAAAAGTCACAGAAGAACCACTCTGGCAAACCAATTCAGCGGCGTATTCCTCCACCATGTCTGCAGCAGTGTTGTTAGCTGTTGGAAAATGTGCAGAAACCAATTTCATTCTGAACCACACATTCTACCTTTTTTCCATGATCTCGTTTGAACCATTACCAGTTGATATTATTGTCAAATACATCCAGGAACTTGATCAAAACTGTGATAAACAGGAAATTTATCTTGCCATTGAAAAATGTTCGCTGTTTCTACTTACCGAAAATGGAGATCGCGATGTTCGTCTACATCGCGTTGTCCATGAAGGAATTAAGATATTTTGTGATAGCAAAGGAATTGATATTGAAGACAATTCACAGAGCGGAATTGACGGTAACAGACAAAAGATTGATCTTGCTGGCAAGGTTCAAAATGTTGCTAAAACGCTTTATTGTTTCAAAGGCAGAGATGATAAAATTAAGATGGTTCCACATTTGCAAGCATTTAATGCGGCACTTAAAAACATGTTTCCTGAGCAAGTCACACTGTACTCAATTTTGTCCGGCTTTGAATATGATCAAATTTTTCCAATATTGAACTTTTTTTCAAACACTTTACGCAATCATTGCGAGTATAAACTATCTTTGGAATTTCAAAATTTGAATCTTCAAATTTGGAATGGTTCGGAAGAAGACCTTAATGTCTCTGATATTTACAATGACCTCGGATTGTTATATAGTATTTTGGGTGACCTGGAACGGGCTAAGCATTATGTTGATCGAGCACTGGAAATTGCGAAAAACAAATTAGGTGTATACCATGTGAGTGTTGCTGCTTTATACAACAATTTAGGTAGGGTGTATGGAAAACAAGATGAACTGGAACAGGCAAAGGATTCTAATGAACGAGCACTGGAAATTCGGAAAAACAAATTAGGTGAAGACCATGTGGATGTTGCTCTTTCATACAACAATTTAGGTGCAGTGTATCGCAAACAAGGTCAACTAGAACAGGCAAAGGATTATTGTGAACGAGCACTGGAAATTCAGAAAACCAAATTAGGTGAACACCATGTGGATGTTGCTATTTCATACAACAATTTAGGTGCGGTGTATCAGCAGCAAGGCGAACTGGAACAGGCAAAGGATTATTATGAACGAGTACTGGAAATTCAGCAAACCAAATTAGGTGTAGGCCATGTGGATGTTGCTACTTCATACAACAATCTAGGTATAGTGTATCGCAAACAAGGTCAACTAGGACAGGCAAATGATTATTATGAACGAGCACTGGAAATATTAGGTGCAGTGAGACAGAACAGTGAGAAAGATGGAAATGTTGCTGCATTGTCAAATCTTTCTTCCGGTAAGCTTACTATTAGAAACTAGAAGCGTTCAATCATGCAACTGATGTCGCTTTGCTGCGGGTTTTAAGTATGAATGTGATTGTCCACTGCATGCCTATGTTGTTTATCTAATTTATCTTTGAGGTTACAAGTATGATGACAAATTTAGATAATGGTACTGCATGAGCAAATTTAGAAAGGAATTATAGCAGCTTTGGCATGATGAAGATTAACATGCCATGTGACGTGGTAATTTGATTAATTTTTGATCGAGAATTAATTTGAAAATTTTATCGGTATTTATATGCTTTGCTGAGCTATAGGGCTAGACGATATATTTTAGTCTTAAAAGACACATTGTAAATATATAAAATAGTTTTATTATCGTTTAATTATTGTTGAGAATGTTTCGCCAACTGCATTTTGAGAAATTGGTTTTAACGTATTCTGCCTTTCTGGTATTCAGATCTAAATGTCGAGGAATATTCAGAAAATGCAGATCTGATCCAAGGGATGGAGTCTACTGCAGGTAAATTGCTTTAAGGTTTTTACAGTTTAAAATGTATTAAACAATCAATTAATGCTTTTCTTCTTATGCTAACATAGTTATTAATCAGTTGTGGCTTTCAAGAGATATTTATATGGACCCTATGTGCTTGGCGTAAATAGGATACTATCATTATATTTGAATAGAACAAGTTTGTAGATAACAATGTATGAATTCAAGTTAATGAGACAACACGTTATTTGGTACAGTCCGTTCTGCGCATGCGTAAATTGGAGTCTCTTGTCCATTATACAAACAGCTTAATTTAGTCCTACGGTCTTGCAAAGCCTGATCCTGCTATTTTGACCATTTATATTACTCTAGAAGCATGAAAATATATATAGTTGTCGCCACTTTGTCAGTAAAGTTCATTATTTTGGATACAAGAATGTAAACAAAGCTGACATGTGTGAACGGACTGTACCGCATCATGCAGTTATAATAATCGACAAGCAGGAAAGGTCCACAGCCACCAAAATAGTAGGACAATATTTAATCGATCAAATTCAAAATATTTCCGGATACGTGTAGATTGAATACAATTTGCGCCACCTATGAAATCACTATCCCGACACTTGGAATGGCTGACCAGTCATATTTTAACGATGAATATACGCAGAGATTCCTCCTACCCATTCCTCTATGTTACGCGTTTGGAGGAACTGATCTTATTGACAATATATGTATTATAACTTCAAATAAAAAATGTTACGCAGGACTATCCAAGAAGGACAAGCAGTGCCGTAGGAAGCTTTTTCGGATTAGCGGGGAGGGGGGGAGGGGGTGGCTGAAATTCACCGAAAATTTACCGACAACGGAGGACAAAAATACTAAACCGAGCAAGCGCGCAATGTTACTAGTCCGTTGCGCATTTCGGTTCAGGCGAAAATGTTGTATTTGTGAAGCCTCAGAAGTGCATTTTCCGTGCTTCCTGAGAGGAGTTTTATTAAAAAATTTTGAAGTTTCTAAAACCTAAGAATTCAAGATCTTTAACGCCCTTTTAAGGTGGTCGTATCCCCACCCCCAAGTTTTGAAACAATATTGCCCCGTATACAATTATGCAAGCGTCAGTGTATTTGGTGAATTAGTTTTGTTCCTTTTGATATATATACACGATGAGCAAGTAACGACAAACTATTACAGATGAGTTGATTGTAGTTGGTTCTGCAAGAATGATAAATAATGATTATATTATATTAGTTGTTTCTGAAATTAACGTATTCAAATATTCAGATTTAAATGAAAGTGAATATTCAGAAAGTGCAGACCTGAACCAGGGGATAAAGCCGAACCTAGGTAAGACGTTTAAAGTTTTTAGCGTAATTTCAAATAAACAATCAATAAATTGTTTCTATGCGTTTCCTAGAATCGCGATCACATGAGGTCCTGGTTTAATTGTCAATTATGCGTTCAGAATTCTATAAATTGACCTTACATGCTTGGCATTAACTAGAATACTGCTCCACATCGGTCAACATATGCTTGCGGATAATTTAAAGTTGCGCGGACATCTTTCAGCAATTTTGAAATATTTCGTTCTATTTCAATATATTCAGATCTAAACATGTGTATAAAATGCCTATTAAGCAATTTTAACTATATGTAATATTTCTTGCAAATCCCAGAAACAAAGCAGAAACATGAAGAAATCGAACAAGAAAAGGAGAAAATCTTGTTTAAAGACACATTCCTTGACTCTGAACTAAAGCTGAAAGAAAAAGTTCACGAAGAGCTAAGAAGGTACTGATTAGTATATGACCATGCATATTTACCAAATTTAGTTGCACTACATCGCGATGAGATATTCTCTATCTATAATTCTATGAAAGCAAGACATATTTCCTGGATAAAATTTGGTGGCTGTTTCTGCAATACTAATATGAAATTCCATATATCTAGTTTTCCTTGGCTGTGTGGAGCATACGGTCTGGCTGGTCCAAACAGAAAGATTCGTCGTCTACATATTTACCTCACAGTTAAAAGGGGAATAAAGATATCCGATGTACAACGTGACCTTAAAGACAAGTTTAAGTGTGTCGCTGAAGAGCACTTTGAACTTCTGCAAGAACCTAAAAGAAAACCAAAAATAAAATTCTTGGGACAAGTTCTGAAGAAATTGTGTTGTTCGAAGGCATCATCTGGCAAGCCGGCACCTGGTGGTGGTGTATATCCTTGCGATAACCTTACGTCAAGCAATCCAAACCCTTTGCGAGTGCCCGAGGAAAACGAGAGAGATGATGTACCCGGGCAAGCAACCGGAACCGGAACGTTAACCATGTTCTGCGCTCCCAATGGACAACATTATGCACTTACCTGCTTTCATGTTGGCTGTGCAAATGATCAAAGCGCTTTTAACGCCGCATTTAATAAAGTAGAAGGTATCGTGGAGATCCATAATTCGCTTCCACGTTATGCAAGTTATGCAAGGACGAAGAATTATTATTTTATAGATCGCAATGAAGAGAACAAGAACAACGAGGCAATCTTGTTTGGAGACGATGGAAGCAACTACACACGTCTTGGAGATTTTGACAATTATCATTTTGATAATAAATGTGACATTTTGTCGCTAAAAGTTTTCGATGACACTGAAATCAATTGCGAAATAGAGAGTGTAACTTGTCTGGATTGGGAGAGTACTCGGAATGAATTGCATGATATGGTTTTTCATAGTACTGATCCAGTGAGAGTGGAGAAAACCGGCTATACTTCATCCTTAACTCGAGGTCATATTGTTCCATACGATTTTAGTTACAGCCAGGAAAAGAAGCCATTATTCCAGGATGCATACCTTGTTAAGGGAAATGATGGTCCATTTTTGAAAGGCGGCGATTCGGGTTCTCTTGTTTTCTTTTATGACAAGAATAATCAGAAACGGGTTTTTGCCTATGGTGTTTGCGAAGTTGATGAGCTTTCCTTACCAGGACTGTGCCATGAGGCTAGTAGTACTTGGGTTGAAACTGAGGATGAGAATGTGTCTGACGATGATTTTGCATTCGGAGAAGAAGGTTGTAATTCGGAGCAATACTTTATCTGTTTTAGATTAGATACCGCTTTGAAGCAGCTAAACCTTGATCAAGCAGCGTGTTTTAACACATGTGGTAGTAACTAAAATTATGCTAGTTATGTGATATATGGATGACAAGACACATGAATGTATGACGCTATTTTCGTGGTTTAATATCTGTAATGACATCATATCACAGCTCTTTCAAAGAACATTGTAAAGAAATTACGACACCTTTGAACATATATAACGACACGCAATGATAATTTTATTTACTTTTTCTGCTCTGAAGAAACTAGCACAAAAATGCCGCACAAGAAGATCTAAAGCAATGGGTGTCCGACCGTCAACTGGTCTTAAATCAGAGAGTAAAACATGCAAATACGCATGAGCAGATACATGCACGCTTTGCGTACCTATTTTTGTATCTGCGCAGCAGATATAATGCTATGACCTTGTTAATGTTAATGTTAATGTTAGTGTTAGCTTTTAGATATGCAGCGGTGAGCCTATATCAGCGAATCAGCGACGAGCTTACAACCTCGATTAAATCAAACAATCAATCATCTTTTTAATCATCATAGGTTAAAAAGTTACTATCCTATGTTGTGTGACGCGAAATTTCTGACTTGCGAAATTTCTGACTTGCGAAATTTCTGAATTTTGTGGTTCTGCTCATGCGCAGAGATGCGCATGATTGACTTCCGGTCAGAAATTTCGCAACTCCTCAAGCTTGCAGCAACACGTGTATTCTCTAAAGCATTTTCACAGCATTTTTCAAAGATTTTTAATTTACAAATGGCGAAGTTTGCAACTGACCCTGTCACTGGCTATCCTGGTGTTTCTTCGACAAAGCCACAATCGACAATCTGCAAAAATAAGGTATGTAGAACTCGGTTCAGTTCGATCGGACTGTTGCTTGTCTATGTTGTGTGGATGCAGAGTCGCAAGACGATACTAGTTTATTGTTATTTTCCTTCTATTTTTAACTTATGCAGGAGAAAAATCATTCACTTAAACCATAAACATTGTTGGTTTATTTAAATGTTATTGGTTTGTTATTAATATAGACTTCTGTGCAAGATGTTTATCACTTCTTGAAGTCAAGACGCGAGGCTTCTCCTCACTTCGCCAATCTTGACAAGGTTGCCAAGAAAAAAGCCATCCAGACGCTCTCTGAATTCTCTAGAAACTTTGTGTATGAAGGTATGATATTAACTTCCTATGGGCCATGGCAGTTTCGTACGTGATTTCTTGTTTTATGATACTTTTATTGAAACACATTTTAACTTGTTTTCTCATCAATATAATTGTTTTAGTATAATTTCAGTAGTAAAATATGCATAAAATTAAATACAACATGCGCTTCCGTTATTAATATAATGTACTTCCTTTTTCAATACCTAATGTTTAATGTATGCTAAAATATTAATCGTGAAGATCGTTTATAAAACAACAAAGTCTATGGCCGAATGGCACTGGAAAACATGCGGCTAAATTGAGAGTTGGCACCAGCGCCGCCATCTTGAATACTAACTGAGTTGGGGCTTGGGGTTGGGGCTTTTGACCTCTTATTTGTTAATATATCCTCACAAGTGTTTACAAATAATACGGAAATTATAGCTTTGAGCTTGTTCCACGTGCTTTATACAACCGGCCTACGTTTGTTTTTCACACAGTATTTTCTTTTAATTTTTTACTACTTTTGGACTCTTTAGGCAATAAAGTCCGGATTTAATGTGATTTAATATTTAAAGTAGAATACAATGTTCCATTGGAGTATACAACTGATGCTATAAAAGACAATTTTAAGGTTGTATAGTTTAATTGTTTGGAACATCCTACATGTTATTTTAACAGGATTAAATGCTATTTACAGGTATCTTTTCTCAAAAAAAGTTCCAAGAGGCTGGCACCCTCTAACCTTAATCAGTTTAGTCGAGGGTTAGGTTGATTTAATTAGATCCCAGACTTCCGCGTGCTTAAATTCAAGATGGCGGCGCAGGTGCCAACTCTCGATTTAGCCGCATGTCGCTGGAAATACTTAAAATTTACAAGAAAGATCATGCAGGATATAAATCAAACAATTTTAAATGTTTAAGAAAGGTTATTGTTGTCATGATCATGTTAAATGTGAATGAACTTATGAACGTCTTTGGCAACTGCAATTTGCCGCTCTTTGCTTGTCACTCGTAAGTTTTAAATTTGTCAAACAAATTGTTAATAAATTAATTGCCCAACATTTCTTACCTTTAAAAGTTTAACCCCATATTTTGTTGCTAGTTTTGTGTTTTGTGGAACTGCATTATCCTTTATTTCTTTAATTTCATGGAGAGAATTTGTCACTACAAAACGACTTTGGGAAGCCATTTTGAAAGAAAAGCATTTACTACACCGGCTAGTAAATAAATGCCTCAGATTTACTGCTCAGCCAACCAATCAAAACACTTGAAAGGCATTATTTACTACTGATATCATACTAATTGTTATTATTTACTTGAGTGGATGGATAATCTGTGAATTATCTTATCCTTACTCGGTGTCTTTGCTTGCTTGGTATCATTGGCAATGGATAATCTGTGAATTATTTTATCATTACCGTGTATCATTGGTATCATCCTTACCGTGAATATTTGCTTGGTATCATATTTAGCAAACAATTCCAACTTATTGAAAGATGTAACTAGGAGCTGTAAGTTATATACACACAACACACTAAAAGACTGTAATACATTAAGACACTACTTAGATTGAGTTAGGGCCACATGGCTATCTCTTTGTTTACTTACGATGTGTAAACTAGCACGATAGCATCACCACACAGCCTGTAAACACACTATCTCTTTACCCCTTCAGTAAGGTGATCATTCCATTTTTTATTATAGATTTCAGTGACACTCTGTACTACATGCCAAAACAAGGAAAGAAAGCTGAAAACCAGTCAGTTGGCAAAAAGATAAAGGTGCTATTCACCAGGGACGAGGTTGGTAGAGTATATATTATACAGTAGATGTGTCAGTGGAGGCAGTCAATGTCAATTGACTTCTCTTCTCGTGATGAGTAAACAGGCTGTGTGGTGCACCATGCTATCGTGCTAGTTTACACGGCGTAAGTAAACAAACATCTGGCATTAGGGAGAGTAAAGTTTCAAAGTAGAGCACAATTTGTTGCAGATTGACCGTGTACTTCATGATATCCATGGCAACGGGACGGTAGGGGGCACATGGGTGAGAAGCGCACTCAGGCAACATTTCAGAGCGCTTTCATTGGAGAACAATCACTGAAGATGTAAAGGAGTTTGTAAGTGTGTAAAATTATCATTGGGGTAAAATCACACATAAAATAACATAGAATCTCACACACCTCTGCTGCATTGTTTTTTAGATCGCAACTTGCTCTCAGATGCCAAAAAGTTCAAAAGATCAAGACGGTGGTGCCTGAATTGAAGCCTGTATATGTAAGTGTCATAAGAATTACATTCATGTAGTCAAAATCAAATCTACTTTATTTAATTAGTCGTATGACTAAAAACAAATGTTCTCAATAGGACATGACAATTGGAAAAGACTGATTGGACTATTTTCTTTTGCTTACAGGCCAAGCAGCCCTGGGAGCTTGTTGGTATAGACCTCATTGGCCCATTCAAGGAAACATCGACAGGTTTTAAATATATCATGTCAGGGTCCTGTCTATTCTCGAAGTGGGTCGAGGCTGAGCCTATCAAGGCTAAATCTGCTGAATGTGTATATCAAGTACTGGTCAAGTGGATACATCGCTGGGGTGCCCCACTTAAGATTCTGAGTGACCAAGGGAAAGAGTTCACCAACAATGTATATAATATTTTATTTTATATCAATCTAATCTTTATTGAAGTGAAATACTCCTATAGGTGCACCAGAACTCCTAAATTTTTGGGCGCGCACATCAATTTTGAGCTCCTCCCAAGTTAGGGGCCTGACCTGGTGAAACATGTCCATTAATACTTAAACCACATAATTTTTCAGTAGCTGAATGATTTAATATTTCAGAAGTTCAGTATCCACCATCGTGTCACGGCTGCTTACCACCCCCAGACAAATGGTCAAGATGAGGACATTACCAAGGGGAGTAGCATGAATACAGAGTGAAAAAAAACATAATATCAACGATCTGTGGGTCATGTTATCACGATGTTAGCAGGTATTAAATCAGACTGTTTGTATTGTGTTTCAAGATCTACCAAAAAGCAAAAGTAATCAGGGAGGAATAAATCATTTCCAGCATGCTAATAATGCATGTTCATGTAGCACATGGTTATTAATATTATTTAATTATGTTTTGTTGCAGTGGAAGAAATACGGCTGTGTGTAAAGTCTGCCTAAAGGATGACAATGACGACTGGCTTGGCTGTGACCGATGTGGTCAATTTTTTCATGCAAGCTGCATTGGTGTGGACATGGCGACAGCCTTTTCACAAAACTTTTTTTGTTAATTTACACTATGTACAAAGTAATCGCTGTAATTAAACTGGATGTATATATGTAAACAATTATGTAAAAATAAATAATAGATTTTCCTGTCCAATCTGACACCTACAACTTAATTGTACTGGCAGTTATTACATATTATAGCAATAAATTTATTGCGATGTGGGTAAAGAAGTTTTTCTCAACCGAAAAGAGAGAAAATAAATTTCTTGACGTTTCGAGCAAAGTCAGGAGGTTAGTAATGGTGAAGAAGTTTCATTTCTCTCTTTTAGGTTGAGAGAAAATTATTTACCCAAATCGTATTATTCCTGCAACCGGGTTTGAAATAATGTTCAGAAAATATGCCTAATTTTGCAAGAAAACATAAAATTGAGTTATATTTTCAAATTGAAAATTGCCGGTAAGATGCTAAAGCTGCTGGCCATCGCAGGTAGCCAGCTGCTATTTCTAACTCTGCTACAACCTCAGCCAGTGGACCCCCACCTTGTTTGAGTACTAAATTTATTGTTGAAAATTACTACCACTTCTAGCCCGTGGTGGACAGATTCAAGTGGACTTAGCTCAAGCAAGAATTCTAGCTAACTGATTTACTAAATTTCGAGTCTGAAGGGACCGGTCATTAATTAGAGGGGGGAGGGCTGGTGCAAAAAGTAAAATCCATAGCAAATTTTGTATTTTAATATATGACAAATAATACTTAAAAAAACCGGATGCATCACTTTGGGGAACATGGCATATTTCAAAGTGAACATGGCATATTTCAAAGTGAACATGGCATATTTCATTTGCACCAGCCTTCCCTCCCCCAACTTAATTAATGACCGGTCCCTAATTTAGATACTTTTTCTGAAATG
Organism: Trachythela sp. YZ-2020; assembly: GCA_016169945.1. NCBI lineage: Eukaryota > Metazoa > Cnidaria > Anthozoa > Malacalcyonacea > Clavulariidae > Trachythela > Trachythela sp. YZ-2020. The sequence continues at coordinate 3,811,244 of JADLSH010000311.1, read as the reverse complement.
ATCTTATAGATTACTGGATTAGGACTGTTGTCTTTGATATAAGGTTTGTATAATTTTAATGTATTGCATTTGGTGCTTACATGCTGCATTTTTAATAATTTGAACAGAAATTTATACAGTATGCCACTGCTTATAGCCAATGGTCTACACCATCACCATTTTGAATGTAGCCATGTACCATTGAATTTTACTGACCAAAAGGGTTTTGCCCAAGGATGGCAATGAGGGGGTGAGAGCAATGCCCAAGTAACTTAGTGTAATAGTGTTCACCCCTGCTTTAATATACTTCAATATTAAGCAGTCGAGGTTTAGCAGGTTAGCAGCATATACACTACCGTGTGTTGTGGCTGTTCTGCACAAATATTGTTTACAAAATATTTGAATTTGAATTTGAATTTATTAATAAAAACGCATTGCAATCAAAGATTGAATTGCACGATTTTACAATGATATACTATAAGATATATATATACATATTATACAATTGCACTAATGTAATTTGTTCTATGAAAAGGACTTAATTGCATATGGTATAAAACTATTCCTAAAACTTTCTGTTCTAGTTTTAATTAACGGTAAGCGTTCATTTCGCAGTTTATATTGGTAATCATGTCTAGATGGTAATAATTGAAAGAGACTGTTAGAAGGCTTATTTATACGATTGAAATATTTACAGCATAAAAGTTCTCTTCTTTCTTTCAGTGACATTAAACCAGTAGTTTCACGATTTCCTGTGTATGAATAGGACTGGCAAATAATTCGGAGGGCCCATTTTTGTACAGTTTCAACTTTATCACAGAGGTATTCGGGAATACCAGAATGCCATATCGGGCATGCATACTCAAGTACAGGTCGGATATGCGAACAATATACCTTCACTAGATCAGAAACTTTGAAGCCAGATCGCTTTAAAACCCTTAAAAAGAACAAACATTTACATGCTTTGGTACATACTTGGTGGATATGCTCATTCCACGACAAGTCACTGGTAATAGTAAGGCCAAGTAGCTTAGCTTTGTTGACAATATCCACATTTTGCTGGTTGATCATTAGCTGATTACCCAGATCAAAAGATGAGTTCGAGAAAGAAATTCTCAATTCTTTTACCTTTCCCATTTAGTTCCATATGATTTCTTTCAACCCACTCGATAGTTCTAGATAGCGCTGAATCAAGTTTAGATCTTGTGTTTTGCAGTACAATTTCAAATAGAGTAGAATCATCCACATATTTAACTGTGTTCCTACAAGGTTTCATATCATTGATCATCACCAGGAACAACAGAGGACCAAGTTTGGTACCCTGTGGTACTCCCGCATGAACATTTACCCAATTGGAAGTACATTGATTTAGCTTGACACGTTGTTGGCGGCCAGAAAGAAACGCAATGATCCAGTTAATCAATACCGGATGGACATTCATGTATCTTAATTTGTCAATCAGCAAATTATGGTCGATCTTATCGAATGCTTTAGAAAAATCTAGTAAACATACTCTGACCAAGGTTCCGGATCTATCAAGTGCCTCGAACCACTGATGGATCATAAACATCAGAGCATCAGTGGTGCAAGAGTTTTTTATAGAGCCAAACTGGCAAGGGTCTATCAGGTGGGATATCGAGTCCAACAGCCATTTACAAATGAAGGACTCCAGAACTTTACTCATTACAGGCGTCAGGGAGATTGGTCGAAGATCGGATTCGGCATGCCTAACTGGAGTCGTTTTAGGGCACGGTATAACATCTGCGCTTCTCCAAATTTCTGGCAAACATGCTTCCTCAACCGAAGCATTAAAAATGGAACACAATGGGAGGCTTAGGATGTGTGAAAAATCCCTTAATATCCAATTAGGGAGATTATCAGGGCCAGTTGCTTTGTGATATTTAATTCGCGGCCCACTTCGTCCACTGTGATTCTGTATAAATTCGGGATGTCAGTAGTAATTGGCACTGCACTTAATTTAGGTATATCAGTAGTTGCCTGAATAAAACAGTTGTTGATATGGTTTGCAAGGTCAGCACCCTCAAGCCAACGATTGTCGTGGAACATGCTGGTCATTTTATTGGTATTATTCATGCCGGCAAGTCGTTTCACTTCTTTCCACCATCTCCGTGTATCAACATTTTCACATTGTTTTATTTTTGTTTCCAAATAGCGTTGTTTAGCCTTCTTCACTTCACGATTAACTTTATTCCGTAAGGAACGGTATTCCGATGAATGTGGGCCAAGTTCTTTCCAAATTTTTTGTCGATCGACTATTGCCTGCTTGATTTTAGCAGACATCCAAGGTTTGTCAGTTGAATGAGTTTTAATTACTTTAAGCGGTAACGTTTCCTCTATAATGTTCCTCAGTATACGATCGAGAATTTCATACTTTTCTTGGCACGAAGGTGAGTAAAGAAGTGTTGTAAAATTGACTGACTTCAGTTTTTCGTGGAAACGTTGCTTATTCGCCATACTAGCATCTCTTATGATGGTTTTAGTGGTCTTTCCTTTAGGACGATTTATTAAGGGAGATAAAAGGACAGTATTATGATCGGAGCTTCCAACGGGGGGAATAACTTCGGCTTGATCATAATACTTATGGAGATCAGTTAAAACCAAATATAATATATTTGTTCCTCGAGTTGGCGAACTGACCATTTGTTTAAGATTGAACGACGATCGCAAATCCCGAGGATTAAAATGATTAAAATCGCGCAATAGAATAACGCCAGCATTGGGAAAGGATTCAAGAGCCGTGTCTAGGGATTCCTGAATATATTTTTTGAGGAGTTTGTTGTCATTTCCAGGAGGATGATAAACCACACCCACAAGTAGAGAATTGATTGAACGCCGCAGGCGATGTGGTCGGAGTACAAGCCACAATACTTCAAATTCGTCTTTCTCAAGATCTTCCAGATGTACAAATTTAATATTTTCTTTCACAACACAGCAAACCCCGCCGCCGCGTCGACCATCAAGACGGTCTTTACGTATGAGTTGAAAAGACGGCATGGACACGATCGTATTATCAATGCAAGGAGATAGCCAAGTTTCTACTATAGCGACAAGATCAACTTGGTTTGCTGAAATCACCGAATAAACTTCATGGTGTTTGTTTAGGAGGGAACGAATGTTAGTTAGCATTAATTTAGGAAGATATGACTTATTTAGTCTCGAGTAGTTAAACTCATTTCTTAATGATCTAGCATTAATCGTTGCAAAATTTAACATAACAGAATCTGAGATTGAGACAGTATTTATATTATTAAACGATGCAAATGTAGGAATAGAAATACAATTACATGTATTATGACCAGTTGGACTCGTCCGGAAAGATGTGATATACGGACTTAAACCAACGTTCCATGCGTCGCCGTATAAACCAGATCTAGATATTTGGCCCAACTCATTGACCTGTTGTGATAGTTGGCCCAAGCCGTTGGTCTGTTGTGATAGTTGGGGTGAAACCCCAATCGATGATGCGTAATGGTATGCATTTTATTCTTCCGCTTATTTTTCCTGTCACTGCGCTGTGTAATTCTTACTGGGATATTTTTCCCGTTCAGACTCGAATTCACCGTGTATTCAATGGAACTATGATTGCGATTTAATGCATCATTGCTTGTACTACCAAATTCCTTAGGATTTAACTGATTGTTCCCAAGTACTGTGATTTCAATAGGATCTTCACTGATTGCACAATCAATTGTTGCATTTACAACAGGTTTCACATCCGAAACACAATGAAATGGGATAGATGTGTTAATTGAATTTAAATTTGCGTTCGTGATGTTGGCAAGATTGCTAAAAACAGAGTTTTCAACAGAATTTGTAACTACATCGTTCGATCTGCTGTGGTATGCCTGTACAAAGATAGTATGGGGCCATGAATGTCATTTGTTTGGCCACAATTCTTAAAGGTCAATCAAAATCATGTGTAACTGATTTTCCAGAGACTAAAATAAAGTAAAAGTCTCATTTACTAATAAACAGCAAATAAACGTCCCTACCATGGATTTCTGTCAAGGAAGAAGCTATAAACCAATGACATATTTCTGAATGTCGAAGTCTAGTGACCTGGACTTCATCGATAAAAACGCTCAATAATTATTAAACTTTCCAAATAAACTTTAAAAAAATCAGCCAGATCGTTCTGTCGAGTGTTAGTTTAGTTACCCTTTATAATCTGGCTTCAAAATGTTAAAAACATTTCTTATTGTTGGTCATAGCGATATCAGGGTCGTTTCAACCGAGTCAGATATTTCACAAGGGTCATGTATTTCGCGCTTACACGCGCGAAATTAATGACTCGTCAAGCTAGGTCAGAAATTTTGCAGAGGTCACAAATTTCGCTTGACACCGGGCGTAAGTCCGTGGCGAGGGTACTAATTTTGCTTTTCAGGAGAGCTTGCTGCAGAGATGCCAAAGTCATCAATAATTGCGGGGACGTCACTATGGCTTACCGGTGGACCTCCCCAGGGCTCTCACATCCTGTTGTTAGGAAATCCTTAGATTCAGGGTAAAAATTCCTTAGATTGACTAAAATTTCCTTAAAACCGTGACCGAGCCTGGTTCCCAGGAATATGACGCCTGGAAACTAGTGTAAAAAGGCGGGAAAAAGGCAGGGGAAAGGCGGGAAAATGTATTTTGTTATCATCAGTCATATAGACAATATAAACAAGTGTAAAACAACTGTCAACACTAGTCAGACTCATATTAATAACAACAATTTTTATTTGTTGTCACATTTTGTTCAATTTTCATGATTTTTGTTAATAAAAGTAAATATTTCAGATAAAATTCAGAATTCCTTAGAAATTCCTTAAAAAATATAATTCCTGAAACAATTCCTTAAAAAAGTAAAAAAAGGTCGAAATTTCCTTAGCTTAAAAGTGAGAACCCTGGACCTCCCACTGATCTCAAAAGTATGGCGGGTTGTCAGGAGTGGGAATGAGCGAGTTTTTATTAAAAACAGTCGAGTTTTCAAAATAGTTTGAAGAAATTGACAATAAAGGCAATAATTTGTAAATGTTAAGAAGAAATATATCATGCAAGAAGTCAAGTCACGGCAATAACTAGGCTAACAACAAGGTAATTTGTTTTTATACATTGTTTATGTCTTTGTCGGTTTAAAAAATGTTGCCAACACTCACTGCCTTCCATTTTAATGTCAGTGTAGCTGTGTTGATGTAAGCTTTTTAGATTACCCGATCACCACAAAGAGACCAGAATTACCGTGCGTTTAAAAAAATCATTTTATATTAAAGTCAACTAGAGTATCATTTACTTGAAGAGCAGTTCAGTTTATAAACATTTCAAAAGGTTTCGGCAAACGTCTAAGATCCAATTTTTGAAAATAATTACGCTTATAGAATACATAATAACATATCTACATTTTATCTTTCGGGAATTGAAAATTTTGTAGTTGAAAGTATTTATTTTTCAAGTCATTTTTTTTTTAAAAATATAAAAAACATACGAAATTAAAAAATGTTTCCGTATATCCATGACGACCACAGAGATGGCGACAACTAATTTCGCCACAGCGTTATATCGCGCCCAGCGGTCTGCTAAGTAAGTACCAATACTTCCTGTACAAAAGCGCATAATCATTCACCTTATTAAGGCGAGGCGAGGTACAATGTGATATGATACTTGGATTTTTCTATTTATATTTTCTTCAAAATATTTTGGACCTAGGCTATAGTCGTTCTTTTTAAAAATGCGAGGGCCGGGGTTGCTGCATGCATGTATTTCTAGTAAAAGATTTCTTAAAACGTTCAGTTTTCACTTGCGGGCTCTCACAGCAAATTCTACGTAAATTCTACGCACTTGATTTGATTCTGTGAAGTATCTGCCGAAGTGGATGATTCGTTAGCAACATAACTTTATTGAAAATCTGATTATAATTGCGTTTAAGTTATTGTCTTATATCAATGACATACGAAACATATGTTTCATAAAATAATTTTCAATTGAATGATCTAAACTTTAATGACTTTTTACCTGAAGGAGGAAATTTCACGTTGGCTTAAGGTGGTTCCCTGCAGTTATTATTAAAACAAGGGGTGAAAATGTGCTCTCCCTATTGCAACACATATCTTCATGTTTGTGAAATATATAGTTGCTTTTTGGGTAATAACTAATAATATAACTGTTATGTGTCCAACCTATGGGTTCTAAATATACCACAGTCGCGTTGCTATGGCAACAATAGCGTATGAACTATAGTAGTCATATCCTATAAATGGGACAAAAAATAAAATTACTTGAATTTCCTTCGGTGAATATTTTTAAAAAAATGCAAGTAAATTTGGAATACTAAACGGAACATTATATCAAAAAATTAAGGTAGGTTGTAGGATAAGTTTTTTAGATATTTGCAAATTTCTATTCTGAGAAAACTTATCTATAAATTTTTCTAAAATTTGGATATATTAAAAAAGGCGACTTGTAAGTTCACTATACAAAAATTAAAAAAATTTCACCGAAGGAAATTAAAACTAAAGCCATTAAGCCACGCACAAAACTTACGCGGGCAACAGAATTTCAATTCGACAAGAACGGCATCTGCGCATGTCCTTGTCTTTCGCGTGACTCGCTGGCTGTAAAACAGGCTGTTTTTTTTCCGAAATGGTATACAATTGCGAGCAAAATTCTCTTCGTTTTCATTACCCTTGGCTTGATGGACCCAAGATTGTTTGTTGGTGGTCTTTTTCTGGTCTGGTTTGTCAGTGATTTACCCATTGAATTAATCCAACGTCTCTTAAATTTGTTTTTATTGTTGAAATCGGTATGAAAACTTTCAAAATATTCAAACAATTCCAAATTTTCGTAAGACAACTCGTAAGTCGTAACTGTCTGTACTGTAGTTGTATGCAGTAGTTTTTAAACTTTTGATTGTTTTAAAGAATTATATTACTCTGACAGTTCTAGACTGCCTTGAGCAGAATCTTGAGCAGAGTATAAAATATCTTTTTAGAATTTTTAGTCTGCCACAAGTCGAAGATTTTGAACATTATAAAAGATAATACTGAACGTAAATACGTAAAAAACATACTAAAAGAAAGCTTAGAAACTGGTTAACAACATACGTACTGCTTGAATTTCAAAGATTTATGATTATAATGAAAAGGTTGTGGTTTCTTCGCAGAAAAATCTCGAAAATAACTTCCCGCGGCTTGTTTCAAAGTTTTACCGGGTCACGAAGATTCCACGCGTGAGACGCGAGGGTGCCACCTGATCTATATAGATCATGTTTCAAACTGTACTAACTGTAGGGAGCCACCTTAACTAACATATAAATTAAATCGGGTGGCAAAAAAATTTTTTATTCGTTTGTTTCGCCCATTTGTAAACGGGGGTATAAAAAATTACCATTTGCTCCCCCCACGCCTCACCTCCCCCCAGGGTGGGGAAAAATTGAAAATATCTCTTAAAAACGGACTCTAATACTGTTACGGCTGTGTCCCTTCAGTGTCCGTGGTAGAGAGATCTGACTGTATCGTACTTTCTTTCTAGGGAAACAATGAGAAAGAATTAACCCTTCTAAATGCGGGTGGGGGGGGGGGGGGGGTTACTACAAAGTATGTTGTTTTCATTACTCGAAGTTAAATGTTTACAGTATCGAAATTGTATTTCTACCTTACAAATATGAGCACATGTTATAACGTACCAAATATTTATGCTATTTCTAGTATTAATAGTTTAACTTTGTTTCATTTCGGAGATAAAGTGTGAATTCCTGCTGTCAGGCATTGGTAGTGATAGTCCTCCATCAAGTACAACACGAACAAAAATGCCATATTTTGAAGTTAGCGAACGAACATTATGTAAAGCATCAGTAACTCTTGGGGAAGTTTTCCAGCCTTCTTATGATCTCTTGTTATCACCTTATCCAGCAAAGAATACAAAAAGTTTGGATGAGGAGTTTACCAAGTTTCCTATTTCTTCTCTAGGGTAAAGCATTTCAACCGTTGGAGTTTGACAATCATATCTATCTTGCCATCTACGTTTGAGGTTACCAATGTAGCGGCTCTCATATTCGGGGGAGGTAGAAGAGTAGGGGTTTCCACAAGATGCTCGGCAACTTTTCCGCAACTTTTCCTTCTATGAGCAACAAATGTTTGAGCTGGCAACTTTTTTAGTTACGAGCAACAAAGCGAACAATTTCCAAATAATTTGTTATTTTGAGGAATGTAACCACGAAAATATATAGATTTGCTTTATATTTCCATTTATTTTACTTATAAAGTACGACCCCTTATATTACGAATAAGTTTAATTTCGTCATAGCTAATATTCATTTTATCAGTTTATCTCCAGTATCCAATTATTACCAGGGCAATTTAATATACGGTATTTATACTTATTGCAGGAGAATCAACCCCGGAGTTTCTTGACACTTATTCTAATTTCCTTCATTGCTAAAGTACAATGATTCTCAGAGGCAAAAAGTCTGTTGAGTAAATGTTTTCATTGTCACTATGCGCTAATAATAATAATGTTTTAATGATCCATCTTTAGTTTAAAAAAACAATGGATTTACAACAATGACAATTTGCATACAATTATATAACAACTATCAAAAATTTATATATATACAATTTTTGTAAAATATTAGATATCTAGAAATTTGTAAAAATTTATAAAAGGTTCATAAAGCTAATTAAGTTCCGTGCAATCCCTGTCTCATCACTCGGGGGATAAAACTGTTTCTGTGTCGTTCGGTACCAGAAAACGGTATGTATTTTAATCTTCCGTTTCTATGTCTGAGATTATAGTCGTGTTTATTATAATTTATAATTTGTTGATATAAAATATGATTTGGGTCCCCAGTAATAGTATCAACGCATCTCAACACGGCCCCATTTCTTCTCTCTTCGAGAGTTGTCAGGTAGTTATGCGGGAGGCCAATAATGCGCAGGCTCCTCGTTTGCACGCGTTCCAATTCATCCCTTAGATATTGTGGCAGACCGCCCCACACTTGCGAACAATATTCAAGTATAGGCCTGATTTTGGTTAAGTAGGTTGTTAAACCCACTTCAACTGGTAAGTTCGCTCTTCTACATTCTCTTAGGCAGTATAGATTTTTAAATGCTTTGCGAGTGGTCTCTTCGACATGTTTGTTCCATTTCAAATCCTTTTGAAACCACGTTCCAAAAGTTTAAAATTATCAACTCTTTCTATTACAGCATCTCCTATGCGCATGGGTGGCGGAGGTGGTGCTCCGGTGAAGCTGATCCACATATCTTTTGTCTTCTTAGCATTCAGCTCCATCTTATTTCCCACCGCCCAACTATGGACTGAATCTAGAGCGATTTGTAAATGGCTAAATTCCCCTGTTCTTACGGACGTATCCATTGTGCAGTCGTCCGCATATTTATCTGTGTTGACGTTGGCCTGTTCAGGGACATTGTCCTCCATATCGTTAATATGTATGTTGAATAAGGTCGGTGAGATGGCTGATCCCTGAGGGACGCCTGCTGGACACGGTGCAATAAAGGATAGTGCACCTTGGAGGTTTACCTGTTGTGTTCTTTCCTCCAAAAAACTCATTATCCATAGCCAGAAACTCCTTGTTACATTCATATCGGCAAGCTTGTCCAGGAGGATCTTATGGTCGATCAGGTCGAACGCCTTCCGGAAATCAATGAATAAGGCGTGCCCTCCTTGTCTTCCGGTTAAGGAGTCATCGGTTGAGTCAAACCATTTCTGAGATATGGAGGTAAGGGCGGACACGGTTGAGCGACTGCTCGTAAAAGCGTGCTGATTTGTTTTAATCTTGGGACTGGATTTATTAAGGTTAAGCTGTAGCTTCTCGACGACCTTGGCTAGTTGTGTCAGCACGGAAACTTGGCGGAAGTCACTATCTAAATCTGTGGGAGGACGGATCTTTGGTATGGGACTAATGATTGCATGTTTGTACGAGGTGGGATATTTGCATTGAACTATGCTTGCAACTGCGATATCGTGGACAACTGGAACTAATTCTTCTGCATACCTTTTGAGACACCATGCAGGGATATTATCCGCACCTGTGGCTTTCCTAGGATTTAGATGTTTTAGGACGGTTTTGACTTGGCCAATGGATGGTAGAGGCGGGGACTATCCTTAAGCAAGTGCTCTACTGCTTGAAGTCTTGGAGGATCTGGTTGAATTTCTAGCCAAGGCTTAATAAAACTTTTTTGTAGTCTGTCAGCAATTGTCGTTACGTCGGCATGGTCAGGCGAGGACATAGGTCGTTGATCTTCGGTTGCTGCCGCTAACTTGTAAATCGATTTATACCATTTGGCGGGATTTGATTTGTGGCAGCCCTCAGCCTTGGATTTATAGTACGTAACTTTCGCGTTGGATATCAACTTAGTGACTTTAGCATGTAAACTTTCGTACTTCGATGTCTTCCCTTTCGTAAATGCTGTCTGTCTTGCTTTAATCAGCGCCTTGATATTAGGGGTCATCCACGGCTTGTCCGTACAGTGTACGCGAACTGTTCTCACGGGTATGGTTTCATCAAACATATTGATGATGATAGAGTTAAAGACAGAGACTTTATCATCCACATCCGATTCAGAGTATACTTTCTCCCAGTTTTCGAGATTCATTTTCAAGCCCAGTGCATTTAAGTTCTCTGGTTTCATTAAGAACACTTAGAGTAACTGAAATTGAAGTTGTGTTGAATTTCCTATTGTGTTAACAGTTGACCCATTTATGTGTGGTGATCTATGAAATTACTCTTTTATTGAGAAAGATATGACATATTATCATATGATTTACTTTGATTCTCTTAAGGTGAAGTTATCGAGAGGATTCGTAACGACAATTTGTAACGCAATGCGGTAACGCAATAAATTTCGTGTAATATCATTTGGATTACAGTTCGTCGTTGAAAATCGCCCCGTGCAACATTACCTTTGCATGCAAACACCAGCTATACATGAAAATTTGCTAAATTTCGCAAAGCATGTAACCACCAACATAGAGCAACTTTCTAAAAATCAAGCATCTTTTCGGAAAAGTAGAGCATAATTTGAGCAATATTTCAAGATTTTTCAAGCATCTTTTTGGGAAATTTCGAGCATCTTGTGGAAACCCCTGTAGAAGAGCGTAAACGAGACATCCAAAGGGAAATCAAGCGCCCGCTCCCCCCCCCCCTCCCCCATATGAGAGCTGCTACGCGTGGTAGGTTTTGAGTTCTTCATAGATGTAACTTGGAGTAAACTGATATGATTGCATATGTTTTTTGATAGCATGAAAGCTCTGATTACAAGATTACACTGTATAATGGCCAATTTAATACCAGTTAGAATTTCCTCTCGTAGTCGTGTGTACAGACCAAAGCAAAACGGGCGAAATGGAAATAATTTAATATCATTGAGGCAGAGTATTCCCGTTGATACTCCCATCCTGGAAAGTGACATTGGCAGCAGATCAAACTCTAGTATTACTTCACATGTAGACAATAGGAATCTATTACCTGCTCAAAAGTCAGAATTTTCCCCAAGAATCTTGTTGACTAACGTTATGTCCTTAGTTCCTAAGATTGACGAGCTACGTATTCTAACGTCTGAAAACAGTTTCGATTTAATTTTTGTTACTGAAACCTGGCTACGAGAATCCATTTGTGACAATCACGTGACCTTAATTGATTACCACCTCTCAAGGCGAGACCGCGTCTTCGGCACCCATGGCGGCGTTTGCGTGTATATAAAGAACTCTATTATGTTTAAACGACTACCTGATATCGAACATCCAGACTTTGAGGTTTTATGGACACATATTAGGCCACCTAGATTACCAAGAGGAATAAACTGTATCGTTTCAGCATGCGTTTACCACACACCAAGTTCTAACTATGCAGATCTCTTTGAATATCTATCTGAATCTTTGACACGAATTGATAGTCTTTTCCCAGGGTGTGGTATCATCATTGCCGGTGACTTTAACCAGTTCGATACCAGAGACCTCTGTCGTGACTTTCAGTTAAGGCAAATGGTAAACAAACCAACGCGAGGCACCAATACCCTAGACCTCATACTTACGAACATGTACAAATTTTATGATACAAAATCAGCTATTGTATTGCCTCCTCTAGGTTTATCAGACAATAATGTAATAATTGTTGAGCCCAAAATTAGAAGACCTGCTGGTATCTCAAGTAGAAGAACTGTCATCAAAAGAGACACTCGTCAGTCACGCAAGAATGAACTTGGTCGTTTCCTGAGTAACATTGACTGGCATATTGTAAACTCAACCATATCCTGCGATGATAAATGTAATTTTTTATGTTCCATCATTAAAATTGGTTATGATACTCTAATGCCAGAGAAGCAGGTAAAATTCCATCGCAACGACACTCCTTGGATCACAGAAAAATTGAAACAACTGATAAAGCTGAGACAACGTGCTTTTTCGTCTAGTAACACTTCTCATTTCAAATTCTATCGGAATAAAGTGAACAGAATGAGGAAATCCTGTAGGGGAAAATATTTTGCTACCAGAGTTGCCAATCTAAAAAAGTCCAACCCGAAATCATGGTGGTCGGAAGTTAAACGTATTTCAGGTATGAAACCGGTAACCAGCTGCCTGCTGAATCAACTTCATATCGAAGATACAGAACATCTAACACATAAAGGTTTTTCAGATTTAATCAACAATAGCCTATTGGAACCAATGAATTCTTACAGTCCATTAGATGCCTCAGACGTAGGAATCCTGTTCGAAGGAATCCTGACGACCCACCAGATTTAGATGTGAACCTGACTGATATTGAAATGGTGTTAAAAAAACTGAAACGCCTAAACCCATCCAAAGCCCCAGGTCCCGATGACATTCCAAATTGGATTCTTCGAGATTATGCCGAAATCCTTGCCCCCCCTATATCAAACCTATTGAATTCCTCCTACAAACAAAAGAAGCTTCCCTTGTCATGAAACAGGCTAATATAACACCTATTCCAAAGGAGAAACCTGTTAAGGATATAAACAAACACCTTAGACCAATATCGTTAACTCCTGTCCTATCTAAGCTTGCGGAGGAATTTGTCGTGGAAAAATACTTCGCCTCAGCTGTGCTTACGGTAATAGATCCCTTTCAATTTGGTGGCATCCCTCGATCTTCTGCTACCAAAGCTTTAATTTCTATGATTCATACTTGGTCTCAAGCCACTGATGGAACTGGAAATGCTGTAAGAGTGGTAATATTTGATTACAAAAGGCTTTTGACCTGATTGACCACAAAATTTTAGCAAAAAAAGTCATCAATTTACCCATGCCAACTTTCATCAAGCGATGGGTGGTCGACTTCCTCATGAACAGACAACAACGAGTGAAATTAGCAAGAGATTGTATGTCCGAATGGATTGATATTCCTTCCGGTGTCCCTCAGGGAACTAAACTGGGACCCTGGATGTTTATTCTTATGATAAATGACCTCCGCCCTCCTCATCATGAGCGATGGAAATACATTGACGATACTACTGCATCAGAAATTATTCATAGAGACTCATCCAGTAATATTCAAGATGCAGTCGATTGCGTTCAAAACTGGTCGGTAGAAAATAAGATGCAACTAAATACCTCGAAGTGCAAGGAAATCGTAATCAGTTTCACTAAAGTTGAGAAACAATTTCCTTGCCTAAAGATTAACTCAGGTCATATCGAAGTAGTCAAGCATGCCAGAATCTTAGGACTGACAATAACCAGTGATCTAAAGTGGAACCAACATATCAACAACATTATTAAGAAAGCCAACAAACGCATCTACTTTATCATTCAATTGAAACGAGCCCACGTCCCTGAAACTGATGTTTTAAACTTCTACATTACCTGCATTAGACCAGTTATGGAATTTAGCTGCCAAGTATTCCACTTTGCTCTACCCTCTTATTTGTCAAACTCCCTGGAACGGATCCAAAAGCGTGTTCTATCCATAATCTATCCACAGATGAGTTATGCGGATCGCTTATCTAAATGTGGCATCAAAACTCTGAGTGACAGGCGTGTCGATGCATGCGAGAAACTTTTTACTGAAATCAGCACAACACCAGTGGCTAACATGCACGATATCATACCACCAAGATGCCTTTCAAGTTACAATCTGAGACATTCAAGAACTTTTGTCCTCCCAAAAACCAAAACAAACAGATTTAAAAACACTTTTATACCCTCATGCGTTAGACATTTTAATGACAAAATCTAACTTTTAGATCTTGATTCTCTTGAACTACTATATTAGCGTATTTTTACCCTACAATTATGTATTTTAAAAATTCATGTGTAAATAGAGTATAAATTAATTAACTATTTTATTAATCTATGTAAATTATAGCACGCAATTCAGCCTTATAGGCTGCTATGTGTTATCTTAATTAAATCTATCTATCTATCTATCTATCTATCTAACTGCATATTATACTAATTCCGCCAGCGGGTTGTTTAATCACAATTTAATCTACATTATATACATGTAGCTTTGCATTCCCGAAGACCTTACAGCACTTTGGCCTATGAGCAATTCTTGCGCAAACTTTAACGATATTCTGTCAAAAACGTTTCGAGATATATTTTTTACAAAAAGTCAAGTATTTACGCATAAATCATGTATCCAGTGTGCATAGCTCTTTTGTCCGTATAATCTTATTTGAATTCGTTATTTTACACAGCCTGGAAAAGCAAAACAAAGTTGTATACATTTCTGAACCCATTTTCGGGAAGTACTTTAACAAGGAATCGAGTTAGGATCTATGACGTAGGCTACATGTATGTCTAAATCCTGTATTTCATGTGAGTCTGTCCCAAATCCAACCATAACCCAAAACCTCTCGAGGCAAAATAATAGGTATGCATGAATTAGGTTCGTCCCAGTTTTCACTTAAATTCAACCAAAATTTGTCCTGAATTTATGGCTATCTGCCTATCCTGCCTATCCTGCCTATCCTGCCTATCCTGCCTATCCAAACAGACAAAAGAAAACGAACAATAAAAATAAAGTGAAAGGAAAACAAAAATGGTTTGATGCAAATTGCCTATATCTTAAGTAGTTTACCCACAAAATATCCTAACGATACGTTTTTACATCATTTATTCTTTACAAAAAGAAAGGAATATAAACGTTTGGTTAAGAAACAAAAATGACAATTTCATAATTCAATACTAAATCAAATTAAAATGCTATCCGATAATAACCTCAAAGAATTCTAGAAACTGGTAAATTCTATAAAAACACGAAAATCATGCACTTCGAACGAAATACCCTCATCGAAATGGTATGAATATTTAAAAAAATATATTGAACGAAGTAAATTTCTAAACTGAGAAGATTGGTACCAAAGCTTAGATTGTAAAGGACTTCAATATTTGGGCAATTACAACTGAAAAGCTATATTACATAAATCATCAAATAAATTAAATAACAAAAATGCTAGGTGCCAGTGATTCACTGTCCAATGAGATCATTAAGGTAGCGGTTGAAGTTTGACCAACCTATCTTGTCAAATTGTTTAATATCATTTTGTCCAACGGCGTGTTTCCGTCACAATGGTCGAACGGCTTTATTGTTCCAATATATAAATCAGGAAGTACAATCGATCCAAGTAACTATAGAGGAATATCTATAAGCAGTTGTTTGGGAAATTTTTTCACAATGATTATGAATTCACGTTTAAATAATTTCTTAGAAGAGAACAAAATTTTGAATAAATATCAAATTGATTTTCGGAAAAAGTTTAGGACAGCAGATCACTTGCTAGTACTTAAAACCTTATAGTCCAGTCAATACACGGTTTGACCCACCACTAATTGCAACAGAAGGTTTTTTTTCATGATTTTGCGCGGAATACTATGCAGAACATTATATTAAAAATCATATTGAATCTATGTAGGGGAACATCTTCAAAATTACCTTTCTTTAAGTGATGTGTTTTGTTGACATGAAAACGTGGTTACATACCGGAAGTTGCTTGATTTTGTCCTTCTGTTGCTTACAATTGCATGGAATCACTTAATTTTTTTCTTGAGCAGCTGTGACGTTATGGAAACAACATACTGTTGTGTATGGAAGCAAGGGGGCGAGAGGGGGGAGTGCTAATAATAAATTAGACAGGGGGAAAGGAGGGAAGGAATTTATCGTCCATTCTAATCAACGTTGGGCTCTGGCTGTACTTCATTGATTATAGTTAAGAGCTTGCGGGAAAGTTTATAAGTTTCTGTAATTTCAGGCTAGAATATCGTGTTCTACTGTAGTTTTCGGAGCCAACTGATACTTCGGAATCTAAGAATTTCGAATCTAAAGATCCTCATCGCTGTCGTCGGGCATGGTACAGTTTGTACAAGCAGAGCCCTTACACTGCCCACATGCAGAAGAACACTCGAGTTTGTTCTTGCGACAGCTACATCTTTTAGTACTGCAATCCGATGAGCAGTTGCACCGTACTATTTGAAGGAGTGACTCTGGTGCTGGTGGTAAGTCCATCATTACAGGGACGACCTGATCGTCGCCTCTCGTACTCCAACCCCATCCATCCACGGGTAAGTCTTCTCCTTTCCAGTGTCTAATCTGCTTGTACACTCTAAAGTTATGGTATTTCGCTGCAGAGGACGTGGGTGGCAGGTTGTGGGACTGAATCTGGGAGGACTTGCATGCGAGTTTCTCGTAATACTTTTGATGTCACAAAGTATTCAGACTGTCTCCAGGTTTCCCATTGTATAAACATAACAGTGCATTCTCGCCTGCTGTCGCAATAGCATCTGCGGTAGAATTGGCGTTGAATACTTTTGCTTGTTGTCGAAAGTAGGGGGAACTGACAAATTTCTTCATCGAAGCACCCTTTCCAATCCCATGTAGCCGAGATGTTGTGTCACAACCAAGAATGACGTGGATAAATAAAATGTTACCACATACATCCGCACCCCACTTTGATATTCCAAACTCTTCTTTTGCTTGAATTCGCCTTTGGTTCTGGTTTGAAGTATATATCGCAGCCGCCGACAGGAATTGTATAATAGCATAGAAGTACCAGTAGGTCTGTATCGTCACCGACCAGGACAGTGGGTCTTGTGCTTGCGGACTCAACGGCTGTCTTCACAATGAGAACGTCAGAATCATCTTGGGCATGGTGTGTTGGTGTGTTTCACAGCCGATGTTCTGTACAAACTGGCTAAGCATCTTGATGAACAATTGTTTATTCTTGACATTGGAGAGAAATTGGTCTTTCTTCATTGTGGCTTTCATGTCTTCTGTGAAAGTCCCGTTGCTCCCACTTTTCCAGCTGTGCGTATTTTTTGCGTCATATTCTTTGTTGATAATCCTTCGTAGCCATCTACAAAATATAATAACAAATATAACTTAAAATTGGAAACAATCATTTAAATAAGAACCTCATTTTATATTACGTACCTGCACGTCGAAGATCATGAGGAATGGGTACTTCAAAGGTCGCCGAGTAGAGGAGAGCATTTAGAGCGGCATCGACTATGAAATGAACCCGTACTGCGCGTGCAATAGCTTTACCTGTCAATATATGGTCGACAGCATTTGATGCATATATTAGTTCCAAAACGTCTCACAGCCCTGAACCTGCTATGAGATGTCCGATTGATCCTAGAAAGCTCATCTCCGTGTGGAAACCACCCAAGCGTACGATGACATTGCGTAACTCGCTACCAGTGTGCTCGGTTTCAATTATATGAAATGCCTTCCACCATAACGGCTGGTCAAACGTAATAATTGGTTTCGCAACGTTGTGAAGCTTGGCATGATCAGATACGTACTTCAAGGTTGAAGATATACATGTGACATCACTGGGATTCATGTCGATCATAGGAAGGAACAAGATGGATGATTGACCCTTGTGCTCGCCCTTATGGACAGGCCGCATCATTCCAGACCAGGATGGTCGCATCACGCCAAAAAGAAGAGAGCATGTCCACAAGATCTCCAGATTATCTGTCGGATCAAACATTTCTTTAAAAACGATATCTTTGTATTTTAGATCCAGGTGTTGAAGTCTAGGCTGCGTTAGCGGTTGGATTTGGACTTTTCCTGATGACGAGATCTCTCCTGGTTTCACTTTTCTCCTCGGCACATATATAGCTTGTTTCGTAAGTAACAGTAGTTATCATTCCCATGCCGTGAAAGGAGTTATTTCCATCTAGGGTACGAGTATTGTGGGTCGACGTTGTCAGCTACGTACTGCACGAACTGTCCGTCATTGGCTGGTATATCTGTACCCTGGTTTAAAGCCGCATTCTGACGAAATAATAACACTTCGCTATAAGAGGAGCAAAATCCGTGTCGACTCAGAGTGTCTATCAGGAACCGTGATGCGTAGCAATGATGAAGCTGAACACCGAGACCAATTTGTAGTGGTGCAATAACTACTCGCGGTCGAGCAGCCTGTATGATTGCTTGACCTATCGATGCCAGTTTTAGTCAATCTTTTCCAAGAAGGATTCCCTCCAGCAACAGAATCAGAGACATTGGAAGAAAACTAAGCGATGCCTCGACATCATCATCAATGATCGGGTACTTGTCATTAGAGGTTGTTATTTTAATTTTAATAACAACCTCTTTATTATTCATTTCTATTCTAAAATACTATAAATTTCATTGTACTTATAGCCGTCGTCGTCACGTTGCCGTCTTGAAATCGTAAGGTCTCTAATAGGCAGTGGTAAACGGCCGATATAACCGCGTATATCAAAACACTGATGCAATGTAAAACATCAAAACATGCTCAAAACTAAAAGGCTGATGTCTGAACTTCGAAAATCAACTAGAATAAGACTAAAAGTTGAACGGTATAGTTTGCCATTTCATTTATCTATAGTCTATATTTACCTCGACCAAATCTTGAGAATTAAACACAATTAACGACAAAAACCTGTATTATCTGTAGTAAAAGCTTCTCGCATCTCGCTAAACATTGATTTCGTTTTACGTAATCGTATCAATCCACCGACGCCGATCGTGAAATAAACAAGCAATGAAATGGCTTCCTTTTAATTATAGTCATATTTCAATTGTTACTTAACTTGTGAGTGATACATTTAGTCTTTATACTCCGTGCGTTTATTCTATTCAGAATTAAAAACGTGACAAAAACGTTAGTTTGACAAGTACAACATCAATTAAATAAATTACCGAAAATCAGACACTCTGTATATTTTAAAAGTGGTAAAATGTCTTAATAAATAGTAAAAATTATTATAATCGTCTATAAAGCCTATATACACAGTGGAATCACCTATAAAAACTGTATTGTGAGATTTATCTACTCTTTATTGTTTTTGACCCAACTATAAACGTATTTCTTAACGATATAATCTTGTTAGCCTCGTTCTGATGCGGGAGTATAAGTAGACTAAAAAGGCGCATTTTTCTACCACTTCCCGTAGTGCGATTTGTTATGATTTTTGATATGTTGAAGAGAAAGGCTTTCTGGTTCGAAAACCGTTAAAAAACCTTCTGTTGCAATTTGTGATGGGTTGACCCGTTTCTCACGGTAAATTGACTGGACTATTAATAGATGTTTATATATAAGGGATTTCATTAAAATGAATCCTTTAATTAGCCTAACTTCCCTCTTTCACAAATCCTGTTTAAATGTTTTTCCGTCCTGTTTGTGCAATTATATTTTACTATACACGAATCGATTTAACCCTGCCTACTTCAAACAAAGTGTAATCATCAATATGGTAGGGATGAATTTTGTATTTTTTTCTAGACCATGCAAATAGAAAATATTTGCAAGCGAATAGGGATTTTATGTCTCATCTTCTATGTCTTTTTGTTATGTAGTTATCAGGGATACTGCGGGGGAGATGGGTTGATATTATTCACTTCCGTTTTTGCCCCTGCATAATTTTGCCGGGGGTTTTACTATAAATTGGATTCACACGTGTTCATCGATCTTTTCAGCATCGTGTTCACCGACTACAGTAGTCCAGTTTACACTTTTTGAAATAATTTTATTAATCTTTTCTACCTGATCCTTTCTACGTGATCCTTTCTACGTTTTACAAGGTATTTGAACATTTTCATTTCCTTAATATACTCACTTTATCTATATACTTGCTTATTATATAATTTTAATTGTGTGCGCTTTTGCGGTCTAGACATTCAATCGATTTGTGAGTGTTCATTGTTTTGTCGCATCCCTCCTCGTGTGATTTATTCGGTCTTATAATATAGGTATAATGACTAGTGCTCCCCCTACAGTTTTAGTGTTAGGACGACCTTTATTCGTCGTCTTCGCGACGATCTTTCGAACCAATTTGATCCGCGCGCTCGTGTTGATTTCAACCTTGCTGAACGCGCTATTGTTTCCATGTTTGGCATTGGGGGTCGCACTATTAGAAAATTACAACGATTTGATTTACATGTTATCAATCGACTTAAACCACATATCATTATTCTTGAGATTGGAACTAACGATCTTTCAAACACAACACCCAACATTGTCGTTAAGAATTTGGTTAAGCTAGTGCGGCTATTGTTTGACGAATTTTCCACACACGTGGTGGGGGTTTGTCATGTGATACCTCGTCGTGATTCCTTCCCGAATGCTGACAGTTTCAATGAGTCAGCCCATATTTTCAATTGTTTGTCTAAGCCTGCTTTAGAGTCTATACCTAATGTTTTTTGTTGGACACACAGGGGTTTTTCTAACCCTTCTATTAATTTATACTTGGCTGATGGCGTTCATGTTAATGCCCAAGGTCAGTACTCACTATATAGAAGTTATAGGGGAGCCATTTTGAAGGCCCTTCGTATGCTTAAGTAATTTTATTTTATAATTAAATCATCAGTTATTGTCTACTGACTTTGTTCTATTTTTTGATAATTTTCAATCGATAATATCTCATATTTTGTTATTCAAATAAGGGAGAAGCTATGTATCCCTTAATCACTGCATGAATTTACTATACATTACTAAATGTTGCACCTTGTTGGGAGAAGTTATGTATCCCAGGTGGTTAAGTTATCACTAGTTTTTATGGCAGTAAAGGCCTTGTTTTGCGGCGGCAACTTGTCAGCCATGCTTGGCCAGCCACGTCATGTCTGATTACGCCATCTTGTTTGGGAGAAGTTATGTATCCCAGGTGGTTAGGTTATCACTGGTTCACATATGTTTATACCACTTTGTTTGGGAGAAGTTATCTATCCCAGGTGGTACCATCTTGTTTGGGAGAAGTTATGTATCCCAGGTGGTTAGGTTATCACTGGTTCACATATAATTATACCATCTTGTTTGGGAGAAGTTATGTATCCCAGGTGGTTAGGTTATCACTGGTTCACCTATGTTTATACCACCTTGTTTGGGAGAAGTTATGTATCCCAGGTGGTTAGGTATCACTGGTTCACATATATTTATACCACCTTGTTTGGGAGAAGTTATGTATCCGAGGTGGTTAGTTTAACACTGGTTCATGTATGTTTCCACCATCTTGTTTGGGAGAAGTTATGTATCCCTAGATGGTAAAATTTTTTGCCTCTTGTTTTCTGCAGCATATTTTCATTTATAATTGTATGCCATACCAGGGGTATATTTCTTATGGCAACAATGCTGCTTTTCTGTTAATTTTTAATTCCAGTATGAGACGTTCATGCCGTAAGAAACGGCCAACGAGAAAGGCTGGTGTAGCGACTCCGGAAAGGGGGGAGCCGCCACGCCGTAGACCGCGTCGGGAGCCTGAACCAGTCCAACAGGAGATGCCTGCAGTTCCAAATGGCCTCCCTGATGGTATGCTCGAGAGGATCGTGGCAACTGTGACCGAGCAAGTGACACAGCGCCTAGCTCCATTACTGCAACCAGTACCAGTTGTCCAGCCAGTACCAGTCGTCCAGCCAGTGCCAGTCATCCAGCCAGTGCCTGTCCAGCCAGTGCCAGTAGAGCAGTCAGCCATACCAGTTGTTCAACCACCAATCGTGCCAACAATACAGCCGACCAGTCTTCCAGTTATGCCTTTACAGCAGCCAGGTCCACCACTGCCCGGGGTTATTGGCCAACCAGCCATCATGTCCTTGGTCCAAAGTGGCATCCAAGGTGCTCATGCAGTCATTGCAGGTGAGAGTTTGCCTTCAACTGGGAGCACCCCTGGTTTATTATTCAGGTCTTCCAGTCTCCCTCTTGATGCCCGTGTTTCAGACAAGTTGAAATCAAAAATTTGGAACGATGAATACATCGAGCTTAGCTCTTTACTGTCCAGTTCTGCTGCTGAAGAGCGTTTCAAAATCAGTGTTTCAACGTTCAATCGAGATGCTCCGTCCTTATTTTTGGAGCCTAGTGTTAAAACCCGTAAAATTAATTCGTTTGAGACATGGTTGCAGGCCTTTCATATCTTTGTAGGGGTTTACACCAGCAAATATCCTTCTGAGGCCCCTGCCCTCATGAAGTATGGTGATATTGTTAGGGACCTGGCATCTAGGGGACACAATTGGGGTTTTTATGATGAGAATTTCCGTTTTCTGAAGCAAAGCCATAAGCAGTTGTTACAATGGGGTGAAATTTATTGGGAACTATGGCTTCGTTCCCAGCCTGTTCAACACAAGAAATCACCATCCTTGTCTAATGACCGGGGGCACTCGTCTAATTCCAATGGTATGTCTCGGCATGTCCCTCACGGTTTTTGTTTTAAGTACCATAAACCAGGTGACTGTGATGGATGTGATCACAAACATTCATGTTTTAAATGTGAAGGGAATCATAGAGGATTCCAATGTAATTTTCGTCCCCAAAGTAATTTTCGTCCCCAAAGTAATTTTCGCCAATTCCAACGAAATGCCAAAATGTCCCCAGCTTCCGGTGTCTCCCCTGCCAACCCCAATAAGAAATGATAGGTTTGCAGTTTTCTTAGATGGTTATCCACTTGACAAATTTAACTATTTAATGTCTGGGTTCAAGTTTGGGTTTTCTTTACACTTTGAAGGACTTAAACAGTCCTTTGAAGCTAATAATTTATCATCATGTATCGATCATGCAGATATTGTTGACAAAAAGTTAGCTAAAGAGTTAGATGCCCATAGGCTGGCCGGTCCTTTTTCTGCACCACCGTTCTCCAATTTTCGGATTTCCCCTTTGGGGGTTGTACCAAAAAAGACTCCTGGTGAATTTCGTTTAATTCACCACCTTTCTTTTCCAAAAGGTACGTCTGTTAATGACGGTATTTCATCAGAAAACACAACTGTTAGTTATGCTACTATTGCTCATGCTATACAATTAATTAAGAAGGCCGGTCGTGGCTGTTTCCTTGCCAAGACAGACATTCGCAATGCCTTTCGTCTCATTCCCATATGCCCAGAGGATTATGACCTTCTTGGAATAAAATGGAAAGGTGTATACTATTATGACCGGTGTATGCCTATGGGTTGTTCTAGCTCTTGCAAAACTTTTGAGGTTTTTAGCACAGCTGTTGAATGGATTGCCAGAAGAAAATTGCTCATAGATTGGATCCTTCATCTGTTGGATGATTTCTTAATTGTGGCATCCCTTCATCAGCTGTGTAAGAAGCAGCTCGAACTGTTTCTTAAAGTATGTGATTATTTGGGCATCCCCATGGCACCATAGTAGGCCCATCTACCACTCTTTCATTTGCAGGCATCGAGCTTGACACCATTGAAATGGAAGCTCGCCTCCCCTTGGATAAATTAGAGAAAGCTACTAATTTAATTTCAGATTTTTTGCGTCGTAAAAAGGTCACACTTAAAGAGGTGCAATCACTTTGTGGGTTGCTCAATTTTGCATGTGCTGTAGTTTCACCAGGTCGAGCATTCCTACGTCGTCTCATTGACCTTACAATAGGTTTGCGTGCTCCCACCATTTTGTTCGCCTGAATAAAGAAGTTAAAGCAGATCTTGATGTTTGGCAAAAATTTTTAGTGGATTTTAATGGGAAAAGTTTTTTCTTAGATGATAATTGGAATACTTCACCCCAGTTAAATCTTTATACGGATGCAGCTGGTAGCTTGGGTTTTGGGGCTATTTTCGGCAATCACTGGTGCTATGGGGCGTGGCCTAACAATTGGTTAACCTACAATATTGCGGTATTGGAATTCTATCCCATCGTGCTAAGTCTCTACCTTTGGGGTCAACATATACAAAACCAGTCCATTTTATTTTTCACTGATAACGAAGCTCTGGTTTCAGTTATTAACAAACAAACCTGCCGGGATAAGACCCTAATGTTTTTTGTCCGGAAGATGGTCCTTATCTGTTTAAAATGCAACATCTTATTCAAGGCCAAACACATTCCAGGCGTCAAAAATAAGTTAGCTGACTCATTGTCTCGGTTACAGGTTCACATTTATCGTCAACTTGTTCCACTGCAGACGGATCCCCAACCAACCGTGATCCCAGAACATTTGTTGCCTCAGAACTGGCAAATGTAGTGAAGACTCTCATCACTTCCAGTTTACAACCTTCTTCAAAACCCACCTATCACAGAGCATGGAAATTATTCGAGCTTTTTCACCACTCTGTCTTTCAATCTGCACGATTTAACTTTCCCGTATGTCCAGGTACACTGGCTTTATTTATTGCACATTTGTTCAACCAAAATTATGCGCCACAACAGTTAATACCTATGTTTCTGCATTAGGTTATTCTCACAAGTTATATGGTGTTCCAGACCCTACAAATTTTTTTTATATTATACAAATGCTGAAGGGGTATGGGAAATTGGGACATCGACTAGATGTTCGGCTTCCCATAACCCTACACATTCTTCACAAACTTATTGATGTCGCTGGGGTAGTTTTACCAACTTATTACGAAGTAAGCCTATTTCGAGCTATGTGCGTCTTGGCATTTTTTGGATTTCTACGAATTGGGGAAATTACCTCGTCTAAGCCTAGTCTTCCCATGCCATTGCAGATCAATCAATTATCTAAGCAATTCGATACAAAGGGTCAAATAACACATCTTACCCTAACTTTTTATCAATATAAACATAGCTATAATCAACGACCCTTCTCAATTGATATCTTACCCCAACAGGTACATTGTCCTGTTAAGTTGGTGCTTCATTATTTATCCTTGCGAGGCCCTGGGGCCCTGTTTTTAGATAATACTGGCCGCCCTATAACACGTGATTGTTTCTCCAACTATTTGGCTCTGACGATAAAGCATTGCGGTCTTGACCCGGCAAGGTATAAAGGACACAGTTTTCGTATCGGTGCTGCCTCATATGCAGCTAAACATGGTATGTCTGATGCCCAAATTCGGACACTCGGCCGATGGAAATCCAATGCCTTCCACAAATACATACGTATTTCTAATTTTTCTACCTAAGTCTTAATCTGTTTAGTTACACTGGCGGGGCAGTGTAACGCTCATGTCTTTGATCCAATTGCAACATCTTGCACGGGCGGATGTTGTGGTTGGATCGAGATTTCTCATATTCAGCTAGCATGGGCAGCTGTCTTTTATTACTTTATCTAATGTAATTGATCCAATTGCAACATCTTGCACGGGCAGATGTCGTGATTGGATCGATGATTTAGTTATTTAACAGCGGATATTTTCGTCAGTTAGCATGGGCGGCTGTTTTGAATTATTCGCTCCTTGGTCTGATTGCTGCGCGTGTCTGCGGTGTGGCTACATCACATCTTGTGATGTTGTGGCGTATATTTCGCCCTGCACCTTTACTGGGCTTACGTTGTCAATGATTTTATATTTGATAATTTTGTGATATTTTATAAAAGATTATTAAACGACTATGGGCCACTTATGCCCATAGCCAATTTATCCCAAAACATGTGTTTATTACTATGTACAACTCCTTCCCAGTAAACTGAGCTCAGGCACGACAGCAATATTGATGTTTTCATAATAGAGGTGAGGCATAAATACATTGAACGCATGACTTGACCTTAAATGATAGGGCCCTTGAAGGGATCTTTTGTGTGCAAATCGAATCTAATACGGGCTTCGTCTATTGCATGGCAACCTTAACGACGATGTTGACGAGGCACTTCAGTGTATTATCCAAGACTTCCTAAGTAGCAAAAAAAAACTGGCACGAGCTCCTGCTTTCGTATTCTCTTTGTCCTCTTCCAGATGAGTACGCGTTGAAGAAGTCTGTTTCATAGTTCATCCTTTGCATGGAAAATTTAAGGAGTTTTCGTCTATAAGCCAAGGCCTATGACACAGGTACAGTACCTTTATACTCAGAAATAGATCATATTGAACAATAGATATATAGTGTAAAGGTTGTGGTCTATAGCATGAGAAGCGTTTTTCAAATCAAAGGAATTTTGTGGCGTAGCACATCAGCGTTCGGAAGCGTATAAACTTTCATATTCCTCAATAATTTCTACCGATTATATAAATTTTGTGGTCTAATCAGCAGTTTGAAAGGTTTTCTTTCAAAAACTGTCACGAAATAATTAATTGCTACCGCATTTCGACAATGTAATTTCTACAATCAGTCATAACCATTGCACACGGCTTGGTGTGGCCAATACACTGTATATACTATGCTTATGGTTTCTGAATGTGGTATACTGCCTACTGGTCAGTATGGATAATGGATAAATATGTATGAGCTTTAGTTTTGTACGAATGATATATTCTTCAGATTGCAAACTTTAACATTATGATTGTGTTCTGTTTAGCCATAGGCAAATAACTTAACGAACCATACGTACTACGATATTACGTATATATATATATGTATATACGATATTATTATTGTGGCATATTATTGTGGCATATTACCCACGACTTTCGGCAGAGCGTCGACTTACTCTTTTCACACGAATGTGAGGAGTGAAGTTCCTAGCGAGAATACCTACGACTTTTCGGCAGAGCGTCGACGGTTTCTTTCAAGTTAATGAATGTGAGGAGTGAAGTTCCTAGCGAGAATCGAACTCAAGACTCAGAGGTGAACAGCGCTTGCTCTGACGGCTGCACCACCGAAGCCCAATTACAATTTATTAATAACAATAGATAATAACAATTTATTAACAGTATCTTGCAACTGCAATGTAGATTATTATAATGTCGGGCTGTTATAACTATGGTAGGCTATTTATGTTTATAAAGTTTAGGATCATATCGTTAGGGTCGCAGAAATTATAATCAGTTTGATCATCTATCACATTGAATTCGCTTTCATGTGTATTTACTATGTATAACTAACGTTAGGTTATATATTTTTTATATAATCCACATTTTCAAATAAATCCACCGCTACCGACAATAATATCACACGTGTAAATCTTCAATTCATAAATGTCCTAAGGTTAAGTTTATATTAAGGTTTTTAGAAACATGCGACCATAAAGCTGTATATCAGATTGAACTAATACAAATTTTAAGTCTTTGGCTTGCTTTCAAGATATTATATGCAACTCATGAACTTCAATATCCGCTCTCGCAGCCGCATCCACAACACTGGGACAAAAGCTCTTTCAAAAAAGCCAAAACATCTCTAGTTAAATCAGCATTCATTGTAAACAGTTCATTGCAGTAAAAGTTGAGTTTGCAAAATCGGTTTAAAGTGGTATTGAACTTTATTTTAACTATTATACGTTTCTACACTCAAAATTGAATTAGTTTTTCAGATTCTGCCTTTTGCTCTATGATGTAGTCCTGGAACGCTAACAAGGGGGGCTAAGAGCGGGGAGTGGAAGCTATTGGAAGAAGGTTGAAAAGCCATGTGCGGGGGGTTGTTACAATACAAAGTGTGGGGGTAACACTGTGATAAACTTGGAATTTTCCAATATAAATATATTTTATACATATATAGCGAAGCTAATTCATGTTAGAGCCACATAAATTATCTAATGGTGGAGGTTACTAAAATCATTTTAACACCGCAGTTCCAAAGAACTTTCCAGGTTAAGATCATGCAATCTGCGCATGCACAAATATAGGGGGCTCCAAATCAACATGCAATTTAAGGGGTTTATTGGGAGGGGCTCTGGGAGGAGGGCCCCTACATTTGTGCAGATCGTAACCTGCAAACTGTGGTGTTAAAATGATTTTAGTAATTTCTTCTTGATCACTTTGATCCAACCATTAGATAATTTATGTGGCTTTAACACGAATTAGCTTCGCTGTGTGTATAATATTTTTTTTTCAAGTTTATCATCGTGAAACCCCCACACTTTGTATTGTAGCCCTTTCGCGCTTGGCTTTTTAACCCCCTCCCACGTGGATTTTTAACCCCACCCCCTTTTAGAGCCACACTCGTTTGGCCATGGTTGTAGTGGAGAATTTGCGTGGGATGAATTAACCTATCAAGTTGAGCATAATATAACAAGTCCCACGAATGTTTCAAATATATCAAATTGTAGGCCCGTGAGTCCAAAATTAAATCGCAAAGTATACATACGAATTTGGTATCAGAATATGCGCCAAATCATGTGGATTCTAACTATTCATTTACTCATTCATTAAATCATTCATTCATTTATTTTTACCAACAACAAGAAAGCAACGACATAAATGTTTACAATTTTAAAAGTTAAGTAGGCCTGCTCTGGGATCTTAACTCGTCTTAACTCGCCGCGAGATAATGCGAGTTAAGGCGAGTGTACGCGATTTAAGAAAAAAACACAACTTTTAGGTAATGCGCTTTTAGGTAATGCGTTTTAAGGCGCGCATTTTAGGGCGATTTAAGAAAAAATACATGGTAATTAAATATGCAAGTATAGGACCTTAAGCAAAATACAGTAATAATGCATAATTAATAGTGCATAGTACATGTATTTTGAAAGAGCACCCCTCCCCCCCACACAACCCCAGGGAGTCTGGTTAGACTGTCATGTAAACTAGATCCAGTTAAAACTTATTATTAATTTGCTTGTCATTTTGCCGTAGTACTAATTTTAAGGTTATACCACCAAATTGCTGGAATTAATACAATGAAGAACATAAACCAGTATATAATAACATGTATATTTTAAATTGAATTGCATACTAATACATATTACTAAGTTCAGGCCTGGAACCACAATCAATTGGAAATCTAAAAAATCAGGGTTGTGGCTGGAATGTAGGAACGAGAAGTTTTAGTGCGCCCCATGGGGTTGCTATCCTATATTTTGAAAATTTCCAAATGCATGAATGCCTTGTCAATATCTTGGAAATTCCAAGGGTACAGAATATATTAAAACTGTGATAATGCATGTTCCAATGTGGCAATACATTATAGTTATTCAAACGAATTTACATATGTGTTAAACTTACCAAATAAGCTTGAATTTACGTTGCAAATATAATATTTCATTTTCATGTGTTTATTTATTAACTAAAACTCAACATTGATTAGTATTTATTTCAATTCCCCTCGATATATAAAGTACAGTATTTACAAAAATTCACTAATATTAAACTTTAGTTTATATAAAGTTTCCCAGAGTTGAATAATAAATTTCCGCTGGATAGCCTGAGAGAATTCATGAAAAAATAAGACGATTATGATGATATCCAGAAATGACATTTATGGGATAAATATTTCCAATATGTTCAATGGAGAACATAATTTATAATTTCCTTTCCATAAAAATGTGAACCGGACAAGGCTGACTATAAAAGTTGACTAGGATCATGCTGTGGTTTATCAATATATGTAAGTTTCAACACTGTTGATATAAAATATTAAATCTTGTGCACTACTGCAATTCAGCACTTGTATATAATATAGGAAAGGATCCGTGCAAAGCTAATGTTGAAAACAGACTGATTCTTGCCATCCTGACTTTTTTCTGTTTGAATATAAGGGTTCTATGTCATATAGTCTAGGACCTGTAAAGGAGTTTGTATGCATTTCATTTAGGACAGATTATCTCAACTGTTTTAGGGTAAAATGACCATGGCGTTCAACATGGCATATGTGCCAAAACCCGAATCCGGGGCGAAAGTACTGAAAATGACCACGCCCAGAAACGGCACTGTCGACATAGCTCTAAATCCTGAACCGCCAAAGCTACAGCCTTTTTGAATTGCTTATAGTGTTTAGAATGGTTGCTTTTAGGGGTTGGTCACTGGAGGGTGAAATTTGTCTAGGTATCATATTTTACAAGAAAATGACTATGCACCATCCCAGGTCAACTGCTAATTATGCATCAAATTACTCATTCACCTGGCAAAGTCTATGTTATCTTATTCCTTCAAAATTTTAATATAATTATTATAAATTTCATAAGGAATGATATTGTTTTGTTGAGATATAACACATTTCATTTCACTTACCCCCCGCCAGAACACGATTTCAGCCGTATTTTGCCGATTTGTTTGCTTTTTATTGCCGAGCCTTGCAATTATCATCCAAATGTTGTACTTTAATACAATGCTAGTTCACTAAAGAATAATTCAACCAAGTTTCGTCAGGTTTTGGAGTAGTGCCATGTATTTTATCTTCGATTTTGTGTCCTCGACATTTCCTCAATTATGTCGCCATTGCAATGTCTCGCCGCTTCTCTGCCCGATAAATGCCACTTCTTCGTCCACATCTGTATTTATATTACAGTATCCAAAAATAATTGATTGTAGAATAGTCCCAATCGAAAAATTGAAAGCATTAGTCCCACTTGGGAGTGAAAAACCTCCCCTCGTTCATCAAGAATGAGAATCAAAAACCAAAGGTTCAAAATAATTTAAAAATCTCGCGCAATCTTCACGAAAACTCCTCGTGGGCAACATTACAGGGGGGTGAACATTTCACGAATACGTTTGCTCGCGACCACAGCAACCCAAAGTAAAGTTCGTGTGTTTAACTGTTTATATGTTTTTTGACAAAATAAACAAATATTCGCGTAATTTTGTATTTTTCTGGTTTCCTTTAGCTATAAAAAAGAAACCAGGGACTTGCGCAATCTTTTTGCACCATCCTTTTAAGGCTATTCTGTGTAGACATCTGTACGTTTCAGACCTCAGAGTAAAACATAATATATCGCACTAGCTCAAAATATACTTTTGACAGATGTAAAAATACTATTTTACTTCTGTTCGAAATTCGACTATCGAAGTAATCGAAATATTCGGTAAAAGCTCAAAGTAAGAAAAAGTACCCGCTGGTTTTGTCTTTTGACAAGATTATCACGTAGTTGTCAAAACTTGTGTAATGTGGAATTTATAACATGTGCTTTCTATGCATGGTTTTTGTAATAAGAAAGACAAGATCCATCAGGTTTTTAATTAAGAGTAAATGGAACTGAGGTCTGAGGGCTGAAACGTACAGGCGTCCACACTGAATTACGCGAATATTTGTTTATTTTGTCAAAAAACATATAAACAGTTAAACACACGAACTTTACTTTGGGTTGCTGTGGTCGCGAGCAAACGTATTCGTGAAAATGTTCACCCTCCCCTGTAATGTTGCCCACGAGGAGTTTTCGTGAAGATTGCGCGAGACTTTCAAATTCTTTTGAACCTTTGGTTTTTGATTCTCACTCTTGATGAACAAGGGGAGGTTTTTCACTCCCAAGTGGGACTAATGCTTTCAATTTTTCGATTGGGCTATTCTACAATCAATTATTTTCGGATACTGTAATATAAATACAGATGTGGACGAAGAAGTGGCATTTATCGGGCAGAGAAGCGGCGAGACATTGCAATGGCGACATAATTGAGGAAATGTCGAAGGACAAAATCGAAGATAAAATACATGGCACTACTCCAAAACCCGACGAAACTTGGTTGAATTATTCTTTAGTGAACTAGCATTGTATTAAAGTACAACATTTGGATGATACTTGCAAGGCTCGGCGATAAAAAGCAAACAAATCGGCAAAATATGCCTGAAATCGTGTTCTGGCGGGGGTAAGTGAAATGAAATGTGTTATATCTCAACAAAACAATATCATTCCTTATGAAATTTATAATAATTATATTAAAATAAGCATATTTTTTCATCCTATGACAAAAATTTTTTAGGAAATAAGAAAACATAGACTTTGCCAGGTGAATGAGTAATTTGATGCATAATTAGCAGTTGACCTGGGATGGTGCATAGTCATTTTCTTGTAAAATATGATACCTAGACAAATTTCACCCTCCAGTGACCACCCCTAAAAGCAACCATTCTAAACGCAATAAGCAATTCAAAAAGGCTGTAGCTTTGGCGGTTCAGGATTTAGAGCTATGTCGACAGTGCCGTTTCTGGGCGTGGTCATTTTCAGGACTTTCGCGCCGGATTCGGATTTTGGCACATATGCCATGTTGACCGCCATGGTCATTTTACCCTAAAACAGTTGAGATAATCTGTCCTAAATGAAATGCATACAAACTCCTTTACAGGTCCTAGACTAATATTATATACCTATGCTTGATAGTATGTAACTTATGCACCATGCAGTCATTGGAAAGCCCCGCACCCCCCCTACCCGGGACATGCCGGGAAATAGCAAGGATCTATTTGCAGATTAGCCTATCTGTTATGCCTCGGTACCCAGGGTATTAGACAGCGTAAGCTATGTGTCATGATGGCCAGGGATTATGGGCCAAATCAGCGGGGATTCGTCTGTTCGAGATGTATTATTAAGCCTTGTTCATGGCCATTTACCCTACTCTCTATAGACATTGTTTTACTAAAAGTAGCTTTTACAGGATAATGTATTGACTTTGTATACATTGCAAGATACAACTAACAGACAAAATACAAAATATTTACCTATACTTTGGCAAAGTTTTGACAAACTCTGGATTGCAATTTTGGCCCCCAAAGACCAAAATTGGGAAAATTTTAGAATAGTTTGTTATGGTAGCCTTCATTTTTGGTGCCCGGGTAGCGGGAGACTTTAGTCATGTTTAGACTAGTAAGAATGCCATGTATAGCGAGGGAATAGAATGATTTAGGACACAACCTTTATCTAATGCCCCCGCTGTTCCCCGAGTAGGGGGGTGCTGGTTTTTCCAATGACTAGTGCATACTGTATTTCGGTATATTCAATAAGCATGTAACTTCCCTTGTTTCGGCTAAGCCCCCTCTCTCCAGCAAGCCCTCTCTAATCTTTTCTGAAATAAACAAACATACCCCCCCCCCTTTCCTGGGAAAGGGTGTTTACACTGTATATAGTATTTACTATTTTCAGCATTTTAATTTGGTTGGCGAGTTTAGGCGATTTAAGAGAATCTTTGCCAATTTTTTGCCGCGATTTAAGGCGAGTTAGGGCGATTTAAGGCGAGTTAAGATCCCAGAGCAGGGTTTATTATACGATTAGATTGATGCAATTTATTGTAACGAGATAGATAAGATATATAACGAATTCTGGTTTTTACTCAGAAAGTAGAAACAGGAATAGTTTCCTTTTGAACGAGAATATAGAAACTGAGTTTAGCAACTGAAGATGGTAGTGAGTTCCAAATCTTTGGGCCTAAGTGGAGAATTTCGCGCTTCACGCGTGCATGGCTCGGGGATGAAAATCGTTATTAATAAACAATGTACCATATCGTATCGGATGTTTTCCGCTGTTCTGGTGCTCCGGTGTTCCTGTTCCCCGTAATCTGGCCTTCACTAATAGCCCAACACAAATTCTTGCCTAAGCTGGGAAATGTCGCGATGTTTACATTTTGATATACGATACGAACAGACAGGAAATACCAGAGATCATCAGAAGGGTAACATATTTTACTCGTCAATACGCTCACTATATTTTGATCTGTTCAGCAAGCTACTTGGCTACGATTCTTTGGGTATATTCATGGTATCCTTAAACTAAAGCAGTCTCAATTATATTTTAGAGATCGATAGTATTAGTCTGGGAACTGATTTAACAATTTGTGTTGGTGAGTATTGTTAAGATTGTAGATAACATAGCGTATAAGTTATATGTAGAAATATTTCGTTGAAAATCTGCTTACAGAGGCAAATTTTCCATAAATGCATTGCCAAATTAGAACAGAATCTTATGAACCGATTAACCTATGGGCGATGCTGTTTTTATTTCTGCGTTCATTGGCTTTACCGCACATACATTTTATTTGATATTTGAGTTATTTAAGATTTTAATCCAGTCTGCGTATGTTATAAACATAGGGTATAGCTAAATTATAGAAATATGTCCTTGAAAATACGCTTACAAAGGCAAATTTCCCATACTTGATCAAGTCGCAGCACAATGTTTTGAAGCACTAACCTATAGGCTTACTGCCATTTACTGCACATAAATTTGTCAGTTGAATTATACATCAGAATTATATCTTTCATTGCATAAGAACTATCACTCAATCTAAAGAGAGTTATATATCTATCTTATTACCTGCTATGTTTAAGCTATTTTTGCTAAGACCAGTTAAGATCCATGTAGGTACAAAGTCAAACATAAGTTATTCCATGAAATATCATAATGACAATCATTTGAGATTACACAAACTGTTCATGGAAAAAATATAAGATATATACTATTTAAATATGTTAGAGGCGAACACATGACCACCAAATAGATTTTGAAAACGGCAAGATAATTGATAAAGGCAACTTCGGCACAGGACTATTTTAGAATCCTGGCACACTGCAATTACGGAGAATGCAGACAATAACTCAAAACATTTGCCAGAACAATATGATCGCTTCTTAGTTAAGAAACTCTAATTTACATATACTTTTTTACCTATTAACATTTGCATACGCATAGGAAGTCACTATACAACACTTCTATTGTGTTTATATGTAATTGTATACTGTTGTTTGTGTCAGACTAGTTGACACTATTCATTTTTAACTACCCGTCGAAGGCTGCAGACTGGCAGCCGAAAGCTTGTGAAAAATAAATATTTTTAACCAGAGAACGTTTGAAAATTTAATATATACTATTGTCAGTATAGACAGTGTTCTACGCGCAGCAAAACTATTCAAATGCCAAAGCATTGTGCTTTATAGGTGACTCACAGAAGACATTTGATTGCATTAATTAAATTGTTTTCTTCCTTGATTTCACAGCAATATAATAGCATGAACGTATGGAAATAGATAATGTCGCCCCTGTGCATGAAGCATGGGTTTTCATATATACAGTATAAACCAAACAGCGCTTGGACTATCCTTTTATTCAACTCATCATGTACCATATTCTTTTGTTTTTCGTCGGTTTTAACTTCAGCATAATAACCTCATGGTCTACCAAGGTCGTTACGCAAGGTAAAATATCATTATGCGCAAATATAATAAACGGGTAACAGACCTTCCTTCTACACATTTGAATAAAACATTTTCCTCGGCCTTTAACCTATATATATAAAGTACCTTTGCGCATGAGACTAGAAATATATTCCACATAATTGTACGTTTTATTGCAATGTTATAAAGTGTTATGGTAGCTACATTTGCTTTGGGAAAACAACTATTCAGTGCCGCATCCAGAGGAGGTTGGACAGCTGTCACGTGAATTTCTCGACCAATGAAACCGCGCCATTTTCCATCGTGTTTGCGAAGATTTTTTGGCTGAAAAATTTGCATTGGACGCAGAAATGCTGAAAATCTCAGTATTTTTATGCAAATTTGTTCATTAAAATGCAAGTGCGGTGTTAGTATGATAAATGAACTGGCGATATCTGCAAGAATTTCTGAGGTAAAAGTTATTTTTTATCTTTATTTTAATGATTGAAGTGTCTTCGCGACGTGTTGACTCAAGTCCGCGTCTGTTTACAATTTTCAAACTAAAGTATCTAGAATTTCCATGGTTGGATTTTCGTAATTTTTGCATAATCATGAAGACAAATGTATAATCTTTAAATCTGCTGGAATTATCCCGGTGATCCCTTGGCAGTTTTTGAGATATTAGGCATCGAAGTGATGATAGTCATTTCGACGTTTGCCAAAATGGCGTCTAATAATTTAGGAATATATTGCGCCACCAAAGCTTGTTTTTCCCAATGAATCTTGAAACTTCTTTAATATAAAGAGCGTTATTCTTTAGAGTAAGCGTTAAAGTACTTTTGAATGAATTTTAGGAGATTTAGGAGTTATTTGCGTGTTGTTTAGAGATTTTATATCTGGGCTAGTGTCTGGCTCTGTCTGCAATTTTGTTGTCTGACGGCATACTCGACTCGCAAATATATATCGAATATTTTGTCATTGTTATTCAATTTTTTTCCTGGAATGCATCCATGCTATTTCAATAACTATTGATCTACCTATGCGAGCAGTATTTTGTAAGGTAAACGTTATTTTTTTATCTTTTATGTAGGCTGTACGTCGTCATATTGTATTAATCCGATGCCATTTCTGTCAACAATCTTTGAAGTTGAACATCATCATATCTGGACTTTACTGTTTAAAATAAGTGCTGAGTTTTAGAAGAAAATTTTAGAAGTAAAATTTGTTGTTTATTTACAGATTTGTATTTTGGTTTGAATTCTATCATTGTATTGTTAATTTGCTTTCTTGGTGAATATTTGCTTTCTTTAATATTTATTTATATATGTAGAGAATGAGCAGAGATATTATTATATTTTATGCATGTGCTATGTATTTTCAATAAAAATGGAACTGTACATTACTGTAACTTTGTTTTGTCTACATTTCACCAGTAATTTCTGTTGCAAAAGTATATGTTTAAGCTGAGGAATAGAAGTTCTTTGACAACCCCAATATGGGGGTTTTCAGTAGTCACAATGTGCTATTGGGATAAATAAATAACTAAATACATATTAAAAGTCGAATCCTTTGATGCCAGCAGAATCAATCTGGCCAATAAATAGTTAACTGTCTGTACTATACTCCTCACTAGTTGCACAATGTGCATTACAAATACAGACGATCCAGGCAGTGGGTCAGCTTATGAAATAATTTACTTAAGTATATAAAATGCAACACGTGTAACACTGAACGAAGTGTCCACAAATTACATATATAATTTTCAACACATGAATATTTAAATTGACCACAAGACCAGTTGATCACACGCAGCCTTTGAGATTTCTGCACAAATAAATCCATTAAACGGACTCAAAGAGCCTTGTTATACATCGATACACAAACACTAAACACATCCATAATGATGGCATTGAGTCTCTGTATCAATAGCGTCCATTTTCGCAGAATTTGCTATGGTCAGAGATGTTGACTTCACGGCAGTCAACGCATAAATGAGGCTGCACGTGGAAACATACGCTCATTACCCATGATGCTTTGCGGCCTGCTGTCCAACCTCCTCTGGGCCACACCTAACCGAATAACATTTTCGAATCAAAATCATTAGTTTACAGGTTATTACTGACACCTTAGCTAACATAACTTAAGTAAAAAATGTCGGTTTCACGATAAGGCGATATATTATACGCATACAAATTATCCTGCTCCTTGCGCCGAAGGTGCAAAAAATTGTCAGATTTCAGGTCCCTGAAATAGTATTTCCTGTATTCTGGGTAATCTTTTTATAGCATTCAGAAAGTTCTAAACATCGTAAAACACACATAGTTAATATGTTAACTATGAGCTTGTTAATATGTTAACTCATGTTCTTTCTCATTTTTGTGACAGTCGCAGGTAATAATTCTTCAACTAGATATATGGATGCAGAACGGTATAAAGGGATTTTTCTTTCCTCAAACTGTTTTCAATTTTCAGTTTATATTGCTATAATCGTAATTTCCGTATTTCCGAATAAATAAATCAATGTCAGGTTTCCCGAATTTTGTAATTTTAATTGGTTAAACGAAATTCTTATTTGCGACACATTTCATGATCAGTATTATGATCTCGATAAACAAACATTTGCTTTTGTAAAGTTGGATTGATACTTCGTACTTCTAAATTGGATTCAATTTTCTGAATACAAATCTCATAGTTTGCGGGTACTATATACAAATGCCGCGATTATTTTTTATCTTCTGTTAGACATTTCTATTTCCGAATAAATGTCTCAATTTTGCGAATATGAGAAATTTTGAAATCTTGTGGGGAAGGGGGGGGGGACAACCCACCCCCCGGCCAATATCCCCTTCGTTACGGTCCTACAACTATTCGATCCCAACTGACTACAAATATTTCCTTACACCTTCATAAATAGCCATTCAACAAAACCATTTTTCTTTTCATTTCGGCATAAACATGGCTTTATTTAAAGATTGATCACTGCTCTAGTGAAAAAAGTAATCTAAAATACGCTCTAAATGACTGTCTCAAGCAATCCAGTCATTTCTTCATGGTTGAAACTGCAGATATCCGACTTTTGTGTACGCATACTCAGCCTTGAACCATTCCTTGAGATCGATTCTCTTTAAAAACACCGTTGGGAAAATTTTCGTGTTTCATATATCTTTCATAAAATATAGATGCGCTACTGATTTCAAAGATGGAAACAGTGAATGCCTGAACTTACCCCCAAGTTCACCTCGTAAACAAAGGAATGAAACAATGGAGCGGTCAAAGGAAATCCACACCAACCCTTAAACGTCCCCTGGAAAATAGCGAAAAGCAGCTTTGAAAGGTCTATTTAATACTGTG
Organism: Trachythela sp. YZ-2020; assembly: GCA_016169945.1. Classification (NCBI taxonomy): domain Eukaryota; kingdom Metazoa; phylum Cnidaria; class Anthozoa; order Malacalcyonacea; family Clavulariidae; genus Trachythela; species Trachythela sp. YZ-2020. Next base: position 3,772,870 of record JADLSH010000311.1, on the reverse strand, counting down.
GTCACTGTTGCAGATGATCAAGAAATCAAAGACATTTCAAAAACATCCAAGACAATTTCTAACAATGTAATACCTTATATTGTAAACGACATGGTGAGAGATTTTGAGAAGTGTGATGTTAATCTTAATCGGTCAGTCCTGATCTTGTATTGAGGAGAGTAGGTTTCCCCCCATATACCGTACAGGGATGCCGACAATGACGTCACATCCGGTAATGACCCCATGTCCGGAAGTGATGGCACATCCGCGTACGTACAGAATATTAATGAGGATTAGCATGACACGTGTTGAGCGTACGTACAGAATATTAATGAGGATTAGCATACCACGTGTTGAGCGTACGTACGGGATTCTAATCACATCCGCGTACGTACAGAATATTAATGAGGATTACATGATCACACCACAGTCCTTGAAACTCCCGAAATGTCAGGTCGGCAAGAAATTGCCGACCTAAAAGCGATCATTCTCAATCTAGGTCGGCAAATATTTTCCGAAAACAAATAGACAATAATCCAAACGAAAATTTAATTTGCTTGCTGCAAATACGCGTATTTATAAACAGCAATTAATTGCAATCAATGCCAATTGAGCAAACAAAACAATTACTAACAAAATGCATGTATGAACTCCAATCGAACAGTGCATGTATATATACCATGACCATGAGCAAGCAAATTCCATTGACAGCCAATGACAAGATCGTGAGCGCTAAAATATTTGCCTATTCACGGGAGTCATGCTAGCTAAGGTCTTGTTGTTGTATATTTAGTCATTACATGTTAAGATTACAGTACTTTTACATAATACTTCAAGTGTCAATGGCCAATGTCTGGAAAATCTTGCACGCTACTCAAACACTTGCAGTAACAAGATACTCACTAGACACTACAATTAAGCATTTTTTCCCTAAAACAATGCTTATTTTAAACCTGTAGACTATAAATACGCAAAAACAGTTGCCCTGAAGAATGGGGAAAACCCCTGCACGAAAATATGTATTTGCTTGTGCGTAAACATGTCAATCAATGGTGATTAATTAAATTTGATACTCGCAAAGCGTATTTTGATTACGCAAGCTAAAGAATCAAAACCTGATAATATCATCGTTGAAAATGCGTATGTGAAAGATGCGTTCGCGGAAAAAAAATGCCGAAACGTATTTGAAAGTAGGTCGGCAAAATTTTGCCGACCGAAATCTACACATATCGCTTTGCAGGTCGGCATTGCCGAATGCCGACCTGAGTTTCAAGGACTGCACCATATGTTGAGCGTACGTACAGAATATTAATGAGGATTAGCATGACACGTGTTGAGCGTACGTACAGAATATTAATGAGGGTTACATAACCACGTGTAGAGCCTACGTACGGAATATTAATGAGGATTAGCATACCACGTGTTGAGCGTACGTACAGAATATTAATGAGGACAGCAATAAACCGCTATTTAGAATTGATACAGGATGAATTTTTATTTTTTTGTAATTGAACATGTCAGGAAAAGCATACTAATGAACTGAACTCAGATCGTAGCCTTACATAACGACTTTAAGCATACATTTGAGCATATTGTATATTATTTCAAGAAAGAATACTACGCATGTTGAAGAACTCCATTCATATAACTTTTTATATACAACAATTAGGTGAACAACCGTTTCTTAGTTACTACTTGTTGTAGTGAGCAAAAGTATAGTTGTCTTTTCATGATGTGTGAGCTACATTACGAGGATGAGATTAAGGAATGGAGACGGGCATTGAATCTAAGACTGTACATACAAGACCATCAGCTAGTAATAAATAAATTTATTAAACAATTAAAAACCCCGCAATACAGAAGTTCTTAAAGTATTATTTATATAGCTTATTGTGGAACAGTTTAATCATTTTTCAGTTGGATATTTCTGAAAATGTATGTTCCTATTATATAAAGCCGTAAAAACCAATGAGCAATGAATCATAGTAAAGTAACAAACTGACACATGTTTTGCTCGCATCTTATTATTGCTCTTGCTCAGGCTCGCCCCACGATGCTTGGCATCCCCCTAGTATTCTGTACGTACGCTCAACATGTGGTTATGTAATCCTCATTAATATTCTGTACGTACGCGAATGTGACGTCACTTCCGGACATGGGGTCATTACCTGGTGTGACGTCATTGTCAAAAAAATGGGGTTTTAATAAAAATGGGTTTTTAATACCTAAGTTGTTAGATTATAAAGCACTAATGAAATATATTAGGTCAATCGATATTGGTATGTCGAAGCCTATCCACAATGTTGACACTGAAGACAATGATGACTGCAGTTTTTCAGTCATTGGATGCATTAATATATCTGGGTGTTATGTTGACCTTGAGTGGCGTTTGTTACAGATGGCAAAATTTTATTTATCAATTGACAAAACTATCCCAATTCTTAATTGGTTTGGTAGGGCACCAGGCTCATTCTTTGTTTGTTTAGGAGGTGATGGTGCATCATTTGTTAAATAAAATCAGGCTACTTCTTGGCTGGTTAGTTTCCTTAATGTTGGAACTCGAGTTGCCAGTTGTGATGACAATTTTCTTGTATTGGGAGCAAACTGTAAGGAGGAACATCCAGCAATGCTAAACTGCTTCATACTGAAATGCAACGTATTGAAAAGAAGGCATATTCTATTCAGGCTCATGAAAACATGCAAGTCAGATTCTGTTTTGAACTAGTTCCATCAGACATGAAGTGGTTAGCAACATTTAGTGATGAGTTGTCAAATTCAGCCACATACCCCTCATCCTTTGAAAATGTAAAACTTGATGAGTTAAGTAATGGTGAAGGCTCTTTAGGATCCAGCCCCTCTTGCACTTGGAATCCTTGGTCATACATAGATAGAGTTAAAATTGCCAAGCAGGTTAGCACATACAAGCACGCTAGAAACTTAATTACAAAATTCATTGCAAATAATGCTTCAAGACAGGAGTTTGAACCTTTGTTAGGTCCAGTTGTTGATAAGGCTGTTATTGAGCCACTTCATCTGGGTAACAATTATCCTTTCCCACGCTATGTAACCAGGCCTTATCCGCCATTTTTGGGTGGCAAGCCGCGCGGGCACAGAGGATGACAACAAACAAAGGAGTGATTTTTTAAAAACATAAACACCGTATTTTTCGATGATTTTTTGCTGAATTTTGACGGAGATATTTACTTACGGTGCCAGACAGAGAGTTTATCTTGCTGTGTGTGGAGTTTAAAGGCAATATATTTCAAAATAAATACAGAATTTAACTTTCAAAGTGGCATGTAACAGCTTCGACGATTCCAGGTAAGGATAATTTGTTGTTGTTTATGCACTGCGTTTAACCCTGAACTGCACTCATTCTGCTATGGTTTAAAACTTATAAATTGTATATGATTTATCACTAACATCTACCCAAACTAAATTCACCAATAGAAACATACTTGCTCATAGTATAAAAGGTTTTTTCGTATTTTTTTAGACCAATGGTCGCCACACGACTCCTATGCCTGGACGAGTTAAATGTTTCGTCCCAGGCTGCAGTAACTCGTGGTACATTAACACCACAAATACAAAAGAGACACTGAGTTTGAGGGCCTGTCCCACCACCCAAGCCCAGAACTCAGTATTTTAGGAAACACAAAGAAAGAATTATGAAAAAGAAGTTAGATAAAAAGCAACATGACATTGACAATTTGAATAAGTTACAACAGAACAAAGAAAATGAAAACCAACAAATGAAAGAAACATTGCAAGAAAGTCTAGCCGAAACTAACAGAGAGCACAATAAAGCAAAGAAACGTGAAGAAGAAATCATAAGTCTACAAAGTCAGCTAGAAATAGGACAGTTTAGCATTGAGACATTTATTAATGATAATAGTAAGATGATTTTCTACACTGGGTTAAATAGTGAGCAATTTAATTCACTGTGGAATTTGTTGAGCCCGAAATAGCAACACCAAAGAGGAATGGGATAAGCAGAAAGAATGAACTTTTTGCTTTGCTTGTGAAGTTGAGATTAGGGTTACAATTTGAAGATTTGGCAGACGGATTAGGATTGTCAAGACAGACAGTGTCCAGTCCAGAATATTTGAAGGATGGATAACCTTTCTGAATAACCTAGTCAGCAAGATCAATTTATGGCCGAGTATAGACTACATTGACAACTATATGCCAAATGATTTTAAGCCAAAGTACTGCAAGACCAGAGTTATCTTGGACTGCACTGAGCTCAAAGTTCAAAGAGCGTCAAAATCAACTAAGCTTTTTCCAGAAAGGCCCATCTGCATTTGAACTTGCTCGTAATAACCCCGAGAATTTTCCTTTTTCAAACCAAGTTTTCCATTTGAATCAAAAGCATATGGGTAGAATCTCTCGGACTGCTTTTCCCGGACAGCGTCAACAACATGCTGATTTCTCTGACTGGCTAAACCCTTTATCTCAAGTAGGCGATCTAGTCCATGGACATATCCATCGGGTGACGAAACAAGAATGCCATCAACAAAACAACCACATTCTTCAACGTTTTGCCCAGTAAGGCTTGAATATCTTTGGCGGGCTTTTGCTTCATTCTGGATACAATAGAGCATAGCTGGGGGGATGTTTTCCTCATTTCGTACTGGCTCTACATTCATGATTTTCCTGATCAGGGCAGGCCTGCCAACCTCTGTTGAGTGCAACAGTTTCCGGGCAATGGAGGAGGGTATGCGATACTGGCGATATTGCTGCCAAAGCGGATTGTCCCGTTGACCCCAAGTTATCCTTTCAATGTGAGACTTGGAATCTGTTTCGACAGTTTCTAATGGAGTTTCAGAATGAACCATTGTATTTCGTTCTACATGTAACTGTTGACCATCATCAGAATTACCATGTTGACTGAAATTTTGTTCATGGTTGTCAATTGACTCATTACACCTATGGTTTAAAACTTTCCAAACAGAGGACCTACTGCTTGTTGAATTAACACATTGGAGAAGTCGTAGTTCCCTTTGCCTAGCATTGGCACGTGGCATATCTGATGACTTACTTATTGTCTGTAGGACCTTCTTTGACAATGTTCTAGCATCTCTCTTTTGGGAACTCTTTGACTTCTTACATGCTGATTGCACTTTAATATTGTCGATCTCAGTTAATTTTCCTCTGCATGGTTTATTTTATGCCATGTTTGCAGTTTTGAGATACATGCTATCTCAAGAGTTAGATGACCTGTTCTGCTATATTCCTCTAATGCATATAGTACTGCAGGGACATGGCAGCACAACCCACTTTTACCCGCAGGGCATCTACAAAAAGCTTTTGTTGGTTTGTTTTCTGAAAATTGTACCCACATTGGCCGTGCTTCTTTGCTTTCCATACTAGGCCTTACAAAAGCCTTCATCAAATTGTTTCCATTAAGTATAGCAGTTTGAATATTTACAATCTTTCTTGATGCAAAAATTCGGTACCCTTTTTCCTGAAGGGCTTGTGCTTCTTCCTTTCGTGTTTGACATAGCTTTCTAGTTCACTTACAGTTACACTAGGTAAATTTTCCTTTGCACTAGTCCGGTGCAAGGAACTTTCAGCTATATTATCTATATCAAGTGCTGTTGTGAGTGTTATTTCAGGGGCATTTTGAATGCTGTCCAAAATATCTGGATGTTCTAAGTAGCCTTTAACACGAGAAATTAGTTCACTTTTATTGCCGGATAATTTTTCTCCCTTGACGGTTCTTAGAAATTCTTCACATTTCTTCTTAGTCCACTGTTCTACGTTAGTTGGGGGGATTGACATTTTGCCTTTTTGTGTTTATGGTGTTAGTGTAACACGGGTTACTGCAGCCTGGGACGAAACATTTAACTCGTCCAGGCATAGCAGTCGTGTGGCGACCATTGGTCTAAAAAATACGAAAAAACCCTTTTATACTATGAGCAAGTATGTTTCTATTCGTGAATTTAGTTTGCGTAGATGTTAGTGATATATCATATATAATTTATAAGTTTTAAACCATAGCAGAATGAGTGCAGTTCAGGGTTAAACGCAGTGCATAAACAACAACAAATTATCGTTACCTGGAATCGTCAGGTTCATTATCAACTTTCAAAAGGGCTCTAGTGACAAATAGTGGTAATAATTCTTGGTAATCAATTTATCTTTTTTTTTCTCTTGATCTTATTGTATTAACTTAATAAATTATTTTTATATTTGCATGTAATTAATCATACATAGCACGGCCTATTGGAAGATCACATCTTGTAAATATTTTAGTTTTTGTCTTTGTGAAATAGTACCGTGGATAAATAAAGTTTGATTGATTGATTGATTGATTGAAAAATACTGTGTTTATGTTTTTAAAAAATCACTCCTTTGTTTGTTGTCATCCTCTGTCCCCGCGTAGCCTGCGCCGCAGGCTCTTGGGATAAATAAGAGCCTGCAACAATCTCCAAGGAAATTTGATATCCGCCCACTTAATTAGAATGATAATTTATGTCAAATGCAACCAATCATATTCGAAATTCGTATGCGTAAGTAATTACTTTTAATAGTTCAAAATCAAAACACAAGAGTTCAAAGAAGTTATTAATATTACAATACAATATCGTTAAGAAGTAAAAACGTATACTACACTACACAAAATTTTATACAAAGCCAACGTTGCTTTAGTACGTACATAAATATGTGGTACACGTTTCATGATGAACTAATGAATATATAGCCGCCACAACAAACATTTTGACTTCATAAACAGTCAATACCGATACTCATGCGACCGACTCAAAAATACAATAATTTACGAAATAACGAACGGCAACTTTAAGGAAGAAAATACCATCCTAGGTTCAAATATAATGATAAACTTGAAAAAAATAAATAGAATATGACCAGTTATGAGTGAACATAATATGTTGCAGTCTATGATGGGACTATGATTTATACATGAACAAAGTATGTTAATCGAAGTAAATGTCATAAATACAAGATGATTGTTTGTAGTTGTAACATGTTAAGACACAACATATATTCAACGGGCAAAACTATAAAACAATCTAAATACAGCGACAGATGTTCCAAACTTGTCTTTAGCTTTTATATGATACAAAATATTTGCCATAATTTCAAGTTGATGTCTGATGATACGTATTTATAATAGTTTATAGAATATAGTTTATATCCATGTTCTTCAACTTGTCAATGCAGTTATCCAATGAGAAAACTGACCATCAAAACATCTCGACAATTGGCGGCTGTTCAGTTTCAGTTTGAAACCCAAATTTACACTTTCAAAAAGGACGCATTTATAACATTTAGGACCGCTTTTACAGATTTGTTTTGGCCCAAGCCTGCACTTATAAATTATACGTATTTTGGCATATATTATTATTTTAGCCAATAGCATTTCGCGGCCTCTCACAAATTTCTTAGAGATTGTTGCAGGCTCATTTTCTCTTCCCACCCTAACCCTAACACTATGAGCCTGCCTCGCAGGCTAGTCCCCTCGCTGCTTGCCACCCAAAAATGGCGGATAAGCCCTGGTTACATAGCGTGAGAAAGGCTAATTGCTGGCAACAATGGAACAAGGAGGCTATGACTACGGCATTAGCACGTTCTAATATTTCTTCAGGTGTTGGTAATGGTTACCATTTGATTGCTGTTTCAGGCGTTACCTTATAAAGCTATTAGAAATAAACTTAAATGCCGTAGGCTTTATAACAAAATTGTGAGATGGTTTAGAGAATGTAACGTGAATGATAGAGGTGGATTTCAATCTCGATTTACAGGTGAAGAGACTCGTAAGTTCTGTAACAATTTTATGCATGTAATTGATGCAATTGCTTCCGCAGACATAAGTGGAAATTATGCAAATGTTAAATTGTATGCTCTTGCTTATTTTGGTTTGAAGTTGAGAGACATAACTTCCGCTATGAATAGAATTTCTGATATCGATGAAAGGTGTCTTCTTGAACTGGAGAAAAACTGCTCAGAATATTTTATCTGTTCACTTTTCCTTAGCAATGTCACTCTTAGTATGTGGACTGTTGGTTTCTGTGTTCCGTACCATTCTTTAATTTTGTTTAAAAAGTTTGGTGTTGGCCTCGGTATCAATACTACGGCGGCCCAGACGCGAGAGCACAAAAACAATTTTCCGATTTTTTGATTTTTTGATTATATTAATTATACTCTACTATAGTACTTGAATAAGGAAGGGAGTTTTAATACTGACAAATTGTATCAATACCCGGTAACCTCTAACCAAAGGTTAAATGAAAAAAATGCAGCTACTAATATTATAGTATCTACACTAGTAGGAGCAGGGACGTAGCGAGCGGGGGGGGGGTGGGGGTGTAACCCCCCCCAACCGTAAAAGGTGAAAAAGAATCAGGTAAAATGCGAGGTAAAATTTTGACATTTTCAGGTAAATTTAATTGGGGGGATAAAGTCGCTATATTTTGTAAAGTGATAACTAAAATTGAATGTTAAATGACTTGAAAGAACCTGATCTCTTTTAAAACCTAAATAATGGTATTGTATTCTTATTTATATATTGCACTTCTTTGTCTATAATAATAGATTTTTTGATACATTCTTTACATTTAAGTAATAAGTGCAGTGCATAGTAAGAAGTGCATGCATGCAGATTTATCCGCATAGACCGCACTTTGCCACTTTAATACTCATTAATTCTCTAAAATCTCTGGTAATTCATCCTATTTTCTTTATGGAGATATTTTACTGTAATAGTCAATTGGTCAATATAAATCATGTAGCTATATTAAATTCCTAGTCTATATAGTTCTCCATTAGAAATATAATTTGTGTCCAGCTAGTAGAGCCTGTTGCTGTTAACAGCCAGACTGTGCTCTCGATCGCATGAGAGACAGTTGATTTATGGCCGGCATATTGAAAGATAATTCTGTCTCTTTCTATAATAAGCCCCGTGGATAAAATAATAAGTACTGAGAAACAAACTCAGGATTCGAGAGTACCGTCTGTTTAGGGAAGCCTCGCATATCGATTTCGCCCACGAGAAACGTCATATGGACGTTTTTCTTAAGACCCCCCCCCCCCCCCCCCCCCTTAGAAACGTCACGCATAGTTTTCGACATTATATGGTATACATAAACACTGCAAAACTAGTGTAAAACCCTAACTTCTTCAATGAATACTTCCTACGATTATATTTGAAAGTTCTTTGAGAAAGTATAATTAAAATTACTTCGGTAATGACCCTATAATTAGGTCGATAAAATGAGCTCTTATAGTAATGCCCCAATGGAATATTGAAGGAACTGCAATACTTTTGTAACTGCTCCAGTATCAATAGTAAAATACAGAACGAAATAATGAACAGAACACAGTGTAAATTACAACAAACTTACAAAAGCTGGGGTGGAAATGTTGTAGTTTTTTACTCAATTGACTGTAAAATTGTTTGTGGTATTTGTACATGCATAATTATGCAATTTTCGGAATTTTCTCCAGAAAATTTTGTGTTTGTTCGCTTATCAATCAAGATTTCGAAAATCTATACAAACATGGTCATTTATAATGTATAGAATAAATGGACCTACGCGACGACGTGTGCATCAAGTTGTTATATTTTTCAATACTCTGCTAATGGGACAATGGCGATGATTCCAAACAACTATCGAACAACTATCGATTTTTTCCACGACGCACACAGAGAAACGTCACAGCCGCCAACCACCCCACCCACCCCACCTCCCAATGTCCATATGACGTTTCTCGTGGGCGAAATCGATATGTGAGGCTTCCCTTACAGGAGAAGAATCTAGTTTGTAACGAATATATTTAAACATTAAAAGTATTAAAGTAAACAATGTCATGCTATTTATAGAAAGCGAAAGAAAAGCTAAATATATATGCAATCTATTGCAATGCTTCCTCTTTAAATGAAATCTCCTTTTGAATGAAATTTTGATAAGCAATTGAATTAAGAAACTGGTGTTAGTTTTGGAAGAAAGTTTATACAGTAGACGTTGTATTACTTAATGATTAAAGCACTATGTGAGTGCAAGCACGAGTTCACGAACAAGGAGCGAGAGTTTCATACTGCACGAGACGCAGTCGAGTGCAGTATTAAACTTCGAGTTTCTTGTTCGTGAACGAGTGCTTGTAAATCACGATAATGCACGAACAAAGAGTGCTTTAAACGTTTTAATATTCATTTTGAGTAAACGCTTTGGCGGTATTTTTTTATTTATGAATTATGAGCAAAATCATTCTATAAACTTTGTTGAACTAACTGTTTACTAGTTCCTTGTTTAGTTTTAAAAGTGTTTTTAGAATGTTTTAAAACGACAAATAGCTTTTATTTAAGAAACAACCTTGTTGTTGTTTTGAATCTGTCTGCCGAATTACGAATATTATATTCCGTAAATTCGTAAAATAAACTAAATAAACAACACATGTTTACGTTTAAATACGGAATTATTTGAGAAATTTGGCCACTTCGTGGTTTTGGGATTGTCTTCGGTTTAAAATAAACGAAATCTTATAAACTTTTCCATTCGTGAATTCGGGCGCCATCTTGCCGTGCTGATATAAACTATAACGGCACGGCCACAGAATAGAGACGACCAGTAGGGCCACTCATTTGAAATTTTGTATGGCCGCTAATTACGCATTGGCAGCCAGTCAATTGCTTTTTCTGGCCAATAAGCAAGCTGGACTAACCTTCCTGGCCAGTAAACTGCATATTTTCGCATAAAAAGCCTGCTACATGTTGCATCGCCGAGTGGCCCTACTGGTCGTCTTTATACTGTGACACGGCCGTGCGTTGTTGCTATATAAAATGCACACACGTGGTACAAATTGACCAATAAGAACGCGAGTTTACGAAAATTGAATATTAATATTAGTTACTACACATTGAACAATGCATTATGCATTACCAGTACATAGTCATATAATTCAGTCATTCGAATATTTCAGAGATTCAATTAAATACAGCTCTATTTCCTCTATAACCATATTATACATTTAAACTTGAAAAAATGGTTAGTGTGAAAGTGGCTCCGACCAGACATTTTGAGTATTTATGTTAATTAAATGTGCGAATGAGTAGTTTACCCCCATGAACTTTGCACTATCATTGGGATCTCTGAGTTGAAAATTGATAGTGTTGTCATTTGTCTTTTTGGTCTATATCAAAAATAGTTATATTTTAGCTTTTTTCTTCCTAAGTTAACTTGTAGTTAACTTCCTCAAAACTTAGGAGCAGTTCATTGCTTCGCAATCTTTGTGACTGTTTGGGACATTGTATATTCGGAGAGAAGCGGGTGTCTATTTTTTCAAATGCGAGATATCCATGCAAATAATAGGCAGCTTTTCAGAACACTGACTTCCGTTTATTTAATTTCACAATTGCCTTTGTGTTTTATAAACAATGGAATTTATTCCTTTTTGGTAAACCTTCACGCACCAATTGGAAGAGGTGTTCTGAATAGCTCCTTGCTGATACTATATATTCATGCAGATGTAATTTTAACAGCAACAATTATTTGTAATTTTAAGTCCTGTTTTTAATTCCTTGAAGTTCTAGGATTTCGTGATTTCTTATGGATACTACAGTAATATCTACTATATTGCATTTTTACATTTCAAAATGATCGATTGTACATTTTAACGGCAGTTCAAAAAAAAATCAAGTCAGGTGTACATCAGTTTCAAGTCAGGTGTCAGTTCTGTACATCAGTTTACGGAGATACAAATAATGAATTGGGAAAAGATCGTAAATTATGACATGCAGCTATTTTATTTTACCTCACTACATGATGACTAACAAGAGTGGAATATTTTCATTTCACTTTATTATTGATTTGTTTTCCAAAAAATTTGCATTTCAGATTCTCAAGATAATTTTTAACTCTTCGTTGCAAACATGTCAGCTGTTCCATGGGAAAGCGAAGAAAAACGAGGCTACATTTGTATGCAATCTATTGTGACTGATATTGCAAGTGAAGGACTGAGAAATATTTTTAAACAAGAATGGAACCATCGTTACCAGGCCACGGTCGGAGCATGGGATGACACGAACGCAAGTGGTCAGCAGTTGTTTCATCTGGAGAAAACACGATCAAGACCTAACAAGAGCGCGCACCAGTCAAAATTTCAACATGGAGATACAAAAAAGTGGGATTGTTCTGTGCTTTTTGACGCTATTCTCTACTCCAACTCCATTGGTAAAGCAAGTCTTAATCCAACAATAAAGACAGAAGTTGACAATCTCCGAATTGTACGAAATGAAATTATGCATGCTGATGAAGCCAAGTTGTCTGATGCCGACTTTCAAACCATGATCACTCGTGTAGAAAATTCATTTAAAGCTTTAGGTCTTCCAATTAATGACATCACTCGAATTAAAATTGAGAGAAATCGTTACAAATCCTTTCAAGATCTACCGTCAAAGCCAACTCACAAAGTTGTTTACCGTTCAGAGAAGATGCGTGAAATAACTCAAGACCTCCAAAAGTTGTACAGCGATAACGAGGGTAAACTTACATATTTCTATATTTCTGGAAATCCCGGAAGTGGAAAGTCTCAGCTAGCCAGGCAAGTGTGTGAGGATGTGTTCAAAGGAGTAAACTGGCAAACAGAAACGACATTTGTCATGACCTTGAACGGAAAGGATTTAGATTCTCTTCTCTACTCGTATGAAGATTTTTGTCGACGTCTCAATTGTGACGAGAGTGTCTTGGTAAATATAATGAACTCAACCAAACGAAAAGATCAAAAGGTCAAAGATTTAAGATCACAGATAAATACAAGAATTAAGAATTGGAAGAGATGGTGGGTTATAGTGGACAATGTGGACAATCTCCAGAACATTTCGCTTCTACTACCTCAATTAGGTAACGAAATTTGGAATAATGGTCAAGTTGTAATAACAACACAGAACACAGATTCAGTCCCGTCTGAAAGTTTGTTAACTAAACATATTTCTCTCAGTGTTGGTATGAACGACCAAGAATGTCGTCAGCTACTTTCCCTGTTATCAGAAACTGATCCTAATGATCCATTATTAGATGACGTTGCGGAGAAGTTAGATCGTCAACCTCTCGCAATGGCAGCAGCTGCTGTGTACTTGAGGACAGTCATGGAGAGCGATCTTTGTCAAGGTTTTTCGTGGCAAGAATATTTAAAAAAGTTAGACAGAGGAAAAAGAAATGTCACAGAAGAACAACTCTTTAAAACTAGTTTAACGTATTCGTCCACCATGTCTACAGCAGTGTTGTTAGCTGTTAAAAAATGTGCAGAAACCAATTTCATTCTGAACCACACATTCTACCTTTTTTCCATGATCTCTTTTGAACCATTACCACTTGATATTATTGTCAAATACATTCAGGAACTTGATCAAAACTGTGATAAACAGGAAATTTGTCTTGCCATTGAAAAATGTTCGCTGTTTCTACTTGCCGAAAATGGAGATCGCGATGTTCGTCTACACCGCGTTGTCCATGAAGGAATTATCATATTTTGTGGTAGCAAAGGAGTTGATATTGAAGATAAATCACAGAGCGGAATTGAGAGTCAAAGAGAGGAGATTGATGTTGGTGGTACGGTTCAAAATGTAGCTAAAACACTTTATTTTTTCAAAGACAGAGATGATAAAATTAAGATGGTTCCACATTTGCAGGCATTTGATGCGGCACTTAAAAACATATTTCCCGAGCAAGACACACTGTACTCAATTTGGTCCGGCTTTGAAAATCATCAAATTTTTCAAATATTAATCTTTTTTTCAAAAACTTTACACGCCCATTGCGAGTATAAACTATCTTTGGAATTTCAAAACTTGAATCTTCAAATTTGGAGTGGTTCGGAAGAAGGCCTTCATGTCTGTCATATTTACAATGCACTTGGATTGTTACATAACATTTTGGGTGACCTGGAACGGGCTAAGGATTATCATATAAAAGCACTAGAAATGAAAAAAAAGCAATTAGGTGTAGACCATGTGGATGTTGCTACTTCATACAACAATCTAGGTATGGTGTATAGCACACAAGGTAAACTGGAACAGGCAAAGGATTATTATGAACGAGCACTGGAAATTCAGAAAAACAAATTAGGTGTAGACCATGTGGATGTTGCTATTTCATACAACAATCTAGGTATGGTGTATAGCAAACAAGGTCAACTAGAACAGGCAAAGGATTATTATGAACAAGCACTGGAAATTCAGAAAAACAAATTAGGTGTAGACCATGTGGATGTTGCTATTTCATACAGCAATCTAGGTTCAGTGTATATTGGTCAAGGTAAACTGGAACAGGCAGAGGATCATTATCAAAGAGCACTGGAAATTAAGAAAAACAAATTAGGTGTAGACCATGTGGAGGTTGCTATTTCATACAACAACATAGGTACAGTGTGTCAGAATCAAGGTAAACTGGAACAGGCAAAGGATTATTATGAACGAGCACTGGAAATTAAGAAAAATAAATTAGGTCTTGACCATGTGGAGGTTGCTATTTCATACAACAATCTAGGTACAGTGTATCAGAATCAAGGTAAACTGGAACAGGCAAACGATTATTATGAACGAGCACTGGAAATCAGGAAAAACAAATTAGGTGTAGACCATGTGGATATTGCTATTTCATACAACAATCTAGGTATGGTGTATAACGATCAAGGTAAACTGGTACAAGCTAAGAAATATTATAAACGAGCATTGGAAATTACGAAAAACAAATTAGGGGTAGACCACGTGCAGGTTGCTATTTCGTACAACAATCTAGGTATGGTGTATCGCAAAGAAGGTCAATTAGAACAGGCAAAGGATTATTATGAACGAGCACTGGAAATTAAGAAAAATAAATTAGGTGTAGACCATGTGGATGTTGCTATTTCATACAACAATCTAGGTACAGTGTATCAGAATCAAGGTAAACTGGAAGAAGCTAAGAATTACTATAAACGAGCACTGGAAATTACGAAAAACAAATTAGGTGTAGACCATCTAGAGGTTGCTATTTCATACCACAATCTAGGTATGGTGTATCGCAAACAAGGTCAACTAGAAGAGGCAAAGGATTATTATGAACGAGCACTGGAAATTAAGAAAAACAAATTAGGTGTAGACCATGTGGATGTTGCTACTTCATACAACAATCTAGGTACAGTGTATCACGATCAAGGTAAACTGGAACAGGCAAAGGATTATTATGAACGAGCATTAGAAATTAAGAAAAATAAATTAAGTGTAGACCATGTGGATGTTGCTACTTCATACAACAATCTGGGTACAGTGTATCAGGATCAAGGTAAACTGGAACAAGCAAAGGATTATTATGAACGAGCACTGGAAATTAAGAAAAAGAAATTAGGTGTAGACCATGTGGAGGTTGCTATTTCATACAACAATCTAGGTACAGTGTACCAGGGTCAAGGTGAACTAAAACAGGCAAAGGATTATTATGAACGAGCACTAGAAATTAAAAAAATTAAATTAGGCGTAGACCATGTGGATATTGCTATTTCATACAACAATCTAGGTAGAGTGAATAACGATCAAGGTGAACTGGAACAGGCTAAGAATTGTTATGAACGAGCACTGGAAATTCAGAAAAATAAATTAAGTGTAGACCATGTGGATGTTGCTATTTCATACAACAATCTAGGTACAGTGTGTCAGGATCAAGGTGAACTGGAACAGGCAAAGGATTATTATGAACGAGCACTGGAAATTAAGAAAAATAAATTAGGTGTAGACCATGTGGATATTGCTATTTCATACAACAATCTAGGTAGGGTGTCTAACTATCAAGGTGAACTGGAACAGGCTAAGAATTATTATGAACGAGCACTGGAAATTCAGAAAAATAAATTAGGTGCAGACAATGTGGATGTTGCTATTACATACAACAATCTAGGTGCAGTGTATAGCGATCAAGGTAAACTGGAACAAGCTAAAAATTATTATGAGCGAGCACTGGAAATTATGAAAAACAAATTAGGTGTAGACCATGTGGATGTTGCTATTATATACAACAATCTAGGTACAGTGTATCAGAATCAAAATAAACTGGAACAAGCTAAAAATTATTATGAACGAGCACTGGAAATTAAGAAAAACAAATTAGGTGTAGACCATGTGGAGGTTGCTATTTCACACAACAATCTTGGTATGGTTTATCGCAAACAAGGTCAACTAGAACAGGCAAAGGATTATTATGAACGAGCACTGGAAATTAAGAAACACAAATTAGGTGTAGACCATGTGGATGTTGCTACTTCATACAACAATCTAGGTACAGTGTGTTACGACCAAGGTGAACTAGAACAGGCTAAGGATTATTATGAACGAGCAGTGGAAATTAAGAAAAATAAATTAGGTGTAGACCATGTGGATATTGCTAGTTCATACAACAATCTAGGTAGAGTGTATCACGATCAAGGTGAACTGGAACAGGCTAAGAATTATTATGAACAAGCACGCAAATTAAGAAAAACAAATTAGGTGTAGACCATGTGGATGTTGCTATTTCATACAACAATCTAGGTTTAATGTATCGCAAACAAAGTGAACTGGAAGAGGCTGAGGATTGTTGTGAACGAGCACTGGAAATTCATAAAAATAAATTATGTGTAGACCATGTGGATGTTGCTACTTCATGCAACAATCTAGGTACAGTGTATCACGATCAAGGCGAACTGGAACAGGCTAAGGAATATTTTGAACGAGCACTGGAAATTAAGAAAGACAAGTTAGCTGTAGACCATGTGGGTGTGGCTATTTCATAGAACAATCTAGGTTTAGTGTATTATGATCAAGGTGATATGGAACAGGCGAAGGATTATTATGAACGAGCACTGGAATTTCAGAAAAATAAATTGGGTGTAGACCACGTGGAAGCTGCTACTTCATACAACAATCTAGGTACAGTGTATCACGGTCAAGGTGAACTGGAACAGCCAAAAAATTATTAAGATCGAGCACTGGAAATTAAGAAAAACAAATTAGGTGTAGACCATGTGGATGTTGCTATTTCATTTAACAATCTAGGTTTAATGTATCGCAAACGACGTGAACGGAATAGGCTAAGGATAATTATGAACGAACACTGGAAACTTCGAAAAATAAATTAGGTGTATACCATGTGGATGTTTCTACTTCATACAACAATCTAGGTACAGTGTATGACGATCAAGGGGAACTGGAACAGGCTAAGAATTATTATGAACGAGCACTGGAAAGTAAGAAAAATAGATTAGGGGTAGGCCGTGTGCATATTGGTGATTCATACAACAATCTATGTACATGTGTTCTCGAACAGGCTTAAGATTATTATGGACGAGAACTGGAAATTCCGAAAAAGGAATCATAGATTAGGGGTAGGCCGTGTGAATGTTGCAACTTCATACAACCATCTAGGTACAATGTAATAAGATAAGTGTGAACTTGAACAGACTGAGGATTGTTATGAACGAGCACTGAAAATTCAGGTAAGAAGATTAGGTGTAGACCATGAGGATGTCGCATTTTCATAGAACAATCTTGGTGGAATGTATAACGATAAAGGTGAACTGGAACAGGCTAAGGATTATGATCGTGCACTTGAAATTGAAAAACTTCATACAACAATCTACAATCCTGTCCAAAAATCCTTGGAACACCACAATATTTTGTTATGTTTTTATAGCAATCTTAAATAAAAAAAAACAAGATTTGACATGCAACTTAGTTTCCCAACCTCCTCACCCCCCTCCTCCCAATCAATGTTGGATTTACGGGCATGTTCCAGTGAAATTTTGTAAACTTTCAACGTTGAAAAGGAGTGGGGGAGGGGAGGGTCACGTTATCTTTTAAACTTAAGACTAGAAAATGCTCAGTTTCCCATGACTTTTTTCCAGGATTGTAGGTACAGTGTGTAAAGATAGAAGTGAATGATAATGATACTGAGTTGATAATGATTTATTTAATGTCGACTTACACAGGATGTGGTTGCCCAATTCACCCGAGCCAGAGGCTCGTGATACACGTACTCGACAACTAAGACCTAAGGGTTAGTTTTTGGTGCAGCAGGAAACCGGAGTACCCGGAGAAAACCCTCGAAGCACAGGAGAGAACCAACCAAACTCTACTTACATGAATTTATCAAGCACAGGGACGTACGTTACCCAACCAACGTAAATCCCTGCCCTCGATCTGCTGTATAGTCAGCTTAACTCAGAGGTAAGGGGCAGCGCGCTAACCGCATCTGCCACCCGTGCTTCCCGGCAACTGAAATTAGGCTAAGGGTTATCATGAACGAGCGCTGGAAATTAAGAAACAGGAATTAGGTGTAGACCATGTGGAACCATAGATGATGAAGCATGGGATGGATTGGAATGCCGGCTACATCAAAGGGTCAATGTTCGCTCGGCCGGAAGTACTCGCAAGTTGTGCAAAGCTTATTTCCGGTTTACGATCATACTCAATCATAGCGTGTGTCTAGTGCAGTATTCCTTTATATTGTCGAATTTTATAACTTTTTCTCTATGCCAGGAGAAAATTGTTTTTAGTGTGTTGTCCAACATATGCTTCAAAAGCTACATATCCTGCTCTTAGTTTCTTTTAAGATACCAGAAGGAAAATTACAAGAAGAATGGCGAAGTCAACTTATTCGGATTGTCAATAGGGTTGACAAAAATTTCAATCCGAATAATGCATTGATATGTTCTCATCATTTCAAAGAAAGTAGTTATAAAACAGGTACGTTTTTAATTTTAATAATATAAAATATTATTTAAAAACAAATTCGAATCATTACAGTATTTTGTGACGTGTCGATGATGCCACTTCGCGAAATATTTACATATATGTATGTTTTAACAGGTGAAAAAGGTCAGAGGCGACTTATTCCAGGATTCCTCCCAACTGAATTTTTACCCCAAAAAAGTATTGAAACCAAGAACGCTCCACCGAGAAGAACGTTGATGCGAGATCCCCTAGAGGCAACTGTAGATGTTTTCAAATACACAGAACTGCTAGACTTAAAGAAAGATTTTAAACATATCAATGCCTCTTGGACTGTTTTAATTAATTGAAAATAATTCATCTTGCATTTTTGGTTACCTGCCAGAAAATGAAAACATTATTCACAAGGTCACTGTTGACGAAGCCTTGGAATTTAGTATTCAATCTTCCTCCTTATGTCTGCCCGACAACCATGAACTTTATGGAAAATATAAACGTAGTGTATCAAAAGTGAGAATTCAGTGGCTTTTAGGTGAAGTAGCACAACTCTCGTTATGCAGTGGAATCAGAGACAGTGACTTAGTAGTAAAGAGCTTTAATGCGAACACTGAAAAAATTCAATGGATTATGGCACAGCTATTCATAGAAATACTGAAAATACCTCCTGTATCAGAAGTAATGATTGCAAAAAATTTTAGGAGATGCAAGTGGAGAAGAATGCTGTATGTATTGTAAGCATGTTCAAATAGAGTTGAAAAGAAAGGCGAAATTGACTGACAAGACTGATAACAAATAACTACACCCCAACACCCGAGTACATACAGTTTCCAAAGATAAACTAATCGAAGAGATAAAAAGCAGCCGAAAGAAAGAAAAACAATTAAGGAAAATGGTAAACAACTTAGAAGCAGACATTCAGAAAAAAGTTGCTTGTCTGAATGATGAACTACACGATGACTTTTGAAATATTATTTCCGGCATTGAAGATGAATTACCTGAGGATTCATTTGAAAAACTGTTCTGACAAGAACAGAAAAATCCTTTGAAAGAAATCCAAAAGCAGTTAGGTGGCATCCAATGATGATAAGGTTTGCTTTGCATGTACATCTTAGATTCCCATCTGCTTACCAAACTTTAAAAGAAAGCAATGTTATTAAATTGCCTTGTCAGAGAACACTTCGGGATTACAAAACACTGTTCACAAAAGCACGGGCTTTCACAAGGCTGTGTTTGATGATTTAAAGCATCAGGCTGGAAAGCTAAATGACATCCAAAAATATGTTGTGCTCATGTTGGATGAGGTGTCAGTTAAGGATGACCTTGTGTATGACAAAGTAACTGGGGAGTTAGTTGGTTTTGTAAACCTTGGTAATGATGTGGATGATTGTTATATTATCCGAAATAAAGAGAAGATCATTGAAACAGTAAATGTTGCCACACATGCTCTTCTTTTTATGGTAACAAGCATTGCGTCTCGGTTAAAGTTCAGTTTGGGTTACTTTGTAACTACTACAGCTACAGCAGATCAATTGATTCTGCTCATGTGGAAAGCTATCGGACTAGTTCAAACATATGCTGGCCTCAAAGTTGTTGTGGTTGTATTAGACAAGGCCGGCCCGAATCAGCGCTTGTACAGCCTCCATGATTCTGGGGATGAAATTACTTATCGAACAAAGAATGTATTTGCAACTGATGAACAGAGATATATCTACTTTGTTTCTGACCCCCCTCGTCTCTTAAATTAAAACTGCCAGAAACAACTTGGCCAATTCTGGCTCAGGATCAAACACAAGAAGATTGTGGAACAATGGGAAGCTTTTACTTTGGAAACACATCATTGATCTTTATCTTCGAAGATGCGGGTTAATTTCGCCACTCAAGTTCTAAGTGAGACTGTCTCGAAAGTAATGACGACGTATTCCCCTCCTGAGACCCATGAGACCGTAAGTTCTTTGATTGCTGTAATTCAAGGTCTGCTATGTCAGCGCACAAAGGGAAGCCCTTCCTTGCTCCATACATAGTTAGTAGAGATGACATGGTTAGGAAACTCGGCACATTACAAAGCAACTAACAATTGAATGGGATTTATGTTGAACGGTACCTGACCGTGCACAAATATTTTGTTTTACATTCATTAATATTTCAGAAACACGGTTTGGAGATTAAGCCCAAACATTTCCATTGGTCGATTCATAAAAATACAATATATTCACTAACCGTGACCGTGCACAAATGCAAACAAAAACATAGAACAAAAGCGAAAGCCGAGTTTCCTTATGTCATCTCTACTAACTATGCTCCACACACTTCACTAAATGATTCACGGTTTGATTTCTTGAAGAATACTTTCTTCAAGTACTTGATCAACGGGAAATCGTCAATTGATGAAAGGAAAGGGAACTTCACAAAATATGAAAAATCAAAAATGTTTCTAAGTTCTCAGACCTATCAAGGTAATCTACATGATTTGTAACACAAAATACCTGTACTAAATTAACCCATTAGCTGGCAATGTGCCCAGATGCGTTAGACAGAGTAAAATACTAAAGTAGGCGCATCTGGGTGCATTGCCAGCTAATGGGTTAATGAGTTAATGCCAGACGATTTTACTCGTCAGTGGTAGGGTACTGCCAGTTAATGGGTAAACCCATTAATGTACAAAACTCTCCTCTTGATAAGTGGGGTGATCCCAATCACCAAGGCTTCTCAGAGACTCTGAATTAACATAGTAGTAACTCAGTTGTAACAAGGCTTTATGCAACCATGAAAGCTTCACATCTTTTCAATTGAGCAAATTTTAACGTTAGATCAAGCCAAATTTGAGGACTGAAATTTGCAGAAACCAAAAGATTAGAATGTGTTTACATTTAAATTTGCACCCCAATTATTTTGCAGGGTACAATAGTTACTTAAAACACAGTAAATAATAAAAGAGAGTGCATTTGTACTCGTTAAGTCACAATGTACCCCACTTTGGTATAATTTTACTCTGTCTATGTGTTTGATAGTAGCCTGTTTTACTTTGTTCTATTACATGTAGGTCTGAAAATAACTGTTTATTCACTGGAAGATGTGGTAAAGTTCCTGTTAAACATGGCTTTGAATATGTTTTGATCAGCAAATTTAACCAAGATCCCCTTGAAGAGCATTTTGGGCGGCACCGTCAGCTTGCTAGGATATCTACAAATCCTAAACTGCAAAATCCTTCGAGTTCAAGAGAATAAGTTTAGAATACAACGCATCATAGCTACAACTATAACACCTAAAGGGAATACCAAAGGCTACAAGAGACCCAAAGAAAGAATTACTGTGACAACAAGCCCGTTGAAAAAGCGAAAGAAAAAGATGCAATTGCCTGTTTGTGCAAGTGCAGTTATGTTTATTCACTTCTATTATATTGTAAAGCAGAATATGGCCATATGATGGATTCTTAACAGTGAAACATGTAATATGAAATCATTTTCTACAAATTTACATTATTAAACTGGCAATTAGATAATTAAGACAATGAAATTTGATAACAAAGCACCGTAAATACTCTATTTAGCCCCCCCCCCCACACTAAATATGTCTGCTTCACTAATAAGCCTCCTTTTAAAATTTATCCTGACTAGATATATTATTTGTCTTCAATATCAGGTTAGTTTACTTGTTTCCTACAGTAGTTGTTGTGTTTTGGTAAAAACAATAACCCCTCCCCCCTCTTCTCCCTTCCTCCTTGCAAATGTGATTGAATGTGATAATTTGGGCTTGAAAGAGGATTTATGGTATGCAAAAATTGGCACATAAAGTCATTTCATTCTCTTCTTTAGAAAGCTTCAGCTTTTTCCTTGGTGCTTTTTTCTTACGTTCTGTCTTAGTGTCTACCCTATAATTTTCAATTATATACTTTGCATGGGCATAACTTCTAACTTTTATGTAAAATTTTACACACTTTTCAAGTATTCTAAATTTTTCTTCATTTTCAGCAGTTTCATGTTTTTAGCATCAAGAAAATGACCTTGAACTGATACATTCTCCAGTGATTCAGATAATAAAGAGTCGTTACAAATCTTTTTTGAACTTGTACAAATTTTTTGCCTAAAAATACTTTTAACAACTAAGAACATGTTGATAACTGCTGTCTTTGGGTAAATAAGACCTCCTCGATTTAAAGCTTCGATTAGCTTGGTTGAGGTACTGGTGCTATCCAAACTATCTGAAATTTCCTCTTTACTTTCTTTGCAAGCATTAAGTATTGCAATCTCTTTATCCACTATTGTTACATCTTGACCATTGCTTTTCAGATTCCTCTTCAGTTCATATAGCAGAAACCACGAACAGAAGTCAGATGTAACATCAAGTGCATCCATAATTGACTTAGTTATATTCTCGTCTGTCCACAGCTTATTAAATTCTTCCCACAGAAAGATTCTCTCGCCGTAGTAATAGAGCGAGAAGAAAACTTTCTGCAACTTTTCTCAAATCTCTTTTTCAAATCATTAGACGGGAAAGCAGTCAAAGTTTATCCATATTTTTCAGCAGACGAAGTATATGATCTTTGAAAAGAGCATTTAATATTTCGTTTTCCTTCATCTGATTAAGAGCATCCTTCGACAAATCCCGCAGGTCTGCCTCGCTGACTTCTGGTTTTTGCTTTTTTTCTGGTTTTCTTTGGCTTTGGCTTAGCCTTTTGTTTTTTTTCCTTGAGTAGAACTACACGTAGTTGTACTTGTAGCATCATCTGTCGTAGCAGTTTTCTGATAGCCAGTTTCATCACAGAATGCGATTTGTAGAGGGTAATTTGTCTTAAATAAACATAATTTTGTACTTGTTTAACAACGATATAATATTTAAATAAACATATTTAAATAACAAGATAATTTACAAAAGCGCCCTCGGTCCGTCACGCCACGGTCCAAGAAATATATCACGCTGTGGATTTATTACAATATCTGAAAATATCAAAGTGTAGCAGTCCTTACCTTCTCAATTTCAGTAGAATCACTTGATAATACGTCAATCTTGAAATAACTAAAATCCATTTCTTTGGCTGATCGAAGGAATAAGAATTGAAGACACGCAAGTAAGAATATCACTGACCGGAAGTGTTGCTTGCACAACTTGCGGCATTGCTAAGAGGCCGCGAGATAAAACCGGGAATGCCTTTGAAATATGCCGGCAGTCCAATCCATCCTATGCTCCATTATCTATGGTGGAACTGGAACAGGCCAAGGATTATATGAACGAGCACTGGACATTCAAAAAAGCAATTAGGTGCAGAACGTGTGGATAGTGCTATTTGATACAACAATCTAGGTACAGTGTATAGAGTAAAACATGTTTCTTGTTCAATTTTTTACAATTAAATTATGCTCTGAAATACAAATATGCAATCTAATATACATAAAGACGGCAGATAATAGGAACAGCGTTACTTATCAGAAATGTTAATTGCCAAAAAATACTCTTATTGAAGAATTTAGCAAGGGGAAAGACGGGTTATTGAAACACCGGCCTTACAGACTCTATCCAAAGTCAATTTTACGCCATGCATCGACTTTTATCAGCCTTAATATTTTTTATCTGGGGGCATGATGGAAAAGGCGGAGTCTATCAAGAAATGTGTTTTTAGAGTGTATTAATTTTGTCTCCTTACTAAAAATACTAGACGAGAATTTTAGAAATATATGAACAGAACAATTAAAACAACAGACATAGACTATTGACAGTATACAGTAGCCCAAAAGTAAAGATCGACTCAAGATATGGACTGAAAAATCTACAGGAAATAGTTTGCCGAAAGAGCCTATAGTTCAATTTATCCACCTGTTTGGTTTTTTCCAGATATTACTCTTCGGGTTTGGTTTTGACTTATTAATAAAGAAAGTGAATCACAGGTTAAAGAGAATAGGCTTACTAAATTAAAATTTTACTATAATTTGGCTTACAAATGTGTATTTAGAGCATAATTTAACTGTGGGAAATTGAATCGCCAAGTCAAGGAGCTAGTTTTAGTAGTTTTGCAAATTTTCGAGAGCTAGTCGATAAGCCACTTTGAAAAACAGTAAATTTGTAAAAGTTATTCTCATAAAAATTTTTTTAGAAGATTTTGACAGTGTGAGTCTATCTTGACACTCTAATAAGGTCAGGCCACAGGGCCCTTTTTAAGAATTAGTCAGTGGAGGAGGGCATCAACGATAAGGAACGTAACAAGGATGCTGTGAACTGGAGGTGTGTGTAAATGCAGAGGCGGGTGGTCTGGGAAACCACCCACAGAAAATTTTTGAATTTTTGCGCTTGATTTTCAGTGACATTCTTTTATATATCCCATCGCATAGACGCACTGAGCTTTCAATACGAGCAAGGTTTTGTTACAGGAGCACTCTTCTGAGCAAAGTTGTTCTCCCTTTCGTTGCTTATATTTTAAACAAAGGGACCTTAACGGGAAGGGGGGCTGATAGTTTACTGGAGGGAAGTAATTTACTGGGGGGGGGGGTAATTTACTGAGGGAGAAACACAAAAGCTGGGAGGGTGTTTGCCTCCTCCCAGTATATATCCATTCTAAGATTAGCATTTGACATGAACCTGCCCTTTCCTAAGGGAGGCAAGGGGGGAGCAAAAATGCTCTTTTATTTATTTATTTTATTTATAAATCTTTATACACGGTAGCCACGTCAGTCCGCTGCAGTA
This sequence comes from Trachythela sp. YZ-2020, assembly GCA_016169945.1. NCBI lineage: Eukaryota > Metazoa > Cnidaria > Anthozoa > Malacalcyonacea > Clavulariidae > Trachythela > Trachythela sp. YZ-2020. Next base: position 3,747,519 of record JADLSH010000311.1, on the reverse strand, counting down.
AATTTTTCAGTGGGCCGTGTGCTTTATTTGTTAGAACTAGAAATACATGCATGCAGCAACCCCTCGCCACAGCTAAACAACGACCGTTTCCAACATTATACTAAGCTTTTTTGTTGCAAAATCTGCGATGCAAAACGCAGGAAAAAGGCCGTTACAACAGCAATCTTTCTGCTGGAAATGGGATTCGGTAAATCAGTGGCCGCGTGTTTGGTATCTTCGATTCAGGCATAATTTTCGCTAAAAAACAGAATTGAATTATCTACACCCCCCCCCCCCCCCCCCCTCCATTTATGACGCACTCAGAGGACAGTGTCATATAAGTGAACTTCTTGACATAAGTGTTTTCGTTCATTTCAAATGAGTTTGAAGGAAAACAATACTCTAATAGCTTGAAAGGAAAACTGTAAGGAAACCGGGAAATATATATACATGGTTTCTTGAAAGATACGCAACGGAAATATTTCTTAAGTAGTGGAAGCACTGTAGTCATAGCAACACTGACACAAAATAATACAATTTTTTAGCGTACAAAACAGGATACAAATCGGCCAAAAATAATTACAAAATAGTTGTTTTAGCTATAGAATTCCCGAATTTATGATGTAGGTATGTTATTATTCGTTATATGAGCTTTAAACTAATGTAAAATTCAACATTCCGTTCAAATATAACGTTTCGAAATGTTCACAAAACTAAACTGCATTTTACCGATAAAAATTCCTTTTTGAATTGAAATCAGTTTAAGATATAAGCGTAAAAATGATTTCGTTCTCCTTTTAATTTAGACCTTTTTCATCATATAAATATACGATACTTTAACCTTAAATAAACAAGTGAAAAACTATATATATAAAGCAGGAGTTTTTAGAACAAAAATACATGAACACTTTTATTGTTTTAATAATATAACAAACCTGCCTTTATATATTTTACTTTTTTTCGTTCAGGTGTCGCTTGGACTCTTCTTATCTTTTTTGCTAAAGTTAAAGCGATAAGATCCGTTCCACAGACACAGCTCTTCCAATAAAGTTCCAAAAGCGACATTTAATTCAGACTTTCTCAAGTTTTTTTATAATCTCACTCACTCCACTCCTGACAATCTGCCATACTTTTGAGATCAGTGAGATGACCACCCACCAACCTTGAACCACGCGCCTGCGATTGTTGATGAACTTTAGATCTCCCATGGATTTCCTTTTTTCCGGGTGTGATAAATAACCGAGCGGAATTAGTACCCTCGCCCGGGCTATCGCCCGGCTCGGGGATAAAGATATTAAGAATAAAATATAGAATGGAGTTAAATTTTAAAAGTTTTTATTTACAAAGTTTGATAATTATTGAATATTAATTAATTTAGATTCCTTAAGGTGGCTCGATACCCTTTTCATCATAGGGAACTGGTATCTAATATCGCCCTGTGCGTGGTTCGTGCAGTGAGCTCTATATATATATATCTGGAGTGAGAACTTATGTCCAAAAAGTGAAGCCAAAGATGGCGGAAATTGACGTCCAGTGCCAATCCCTTTCTATTGTTTTCTACCGCGCGGTTTGCACAAGCCGGCAAGGAGTGTGCCGAAATTTCGTGTTTTTACTCCGATGTAAACAATAACATCATGATTTTATGAACTAATAACTTGATTAGCGATGCGATCTGTTAGTATAAACTGGAATTAGCTAGAAAAATGGTATGAAAACTGTTTATGACCTTCATGAGTTTGGACGTCAATTGCCGCCATCTTTGGCTTCACTTGGCCTATTGGCCGAACATTAGAAGTTCTTACTCCAGCTATATATAGAGCTCACTGGGTTCGTGTACCAAGTCGTGTTTTCGCGGGAAGATTGCGTCTAAAAATCATGCAAAAATAAAATTTTAAAGTCAAAAAACCAAATACAAAACAAGTTTATTTCGATGTTTTAAATCTTCCTAGTTTTCATTTTCCTCAAAGAAAAAATCTCGTACTAATTTACCCTTTAAATTGTTAGTCTTTCTATAAGATGTTTTAAGCTGAAATAAGCAATGTTTAAAGTTGAAACTCTGAAAACCGGCTATCGGTTTTCGGCTTTTAACCGGCTTTCGCATGCCATTTATAATTCTATTTCATGGTTTTTTTTCATTTACAAAAGTAAATATATTACAAGGTGTTAGTAACAGCAAAAAAATTTAGCGAAACAGCATTGCTCGCATCGTCGAACTGTTTTTTATGTCAACAACAGCATGAAAACAAAACTGCCGTTACGAAAGCCGAAGTCAAAAACTGTAAGTAAAAACAGTCAAAAGTTCAAAATATTCACACATGTCATACATATCTTATGTCAAACGATGCAATAAAGCGATGGTCTGAGATAGTTTCGTCTGTTTTCTTTGAGTTACCCCATTAGTTAGCAGGAAAATAGTAAAAATATTTGCATTTCCAGCCAAGTAAACACTATATCTAAACAACTTTGATTACGTGGGATGTGCGTGATTTCTGGAGCTGCGCCTGCAAAAATTTTGTACGCGCATGTCAATTCATTGATCTTGCACAAGTCGAGAAACGTTGGCCGCGCCGGATGTGGACATAGAAAACCTTAAATATTTAAGAAACGAGTTCGGTAAGGTACCCTGAAAATTTGCATGCAAATAGATAAATATACGCTGAGTAAAATAGTGAAATATCTCGAAAATCTGTCTTTTTAAAAAAAGCCATTTTTCAATTCACACTAGATTCGTTGAAGTAAACAAGCAATTAAAAAAATGGGTGTCACCGACCTCGTTTCTGAAATAAACGCTCATGTTTCCCATATTTTCCGATGTTTCCATGCGTATTGTTGCCATGGCAACAATACAAACTCGCACATTAATATTGATTTTTATTCAATTCGATGTTCTCTTTTGGTCTGGAGGTTTTATGACCCTATAATCAGCAGAAAAAACGAAATTTCGAGTGTTTCAACTTTTACTTAAAAAGTGTATCGAGCCACCCAATATGGCCCACAATACCCATTTGTGTTTGGTTTATTAAGGAATAGAGTATTATTATTACTCCTCAAGTTATAACAATCACGATTTGCTAATTTGAATAGATGACTTACGTTGGATTCCTCCTTGGTATTTTTATGCTCTTCTGCATTGAAGCGTATCCCATCCCAACTTGGAAAGGGTTTTAGTTGCGGATGAGCAGTAGTCGTCATCGCTGATAACTCGAGCAGCTTTATTTTGTAATCGCTGTCATTGGTTTTTTAATTCAGCTGAACTGTTATCCCATACAAGAGCACAATATTCAAAATGAGGCAAGACTAACGCCTTGTATATTCTTTCAAGATTTGTCTTGCTAGAGGGTTTTTGTTTTGTAAACGTATTCAATGGTTTGATTATTTATATGTATATGGGGGTCTCCCTCAATACGTGATAATCTTTGTCTGGATCCAATTAGCATATGTTCTGATTTAGTTGCATTCAATGAATATTAATAACAATAATAAAACTGCCAAAGAAGAGAGACTACAACTGTAAATTAGACGATCAGTTTATATCGGGAAGGCCAATTTTTCGTTCTGTACCTGTTAGATCTATTTGTACATAGAAATAGCAATGAAATGAGCTGAAATTTGAAATTCATCGAAATCCCATCAAAAGGGCATGGCAGGGAAATTTTTTTTCGACTGCCCTTAGGTTCGCATTGGCCCCCTTTGCCCTACCATCGTTCCGGCATCCCTGTTTTCCTGTTTAGAAAAGGAGAATCTTACTATAAGGCTTAAGCACTGAGAAAATGCATGGGTGATATAAACCTCCCCCATTTTAGGCTGACAAGATTTAATAACCTATGTACTTCTCAACAAAGGATTCTTTTCGTACAAAAATGGTAAATATATTTAACTCAACATGTTCTATTTCTTTGAAAATCTCTTTGTGACTGGAGTCTGGCTTCGCGGTGCTTGACACCCGGTTCGTCTGGGAGGTACAGCCTCTTCCGCGTCTTTCGCAGCTGGGATAAAAAGGGTTGTGGAAGTAATAGTTCAAATAGAGTAGGAGGACTTCCTCCGATTTCTAAACACCGAGAAGAGTTGAATATACGAGGCGAAGCCGAGTATATTTTAACGAATTTCGAGGTGTTTAGAAATCGGAGGAAGTCCTCCTTACGAGTGTTTGAACTTACTTCTCAAACGAACGTGTATTTTGCGAGAAAACCGACGTGAAAGTTCCCTTAATTTATGTAATTTCTTCCTCTGATTTCAAACCATCTTCCACGCTTATTATGAATTATTAATGAGTTTGAGAACGGTAATGATTGGTCTGAAAACGAGGGCCGTTTGCTGCAAAACGATCACATACGTACTGTAACAGTTTGCCACAAATCAATTTTATCTTGTTTTAGCTGCTGGACTTTGCCAGCTAAGTCAGAGCCAACTTCATTCCCTCGAGAGCAATCTTTGTGGAGAAATGGTTTAAATTTATATATTTGTTGAAAAGAGGGCTTTTTAGCAATAGGACCGATCAGAGCCGTGAGGGACCGGTCATTAATAATGGGAGGAGGGGGGGGGGGGGGGGTGCGTTGGGAGAGAAAAGGGGGCCGGTCTCAATTATTTTTACCCTGAATGGGGGCAGCCTCAATTCTAAAAATATGTGCTAAGGGGCTACTTGAAGTGTTTTGATTAGACCATACAACAAACATTGACCATACAGTATAAATCAATAGTTGTAATATAAATGACTTCATACAAGTTTTATAATAACATTAAAAATTTCACACTGTCCACAATTCATGTGGATGTGACATCACATGTTCCTGTTTTAATGCACTATAGGATGAGCACCTTAGCAACAAGTTTAACACTAGGAATATCAATATGCAATATTCCCAACAAAATTGTATGTACCAGTAGCCTACAAGCTGGTCATTTAACCCCAAGGGGTTTCCCCTGAAGTAAAATCATCCAGCTTTAATATATAGCTTAAAATAATATGGCGTTATAAAACAGAATAAACTAATAAAAGGACTGCTTTTGGCTTGGTGGGTTAAGAAGAGACGTAACTGCTGGTTGTCCCTGAGGGGTGGCTATTTGCAGTCTCGAAAAAAGTGAAATGTTCGGAATTTCTAACCCACCGCCCCCCCCCCCCCTCCCATTATTAATGACCGGTCCCTAAGTTGTATCTATTTTGTATTTGGGAATATGAAAATGTATAAAGAAATGGTTTTTGGACCCTACTGTAAACTATGTCCCATCTCCAGAAATGTATGGACAAGTGAATTTTGTATGTATTTGTTGTGTATATAATTATACATTATAGAAGTTCCATTAAACAAGTATTCAAGATGTAAATATTTCTGTTGTGACGTACATGGTCACATGGTGTGTTTTAGATTTAACGTGTTTTAGCGGGAGATATATTTTAGTGTGAAAGTAATTGTGAATTGTGATTGATTCAGGACATCATGTATTAAAGTTCAGTGATAGTCGATCTGTCATAGCCTTTCAAAAGAATCGAACAGCAGATGTTACAGCTGGGAAACCTATTGGAACTTAGGTAAGTATAAATAGGAACTCATAAACATTTATTCTAAAATGCTAGCATGGCATATGCGTGATATATGTGCCTATTTCTCCCGTTTAGGATAGGTTTGGCTGTGTGATGGGTTCATTCTTTATTTATCTTGGTGTGTCCACTCTTAATCCTAACCCTAATCCTTACTCTAACCTAACATACATGTAGATAATTAGCCCAACATGATTTTCAGAGTTGTTAGCCAGTAACTCCAGCTTTAGATAGCTAGATCCACTGCCTCCACATGGTTTTTGAAGTTCGCCTGTAATTCCAGAAATCTTGACTCAACTATTATTAATCACCTTTTGAATTTGGAGTAAGCCCCTCAGACTTGGCTCCCTAACTTCTGCTTATATGATTTATCCTAACCTTAACCAAACCTAGCAATAGTCCTAACCCTAATAAACCCAATCCCTTTACTGTTATCTCAACCCTAACAATTAATACTTATACTAATCCTAAGACCATCCTAGCACTTACAAATCCTATAACCCTTTTCCTAATCATATCCCCTATGCAAACATTATCCAATTCTTACGATATCATTTCCCAATAGTAATATGAAAAGTCATCCCAAACAATAGAAAAACGTTTACAATCTGGATTCAAAATAATTTTAAAGCTGGCGTTATTGAAATTGATATCACTCTTTACTGCAGTGGACAACATCGCAAACTGAACAAATAATTAAGCAATATAACAATAATTAAACATTTATTATATAAATATATTAAATTTTCTAGAAACTTTAATTAAACGTCACAGGTAATGTATTTTTTCTTGGTCGAGGTAATTCACCAAAGATATCTCTTGAATCATGGACACTTCTTGCTAATGCCTGGATAGATTCTGCTATCTTGTCTGGTGAAGGCATCTCTTCCTGTGGGAAACAATAAATATTATTACGCATTACATATGCAATCTCGGTTTTGATTGGCTGCTGGTCTACAAATAAATCTTGATATGGTATAATTATGACGTCACACCTACAAATCATAATTTTCTGCATGTAGATATGACGTCATATCTAAAGAAAATAATCTCCACGCCATCAAGAGCAGCTTGTTTTATACACAAACAGAGAAATATATAGCATGGCGAGGTTTGCCGCACTAACAAAACGCGATTTTGCAAAAACGTTTGAAAGAGAAATGTGCAGAAAATACTAAAAAGAGCGACAGAGTTAGCACTACGAACTTTCAACGCCTATTTGACGGAGAAAGAATATACAAATTGACAAAGAATTGTGTATGCTGTTATAGTACTCGTCCTTACTGAATATAGATTTATAAAACGCGTAACAAAATAATTATTGGATTCGGTTTTCGCGTGATATCGAAAATGATCAAGGCCTCGTTTGTGTTATCCACCTCAGCCTACGGCTTCGGTAGATAACACAACCTCGGCTTTGGTAGTTTGATCCTAAAAAACCCTTAGCATATCAGGCATATTAAACGGAGTGTTTAAGGCCGTTGTTACCCAGAGACGCTTTTTACTGGATCTCTGAGGAGAACAGTTTAGAACCGATCGTGCCATCCACTATAAATATAGTTAGTATAAATATGGTTTCCCCCAGTTGATAGATAGATAGATAAAATCTTTATTTTAATAGGGTGGCCTCATCAGACTACAATTAGTCTGTTATCAACCAGAGCCCTATAAACTAAGATAACCTAACCAGTAGTAACACTGGACCAATAAAAATGGTAAATTGTGAGTCTTTTGAGAAGAACAGCTTAGAACTGAAAATGCATCCAGTTAAAGTTTAGTTGGGTTTTCTCCTGTAATAACACTGGACCGATAAGAATTGGCGCTTACTGCACCTCTATCAAAAACAGTTTAATACTGATACAGCTCTGTGTAAAAGTGGAGGAAGACCATGCACAGTCTAGCGGCCGAAAGCTTGTCAATAAAAATAGTTTTGGTCAGTGAATGTCTAATAGTTTGGTCAGTGTCAATCATTCATACAGATATTGTATCATGCAATTTAAATATCCTCCTTCTGCAACACTGGAACTTGGAACCTCTTGAGACTGCGCCTTAATATCAGGAGTGGAAAAATATTTTATTTTCTGGGACCGCAAGAGAACATAAGAAAATTTTCTGCAGGTAATTGATAGATCTTAGCATCTTTCGGCCTTTTGAGGCAGCAAGTTCTGGAGCGAACTTCTGAAAAACGTAAAAGGCATTGAAACTTTATGATTTCGGAGAGGCGAGAACTATAAATCAATTAAATTGGATTTTTATCCTCATATTAAAGCTACTCAGAGGACTTAATCCCAATGAACAATGAGGAAAATGCAATTTTAAAGTTAGTATTTATCTCTGAGTAGAGTATACTATTGATATTGACACTTATTGTCCTCAAAGTAAAACAGTAAAAGAATATTAGAATAGACTTGACAGTCTCAGAGTGAAGAGTTTGTGCAATAATTCTGTCGTATTCACCTAAATCAGGCTTAGAAGTAAACTTCAAACTTGCATTTTTCATTGATAAGATTTATTAGGGTCAAACCAGAATGTGATCTTTATAAGTGCCTGCGCCAGACAGGCCCAGAGCCTCGACCCCCAGACTGCCACAGCAAAAAATATTAATCTTGACTCAAGTTCACTAATACACAATTTGAAAATTGTGACAGTGCACACAGCAGAATATTTAGCCTGCATTTTTGACTGCTAAGTGACTTAAGTGGATGATCACCCGCTAAGGTGTCCTGATCTATTCTGCTACCTGTAACCTACTGTGGCAGTGTGGCATGTGCACTCTGCCACTGTGCACCAATCTTTCTGGCTTGGTTACATTTTATATTTTTTATTGCTATTGTAGTTGAACTTTTTGTAAATTTTGTAATACTGTCTTGGATTCTTGGACGTCTAGTGAATACTGGATAGAAAGAAACGATAATGTGGATTGTGCAATGTTGCATATTAAAATGACTAGATAACGAATAAAATATATTACTCATTTTAGTCTCGACAGCTTGACTATTACTTGATTATCTTCTAGTCTATTTTGCTATTCCTCTATTCTCATCTACTCTTTTTTTTTCCGCTTTCTTTCCTTTTCCTTTTCTCCTTTTCTTTCTTATTTCCCTTTTTTATTTTCTCATGAAAATGTTTGAGTCGGTTTATTCGCTACCAGGGGTGGGGACAGAATTATGTGAGATTATCAGTTTTATCAGTGCTCGAAATCGCTTTTGAAGTTTATGAAAATGGATATTTTATTTTATTTTGTTTGAAAAGACTGTCCTTTATATAATAAACAGAAAAATACATGGATGCTTGGAAATGCCAGATTTATTTCTCGTGTTGAACATGATATCTCACTCGTTCGCTGCGCTTGTAAGATATCATGTTCAACACTCGAAATAAATCTGGTATTTCCGCGCACCCATGTATTATTCTCTATATAATAAACTTACACAGTCGTCATCGTGTAGTAATCTTTCTCTGAACTCAACTCTAGATCTGTTCATTAAAGGAACATTGACAGGTACAGATGAAGAGTATCTGGTCTTGTTTGAAGATTTCTCGTATTCCATATCTGTTTGATTGAAACTGTTATCTACACATTGAGAAATTAAACAAGTGTTAGTTTACACATTGAAAAATTAAACAAGTGTTAGTTTACACATTGAGAAATTAAACACGTGTTAGTTTATACATTGAGAAATGAAACAAGTGTTAGGGTACAAATTGAGAAATTGAACACCTGTTAGTTTACACATTGAGAAATTAAGCACATGTTATAGTTGTAAGGAAGCACAGTGAGTCGAATGGAAAGTCAATCTTCTACATAACGGCTCTACAGACACATTGTAATTAGCTGACAGTATCTAAATGTTGGATACTGTTGAGATGTCCGTCTGAAGGCAGTTGCCGAAAACCCAGTCCAGTGACGTCACTCACTACCAGAAAACCTGGTAGTGATTTTGATTGGCTGAGGCTGAGAGCAAAATTATGCATAAATTATGAAATTATATTACACATTCAACATCTGATCACAAACAACAATTGCGAGCATTTTCCATGCGAGAAATATTGCTACTTTTAAGTACTTTTTTCGTATTGTTTCATATTTTTTAAAGAAGAAATTTCTTTGTAATACAACCAAGTTTGTAAAAATTGATGAGAAAATTCGTATAGAACAACCGAAGGAGCGAAGAATGCACTGACAAATACATTCGCAGAGCAAGAGGGGAGATTCTTCTCAACATTTTAAGGCGAGTACGCTTAGTAAAGATCCGACTGCCCACCATTTTGGCCTTCAAATATGTGCATGTTCTTGCTCGATTTGTATTTTGTATTTTTTCAATGATCGAGTTAGGAAGAATAAAATTCAAGGACTATTTGAGGATTTCCAGGCCATCTATCAGAAGATTCAAGGATTATATTGTATTTAGGGCTAAAAAGTAAGCGTTAAAATTTGGTAAAATGTGCTATTAACATGTTCAACTTTAATGAACAAAATTTATTCATCCACTTGATACTCTCTGCAGCGTGCAAGCTTGTACAATTGCGCCACATACCGACAAATATCAAAAGAAAAAAAGATCTAAAACTAAAGGATTTGAAGCACCTCTATAAATTCAAGAGTTTTCAAGTTTTGTACGAACCCTGGATGCACCGAAACTGGTAAATACATAGTCACAAAACTTGCGCCAAAAGACAGGACTCATTTTCTCAAAGTCTCAACAAGATTTCGCGACAGACTAGTTCAAGAGTATGCACCATATAGTAGCATTCAGTATGAAGTATGCCTTTCGCAGTAGTTCACAAAACTTAGCAGTTGTTCATTTTGCGTTATGACAAAATATCTTTACAAGGAGTGTTCTAACAACGCACATATAAGCTTTTTATTCTAAGCTTATATATATTGCTTTTCATTCTGTTGTTAAGATTTTAAACCTCGAAAATATTTGGATTATTTACTGTATTAGGACAACTCATTTGAGGAAACTCGTGTAGCATTTGTAAGCATATATCAGACTGCGTTTTGCAACTTGGAGCCAGCACTCTTTAAGCGGACGCCTCCATTAAGAAACCGTTTGCAGAAACATAGTATTTCTTTGCTATTAAATTCTCATGCCTGAAGTGAGCGACGATATGATTTTGTGTGATTTGTGCGACTTCTGGTTTCACTTTGGTTGCGTGAATTTGGAAAATATGGAGTCCGATGAACAGCGGTTTTGGCCCGAATGCACTCCATCAGGATTCTGAACAGTTATAGTCTATCCGAACTATTAGATATTTTATAGAGAAATAGTTTTATAATTGATGATCATCTTCCTGTTCTTGGTCTTCTTTCTCCTTTTAGTTTCATTATTTAGCAGAATTTAATCACAAATCCGACTTTCATGTGGGGGACACTATAGACGGAAATCCAATTAAAAGCCACAATATTCTCAAGTAAACACTGTCCGGGGGGGGGACACTATCCGCTGTGACACACGAACTTGTTACGATCTCAGAGCAACTGCACTATACATACCACTGGATTCTTCTTCATCAGAGTCGACGAAAGGTTGAAAATGTTCAGATGTACTATGAAACAATGGGTCTAGATTATCATTGACTATTTCATTTGATTTCTCTCTGGCATTCCAAGATGTACTCATGCTTGGTGTTTGAACTATCCTCATATCTGATGCGCTATCCACGAAATCTAAGAAATGTTGAAAAATCAGACAGTCAGAGTTGAATATATTAGCTTGTATTACATATTATATTGTAGCTTGCGACAGTGGCACAGGGATACCGGGATAGTGGCATGCACATGCCTTTCACGTTTGCGATTGAGGTTCAATTCCTGCATATCCATCTGTCTGATTAAAATTTCATCTAATTGATCGCAATTGGACTTTACCAGACCGATAATAAAATTTTAGAGCGCTGATAGAACTATCTCAAAACCATGAATTCAAAAACAATAATTGAGCTCATCCTGTACCTATATGAACAGACTTTGTGATTGGTTGATTAGGAGAAAAAAGGACAATATAAATCATCTTTCAAAAGAACGAGTCATAAACACTGATCAGAAAATATATATATGTTATTTACCGGCTGGGAGGTCCGTACTGGAAAAATATTTTCCCGAAGTCTCAGAAGCGGCCCGAGACCGAAGGTCGAGGCCGCGCATATTTTCAATACAGACCATTTCAAAACATACGAATAACAATATTTATAGCCTTTTTCGTTTTTTTATTTTATTTCTTCACTCCTTTGTTTGTTTTGGCGCTTTGCGAGAGGAGGTCTGCACTGTGATACCACCGGGACCTCGTACTCAGCCAATCAAAAGGCTCTATTTTAGTTACGGACCTGAGTTACGGACCTCAAAAAAAATAAATACATATTATGTGTAGGTACAAAGCCATCTTTCACCTCCATTTTTTCTTTAAAATGTGTATCTTTTAAAACATATCCGAAACCTTAAAGTCTTAAATTTGATATTCTTTTCTCCCTCTATTGTATTGTGATATATATCTAAATGAACTACGCTTCCTCGTTTTTTATCTTTTACATCCAATATAAATACAGTTATTTTAGCTTGGAATCTCAAACCACAATAAACATAAACGTATCTCACCAGTTCTATGTAGAGGTCTTTCATCTGGTACTTCAGATTCAAGTTCAGCCATTGCATCAGATAAACTTTCCTGAACTTTACTCTCAGCAGCTCGTCTTAAAATACTGCAAGAAAAATGCACCCGTTTGATAATTTACGTGAAATACAGTACCATAACAGTGTACTGCAAAAATAGCCTCGAACTTCCAACAAAATCATATTTCCATGCGTGTTAATTAAAACTGTTTCCGTTACTGTATAAACCTTTTAAACAACACGCGTTATAATCATCTTTTGTAACAAATTGTAGCAATTTTGTTGTTTGTATTACGACTTCAACTTTGTCTAGCTTTTATTTAGTAAAAGTTGTTTGATTTGGTTTAATTAATAAGAACATTTCAATTGTGAACTAACACACACAATGGTCATTATTTTAAAGTTAGCTTATGTCAATAACACCAACTAGGACATTAGTTTCAAGTTAACTTATGTAAATATGTAGATATTGACACTCGCTCTTAGGAAACGTTGTATAAATAGCACATAGGTTTTATACTTGACTGTACCTACCTGAAAATACAATAAGAACTTCGACGTTTCGAGCGAAGACCCTTTGTCTGAAAGTTAGCTTCGCTCAAACGTCGAAGTAATTATTGTATTTTTCAGATAAATTGATCCAACTTAACCGCAGTATTTTCGTAAAGACTCTACCTACACTGGCACCACACGTTCGAGATATTATCATTATATTGTAATGCAGTGATTACGCCTCTCCCTGATTAACAGTTAAAGTGTTTACAGAGGGTACAGAATACTTGCGCATGCCATGTACTCTCAACATACGCCAGAAAATATAACAAGAACTTCGAAGTTTTGAGCGAAGGTCCTTCGTGTTTTTGTTAGTAGAACGGACAGAAGACTTTGCGCAAACATCGAATTTCTTGAAATATCTTTCAGGTAGTTCCCATGTAATCATACAAGTACACACATCCCCCCCCCTCCCGCCACCCTCGCGCCACCCTTCAACAACGACTATTGTGTTATTAAATATACTGGCAAGCGATGTAGTTCTCAATAAGCTTCGGGTCTTTCGGATCAAACTACCTGAGAAATTCAACAAGAACTTCGACGTTTCGCGTATGGCGTAACAATGGCGCCATACTTTGCACAATAACAAGTAGCAAAACAATAGTATGCTTGATGATTTATGCGATCAAAATACCTAAAAATATAACAAAATCTTCGATATTTCGAGAGGTAGACCATTCATCTGGAAGTACAGAAGTGGTACAGACGAAGCGACTTCGCGCGAAACGTCGAAGTTCTTGGTGAATTTTTCAGTTAGTTTTATCCTAAAGACTCGCAGTGTATCTTATAGATGATACCTACACTACACGTTCAAGAATGTATTTCTGGATCTATACCTTAACACTGCTCTTTTGTCGTTATGAGCCCGTGATTGTACAGCAGTATAAAGTCTTTTTTGTTCTTCAGTATATCTTCGTATTCTTTCTAACATGGCGTCTTCTTCACATTTCAGAAATCTCTTCACATGTTCTTGTACTCTCACTCCAGCTGTAGTTATACTATCATTGCTGAAACCACTCACTAAAACGTACAATGGTTAACAAAAGTCAGTTTCACACCAGCACCGAACAAATGGCCTAAATTTGTAAGGTATTGGGGTATACAGGGATTCATACATGCACTCTAGTCTAAGGAAAGGGGGGGGGGGTCCCTGAAAATGTTTGACTTTCACATGCCTCAGATTCCAGCAGACATTGCATTTCCAGCAATCTCTGTCAGGAGTTTCCCGAAAACTGGCTTAACGGAAAGAGTATCTGAAATTATTCACAATCAAATCTTTCTCTCTTTCACAAATTAAATATTCACATTTATGAGCAAGTAAGATTAAGTTACTGTTTACTGGTAGTAGAAAAGTGCTTGTATAAATCACTAGTGGTTATAGCGAATTTCCCTTTCAAGACTTTCACCGAGGTTTGATTTCTTCAATATACGGATATACAGATGTTTGCATGAAAATTAACTTATATTATAAGGCTATTTTGATTAAAAGTTTTCTTCTAAATATTCGATGTCCCTGGGGAATCAAAGTCTAATGTGCCAAGAAAGAAACGTCGCGTCGCGTGTTTAGTTTATTAGAGAGTTTAAGCTTCGCGTTCATACGTCAAACGACAAACGTCAGGCGAAGAAACATTTTACGCTATAAGGCAATAAAGGAGAAATGAACTTGCTTTTTTAAAACTGTGATGTATGATGATTCTTTTGAGATAAGAAAGAAAATATGAAGTGAAGAAGTTAAGCGAAAATTCTGCAAAGAAAATTCGTCTCTGCCGTTTGCCGTTGCTCTCAAACGTGAAGCTTAAACTCCCTATTATGCCTCGTTTAACAAAGGACCAAAAAGTTTGGATTTATTTAGAATATGCAATGATAAAAAATACTCGAGAGGTTATACAGCGATATGCTGCACGGCCAGCTTCACTTCAATGAAACGAATGCTTACGATATAATCATAGCGGTTATCAAATTAGTTTAACAGGCCGTTTTTAGCTAATTTTCGACACTCGCAAAAAGGTTTACTCGAGTTTAAACGCAGTTTCTCGATAAATATTGCATAAAAATGCAAACGGCGTATATCAAAATTTAAGTTAGACATTACTGAATGCAAAGAAACTTGTTTGAGTGTAATAGTTCTTTTAGTTTCTATGTTATACTAAATCAAACAGCCAGTATACAGCAGTTTTCGCTCGAAATTCCATCTACAAAAACAATTCAACATTCTGTACTATCGAGCGAATATACAGTATTTACCATTATGCCATTATTCGGCTTGTGCATTTCACATCATGTATATACTCCCTATTTCGGGTGCCATTATCGGGAATTATATCTTGCGAAAAACTGAAAGTTAAAAGACAAGCTAAACATCGCTAAATTCCTTGAACAATAAGGAGTATTTTGTTGTTTTAGTATGTCTAAAACTCAAATAATTAAGGAAGAAAGCCAAACATATTACGGGTTGTGAGGTCACTTGTACAAGCCCAATATATACATGAAGTTGTTGTTAGTTATTGGACTTTGTAGATTAATGCGCACTGCATTTTTTTCGCGAGTTAGGTATAAAATCGTATATTTATATAATAATATGAGCTGGATTACCTGAACTCTCTTCTTCTTCAGTTGCTGGTTGTAAAATGATTTTAAAAGCTGGTGACATATTTTCACTTTTCATTAACACAGCAATTTCCTTTGCATCATTCTACAAATACATGATACTATCAAACTCAACAGAAAAACAGCTACACGATGTGAGCATCCTCCGGTCATCGATATGTGGGGCATGATATATACCGCTACAGTACTTTGCCAATATAATTCAGAACTTGTAACACCGAATTGCATCGGCTGTCTTAATTAACGATGTTGTTTTCAGTTGATTGCTGCAGTTATTTCCACTTTGAAATGACACGGGAAATGTTTAGGGCACTTTGATTAAACTTGGAGAATGATGATCGATAAAATAGGGCAATTTTCGAAAACTTTTTATCGTGATAATTTTAGGTTAATGTTCGTAGTCGTAGTTCTCAGGGAGTATCCAGAGTTCAACTCTGGCAGTAGTGGGTGCAATATATGATTTGGGTCTTCAATGATTTCTTCGAACAATTTATCGTACGCGGCCTGACGTCTCTCTTCAAGTTTCCCAAGATAGACAGTGAGATTGCTTGTACTGTATGTGATTGAGAATTTTTGTTGTTGCTTGCCGTAACGAGGCATACCGTAAGTGTCCACCCGCCCAGCCCCTTCTATTGAGAAAAATTAGGCAGAACAGACATTATGCGATGTACACTTTACTGTAGTTACTGTAAAGCGAGCAATTGTGTACATTTGAGAAGATGAACTTTTACACAAGTATTTTGAAATTATGAATCTTGCTGAAAGACCTGGTGCACGTGTTCGTCAAATTTTCAAGCAGTTGGTTAAAATTTCCTTTGAGCAGCGCTCGTATGCTTGACTATTTAACTGATCATAAATTACGGGAACCACAGACTATTTTTGCAAAATACAAAACAACGTTAAGGTAGCTCTGAAACCCCAGCTTTCGACTATGTTTTAGTCATCATCAGGAATCAAGTAGAAAGCTAGAAAATATATTAAAATGTACATTTTCTGATCATACAATTGAATGTATGGCAATGCTTCTGTATTAAATATTAAACATCTTCTAACAGAATGGGGTCCACCGGACGATGTTTCAAAACATTTACACAAACTTTGTTTTGTGCAAACACCACAGCATGCATGCACTGTAGATGTAATTGATGTGGAGGCAACTAATAGTTTTTGGAGTTGTTAGTCAGTAGCTCCGCGTTTAGTAACTCCGCGTCTATATCTCCATAATTCTTAATTCAACTAAGTTTTGAAGTTTTGTAGCACATATTTTAAATTGTGAGTCACAAATACGAACACGCTATCTCGTCAACAACATTATATTTTGTACGCCGTTTGAATCACTGCCGCTCTTGTGTTTTTCTGAGGTAGCGTTTACTTATTCCCACGGTCAGTCTGGGTAACTTACGACTATTTGAATCAATCAAATCGGTCGGTCGGTCGGTCGGTTAGTCAGTTTGCACTGTACTTAGGGGATCAGCCCTCGCGCCACACATGATACGAACAAATACGAATACGAACACACAACATTCAACAACGGTGTTTTGTTTGAATCACTGCTCATCTTGTGTTTTTCTTTTTCTGGTGGCGTTTACTTATTCCCACGGTCAGTCTGGGTAACTTACGACTATTTGAATCAATCAAATCGGTCGGTCGGTCGGTCGGTTAGTCAGTTTGCACTGTACTTAGGGGATCAGCCCTCGCGCCACACACCCAAACGAAGGCATCATGTTGTCCAACATCATCCAACATTTTTGGATGCGACATTGTTGACTTCGTTTGAACACTACAGCATGTTGGGTAATCTTGCCTGATGTTGGAAGATGTTGGATTAGGTTTGACTTTGTTTAAATTTTCATCCAACATTGTGCAACATCATCGTTGCACCATCGACGATGTTGACCTCGTTTGAACGGGCCTTAAAGTTAAAGTGTAATCTTAGGGCTGCAGTAATTGGCACAAGCTGCTGCAGTTACCCTGCCAGTTGTCTCAGTGTACATTATCTGTGTTACTGTATGTTCTTATAAAATATTCTTAATGTCTATGCTGGCAAATAAAATAAGATAGAATACCTGAATGTTTCCACTAACTAAAACTCGATCTTCACGTTTGATTGAATGTAAGGCGAATGCTTCTGTGTTACATCCTAAACACTTGAACACAGTCCAGTCTTCAATCTCACGTTCTCTCATTAATATCTCTTGTTCCTATAAATCAGTAAATTTGGTAAATATTATAGTAATATCATTGTATACTGTGGAGAGTAATTACAATTAAACATTTTATAAATAAGCAAGGTTCTGCCCAGGACTAAGTGAAGTCAGAGTACCTGCTCCCTCAAAAACATGCTTCCACTGGACACTTTTCAAATTTCAACCATCATCCCCGAGCCAACGGCGCCGTTCCGGACGATAGCCCGGGGCGAGGGTACTAATTCCGCTCGGTTATTTATCACACCCGGAAAAAAGGAAATCCGTGGGAGATCTAAAGTTCATCAATAATCGCGGGCGCGTGGTTCAAGGTTGGTGGGTGGTCATCTCACTGATCTCAAAAGTATGGCAGATTGTCAGGAGTGGAGTGAGTGAGATTATAGAAAAACTTGAGAAAGTCTGAATTAAAGGTCGCTTTTGGGACTTTATTGGAAGAGCTGTGGGACGGGACTTTATTGGAAGAGCTGTGGGACGGATCTTATCGCTTTAACTTTAGCAAAAAAGATAAGAAGAGTCCAAGCGACAAATGAACGAAAAAAGTATTTAGAAGTGAAGAAGAGAACAGTTAAGAACTGATAGAACTATCCAGTATAATATCCCAAACTATCCCTAACTCTACACCTAAATTTCGAGTATACTGTATATTGACCTACAGGATCTCGTCAAGAACTGAACCTGCAGCGACTGCATATACTGTAAGCGACTACATATAAGTTATAGGTTAAAATATCTATATACCGGGTGGCGCGAAAAAACTTCGTTTGTTTGATTTAGCATAACGTAAAAACTAAAAGAGCTATTACATGACTCAAAACAAGTTTCGTTGAATGCAGTAATGTCTAACTTAAATTTTGATATACATCGTGTGCATTTTCATGTAATATTGACAGAGATAACTGTTTAAACTTGACTAAACGTTTTTTGGAAGAATCGAGAATTAGCTAAAAATGGCCTATTAAACTAATTTGATAAAGTTAAAAATGTTTCTTCAATGGATATGCTCTTTTATTTTTGTTTTTAGATCTTGGGGAATGCATGAAAATTAACTTAGAAGGCTATTTTGATTAAAGTTTTCTTCTAAATATTCGATGTCCATGTCCATGGGGAATGAAACTTTAATGTGTCATGAAAGAAACATCGCGTCGCCTGTTTCTTTATAAATATGCCTCGTTTAACGAAGGAACAAAAAGTTTGTATTTGTTTAGAATATGCAATGATAAATAATACTCGGAGGGTTATACGGCGATAGGCTACACGGTCAAATTCGCTTCATTGAAACGAATGCCTTACGATAGAATGATAGCGGTGATCAAATTAGGTTAATAGGCCGTTTTTAGCTAATTTTCGACAGTTGCAAAATGTTTACTTGAGTTTAAACGCAGTTATCTCGGTAAATATTGCATAAAAATGCAAAAGGCGAATATCAAAATCTAAGTTAGACATTCCTGAATACAAAGAAACTTGTTTGAGTGTAATAGCTTTTTTAGTTTCTATGTTATACTAAATCAAACAGCGGGTATACAACAGTTTTCGCTCAAAATTTCCATCTACAAAAACAATTCAACATTCTGTACTATCGAGCGCATATACAGTATTTACCATTATACCATTATTCGGCTTGTGCATTTCACGCGGTATGTCATGTATATACTCCCTATTTTGGCTGGCATTATCGCGGATTTCCTCAAACATATCTTGCGAAAAACTAAAAGTTACAAGACAAGCTAAATATCGCTAAAATCCTTGAACAATATGGAGTATTTTGTGGTTTTAGTATGTCTAAAACTAAAATAATTAAGGAATCAAGCCAAACATATTACGGATTATGAGGTCACTTGTACAAGCCCACTATATACATAAACTTGTGGTTAGTTCTTGCAAACTGGACTCTGTAGATTAATGCTCATTGCATTTTTTTCGCGAGTTAGGTATAAAATGATATATTTATATAATATGAGCTGGATTACCTGAACTCTCTTTTTCTTCAGTTGCTGGTTGTAAAATGATTTTAAAAGCTGGTGACATATTTCACTTTTCATTAACACAGCAATTTCCTTTGCATCATTCTACAAATACATGATACTATCAAACTCAACAGAAAAACAGCTACACAATGCTGTCACACCTTGATCAACAGGTAAATTTATAAAATTAAAAATAATACACCGCTTTAAAGAGTAAAATATTAGAAACGTTGAGTGTAATTGGGTGAATCATGGATAATGGTCTATTGAATACTTCAATAGAATAGGTTATCACATGAGGGGTGAGGTGATATCAGTTTTATCACTCGAGGGATGATATCATAATTGTCACGAGTAAGCGAAGCAAACAAGGGAGAAATATGATATCGTCACGAGAGTGATAAAACTGATATTACTAAGCCCCTCATGTGATAATTCCTGTTTATATTACATACTTGTGCCTTTATCAGGCTTCAAATATGGGACATATTAAAAATGAGCTTCCTTTACCAAGGCTTTTCAGATCCTTTTGCCTGGCTTTAAGTGCTTCTTGGACTTTGTTGGACAATATCAAGGGCGACTCAACTCTTTGCTCTGGGTAGTCCTTTTCTTTTACAGTATAGGTACCGATTAAAAGAGGCAAAGAAATTCATGGCAGAGAAAGACAGAGGCTCGTACTTCGGTCTACTTCTCTCTGTCTGGTTTCTTACGTTGATGAAAAACCATGAAATTGTCCATAACTAGGGACAGCAGCGGAAATTTCAAATTGACATGGGAACCCCAAAAATAGGTTAGTTTCATAGAACTTGCTCAATTGAAACATTTTGGTGTTTATTTAATCAAAATCGGTCCAGGAAATCAAGAGTTATGGCAATTTGAATATCGGAATTGTTGTCCATTCTTTAGGAAGAAAGACATTAGATACTTCTATTAAGAACTGGGTTTCAAATATGGCACCAAAATGCTTGTTTTTAAGCCAATTTTTTCACACTTTTGATCATTACAGTACTTATAGACATTTCATCCGATCACCACGAAATTTTCAGAGTACATTGGAAACATATAAGGAATATTTTTGGTTCATGGCATGTTTCACATAGAACTTATTCAGTTGCCATGGAAATTAATTACAGTAACTGCAAACAATGAAAGGAATACATGAACATTAAAAACACTGTTTCCACGACAACACAACAAATTATCCTTTGACATCACAGACGATGTCACTTCATTGTAAGTATATGTACTTCCAGACAAATACAAATACTTTTTTAACAAAATATTTCCAGAAAATAGATTTTATCAAGAAATATCTGAGATTACAACTGGACTGCTAGCTTTCCAAGCAAGCTATATTTCTCATACCGTACATAATAGTTCCATTTCATAATAGTTCCATTTCATAATAGTTCCATTTCATAATAGTTCCATTTCAGGGATTCATTTAGGTAAGTCAGATTTGTTATAGCAGTTCACACTGTCAATCCATGGTACATTAATGTATATCAATATGTGGTCAGTTATCTGATGCACTATATCATCTTCCACTAAAAATAGAAAAAAAATTGTTTTTAAATGGACATCTACAAATGGATGGCTTTGCTCTTACTTCTTTAATAAAACTAAGCAACCGTCAACCCCATGAGAGTAGAGTAGTCCCCAGGTTGAAGATCTTGGCAAGATCTTGCAAGATCTTGCAGGATCTTGGAAGATCATGGCAAGATCTTGCCAAGACACAGATCTTGGCAAGATCTTGCCAAGATATTAACAAGATCTTGCCAAGATGATTGGATCTTGTTATGCAAGCTAGAATCTTGGCAAGATTTCCTGAAATGTCTGCCAAGATCTTGCCAAAATTCTAACATGAATATTTGGTCATATATTTCATTCTACTGCAATCTTCAGTTTCTATTTATATAGTTGTAGTAAACCACGATGAAACAGACCATGTACATATATTCAAATTCACAAATTTGAACAAATCATTACAGTAAATTATCCTTTTTTAAGTCTTAAAGTAAAATTAATTTAGGCTTGTTTGTACAGTACATATCATGCTACATGATCTCAATTGACCACGCATTTGCGTATTATTTTACACACAACTTTTCAGTAGAATTGATCTTGTCAAGACCCAAGCATGATCTTGTCAAGATCCTATCATATTTTTGCCATGATCTTGGAAGATCTTGCCAAGATCCCACCATGATCTTGCCAAAAATCCCATCACAATCTTGGCAAGATCCTATGGTAATCTTGCCATGATCTTGAGTAATCTTGCCAAGATCCCACCATGATCATGCCAAGATCACACCATGATCTTGCCAAGATTCTATAATAATCTTGTCAAGATTCTATTCTTTTCTTGCCATGATCATGGAAGATCTTGCCATGATCCCACAATGATCTTGCCAAGATCCTATTACAGTCTTGCCAAGATCCTATCGTAAAATTGCCATGATCTTGGGTAACCTTGCCAAGATCCCACCATGATCATACCAAGATCCCGCCATGATCTTGCCAAGATCCAAAAACAATCTTGTCAACATTCTATAATTTTCTTGCCATGATCATGGAAGATCTTGTCAAGATCCCACCATAATCATACCAAGATCACACCATGATCTTGCCAAGATTCTATAATAATCTTGTCAAGATTTTATCATTTTCTTGCCATGATCATGGAAGATCTTGCCATGATCCCACAATGATCTTACCAAGATCCTATTACAATCTTGCCAAGATCCTATAATATTCTTGCCATGACCTTGGAAGATCTTGTCAAGATCTCACCATGATCGTGCCAAGGTTTTATTACAATCTTGCAAAGATCCTATGATATTCTTGCCATGATCTTGACTAATCTTGCCAAGATTCCATCATGATTATACCATACGCTATGTGGACACAATGCACGCATGCATGCTGTTTATTTTGCAATGCATATTCGATCTGGCACGCAGGTGTGAAAGATCGACGTTACGCCGTGGCTGAAACAATAATCTGCGCTATGTACTATAGTGTCTATAAACCATGTTAACTCAGTAGCGAAAAATAGGTGGCGAATACCAAAAAGGTGTTCGTGACTTAAATGACATTCATTAGCCCCAAGCGTTAATTACATGTCCGGCCTCTCTTCACGAATGCACACGGGTGACATTATTAAATAAGATTTTGGTGCATTATTTCATACAACCAAATGTCTCGCAAGTATTTAATTAAAGTTCGAAATGTACACAGTCTCAAATATTTATGAATATCATGCGTGCACACTGCACAGAATGCTCTCGCAACTTTGCGTGCCAGATGCCAGATACAAATGAGATCAATATCCGCAAATCTTGTTATCTGCGCATTATTCGCATACTTGCTGTTGACGACCGTTGGTAAATTGCCAGTCTAAGGCGCGTTTTAGGTGGTCAAACATTACAACGTACACCGCACTTTATACTTCTGTTCCTCAAGTTTGTTTCTGCACTAAAGAAGATACTGTAAAATATGACAAGTATGCCGAACTGTCCTGTTAAAGGTAAGTGCTTTTACAACTTATATTGTACCCAATTGAAACGCATATTTTTGGATTGACGCGCATATTCGCACTAATATGGCCAACCTGAAAATATTATGCGGACAATTGCGTTTCTCTTAGCTTAATAGGTTCATAATCTTGCTACATGCAGTTTACATATATATACAGGTTTGTTCGCGAAGAGAACACGTACTGTATAAGTATAGGAGAACAAGGCACGGCAGATTTGAATGTGCGTAACAACCTCCCGCGCGCTACAACCGCTCAAACTGAAGAATGTGCTCGATTATAAGTACGGGACCGAGAAAAATACTATTCGCAAATTTGCTAGTGCTCTGGTATTGTAAATATTAAATCACAACCGCACGTAAATTTGACACGTAGTAATCTTTTACCCCAAGTTTTTAATTTGATATGTCAATAGTAATGCTTCGTCTTAAAAATTATATATATTTTATATAGTACTGTATATGAAGAAGATTGCTATTTTAATATTCTAGTTCGAAAACGAAAGGAAATACTCTATTGTCCAAGAAAGATTTATCGCGTGTAATGACGACGATTTGATGATCGGTGCATATCTAGGATGGTGCCAAGATATATATTGGACGCCTTTTGAATAATATAGGTAAAAAGAGCGCTGCTATATATGAATTAGTTGACGTTGCATGCCCTGCTGGTTCCTGTGTTATAAATGATTTGTTTATACACCCATTCTCTTTCTAGGTAAAAAAAACGTATTTGACTGAAGAAATACTCAAACTGCAAGAGGACCACATCAAAGCACATGGTAAACAATATTCATTAAACTTCGTCAATAGAAACCCATGCATCCATGCATAAGTCTTGCTTAGCAATTTTTTATTTGAATCACCAATGGAACTCGATCGAGGATGGACTGTTTAATATTCCAATCAAAAAAATCGCCAATACCGGTACTAGATCCAGACATCCAGTCAGGGTCACTATTAAAATTGTTTGGTAAAAACATACCGTAATAAAAATGGACTCTTTTGATTAAAAGTAGTTTTGCCATTTTGTTTAGGGGTAACTCAATGGAAACAATCATGTAAAACTGGACATTACTCCAAAGATGTCCACAATGCCAAGTATGGAAAAGAAAGGATAACAAGATCTCGCCGTGATTGTGTGCAATCCAAAGTGCCGGGATATGCGCATAAAGACGAAATTAACGAACTCGTAGTCGTCATAGTAAAAAAACTGTAGATATTGATATTTTTATACGTATAAATTTTTCGCCAAATTTAGACTACGTAAACTGAACCGGGTTCGCTTGTCCCCATGTGCCAGAATAATTTCAATGCGGCAACTTCTTGGGGGTTTAAACTGACTCAGATCGAACAATTTATGGCGGTTTGCGTTGTACAAATTTGGCTTAATAATGATGTGGAATGTAGTAACATTTACATTTAATGCATATGCTTCTATTTTGATAAATCAAATCAAGGTCATTGTGCCAAGTATTATTTTGTTTCATTTTGTGTAACTTGACGATTCAAGGTTTTGTAGGATCTTGCCAAGGTTTTGTAAGATCTTGCCAAGGTTTTGTAAGATCTTGCCAAGGTTTTGTAAGATCTTGCCAAGATTTTGTAAGATCTTGCCAAGGTTTTCACAAGATCTTGCCAAGATTTTGAAAGATCTTGCCAAGATTTTGAAAGATCTTGCCAAGGTCTTGTAAGATCTTGCCAAGGTTTTACAAGATCTTGTCAAGGCTTTTTAAGATCATGCCAAGATCTTATCTAAATCCTGCAAGATCATGGCATGACCCTTCAAGATCTTGGCAAGATCATGGAAGAACATGGCAAGATCTTCTCTAAATCCTGCAAGAACATGGAAAGATCTTGCCAAGATCCTGCAAGAACATGCCAAGATCTTGCAGGATCTTACCAAAATCCTGCAAGATCTTGCCATAATCCTGCAAGATCTTGCCATGTTCTTGTCAAGATCTTTCCATGATCTTGCCAAGATCTTGCAGGATCATGCCAAGATCGTGGAAAGATCTTGACAAGAACATGGCAAGATCTTGCAGGATCATGGCAAGATCTTGCAGGATTTTGGTAAGATCCTGCAAGATCTTGGAAAGATCTTGCAGGATCTTGGCAAGATCTTTCCATGATCTTGCAGGATTTATGTAAGATCTTGGAAAGATCTTGGTAAGATCTTGGTAAGATCTTGTCAAGATCTTGATGGGATCTTGGCAAGATTGTCGTACTCCATGGCTAGATCTGTTTTTCCCTTCTATTCATTTAATTCAATAACCAATTTATTAGTAAGATTTATTCTTTCTTTCACTTTATTCTTGACTTCATTACGTACTCAAATCACTAAGCAATGCCTCAGTTATGCACCAGTCATTGGAAAGCCCTGCACCACCCTACCCGGGACATGCCGGGAAATAACGGGGATTTATTTGCAGATTAGCCTATCTGTTATGCCTCGGTACCCAGGGTATTAGACAGCGTAAGCTATGTGTCATGATGGCCAGGGATTATGGGCCGGGAATCAGCGGGGATTCGTCTGTTCGAGATGTATTATTATGCCTTGTTCATGGACATTTACCCTATACTCTGTAGACTTTGTTTTACTAAAAGTAGCTTTTACAGGATAATGTATTGTTTAGACTAGTAAGAATGTCACATATAGCAGGGGATTAGAATGATTTAGGACACAACCTTTATCTAATGCCCCGCTGTTCCCCGGGTAGGGGGGTGCGGGGCTTTCCAATGACTAGTGTATTACACTATACTTTATATCACTCTTCCACAACACATTGTTGATTGTTCTACTGCATGTTGTATAAAAGTCTATTTTGCAACAACCTGGGGCCGGTTGTTCAAAAGCCGGTTAACGCTAACCCAGGGTTAAATTTGCCTAACCTGGGGTTAAAGGTTTGTTTGCGTTGTTCAAAGCTAGATTAACCGTAACCCAGGGTTAAACAGTGGGTTAAATTTAACCCACCTCGCTAGGTGGGTTAACTTGCTAATCGACCCGATTAAATCGTAAAAATGGACGTCGAAAGGAGTGGAAAACACGTAAACACACAAAAATCTCGGTGAAACAAAGAGTGTACAAAGATTTTATGGATGAAAACCAACCTCAAACAGTAAATTCTAAGTCTTTGAATATTATTGAGATTCTTATTCGTCCTGTACGAGACCATTGAGTTGCTTTACCTATACATGCTGGCGTTAAATTTTACGGGCATTAAAGACACAACAATTTAGATTGTCATGGTCTAAGCATGGACATCATAGTTAATAATACTGTAGACTACGTCGGTCTTCGGCCAATTTTACAATAGAAGTACTACGCCTATATAGCTATTAAAATGGTTTTCAAATTTAGTTTTCTGTTTGGTATAAAGCCGTAGACATGATATTGTACAATGAAGTAAAACGAATTACCTCACGAAAGCTTTGAAATGCCATCTTTCAATATTGCCACTAAAAACAACTTGCTGTTTGTACGCCTTCGGGTTTGTTCGAAAAATATATTTACTCAGAACCCTTTTTCTTTTGCCAAACAATTCGGTTGCCAGCAGTTTTAATTTACAAGTTCCCATTTGCTTTTCGTGAACATCACAAGTTTTTGCACATCTAATGCCTGCAGACTCAGTGCATTACTAACAAACGTTGTTTTTGAAAGCTGTAAAACAACTTTGCTTTAGCTTCATTTTTCTATTTTCATGTTTTGTTAGGATCTTCTGAAATACGCATGCTAGCCTGCGTGGCCGGCCCTCGTTGGAGGGGAAAAGAAGAACAGGGAATGAGGGCCTGCAAGAAAACCCAGCTTTCATGACTAAATTATGTGACTTTTATATGTTCTATTTCTCATTTGTTTGGTCTATATAAACGGTTTTGATCAAGTATTATTTTATCTCGGAACTTTCTAAAATGCTCAAATTCATGTCTGAATAGTTCAATTTCAGTTGCTTCATGTTGTGACGTACGCTTTTCAGCCAATCAAAAACGTTCTTATATTAGATATATATTTTAACATAGATTTATTCTTGGGTTAAAGGTCTTAACCCAGGGTTAACTAATCGCACC
Organism: Trachythela sp. YZ-2020; assembly: GCA_016169945.1. Taxonomy (NCBI): domain Eukaryota; kingdom Metazoa; phylum Cnidaria; class Anthozoa; order Malacalcyonacea; family Clavulariidae; genus Trachythela; species Trachythela sp. YZ-2020. Next base: position 3,720,465 of record JADLSH010000311.1, on the reverse strand, counting down.
GCTAACTGACCTTTGAGCAACGCCAAATTAACCCAGGATTAGCTAACCCAGGGTTAAGGATTTTTAACCCTGGGTTAGCGCTAATCCTGGGTTAAGTTAACCGGCTTTTGAACAAACGGCCCCTGGATTTTTTTCAATGTGTCGGATTGCTTTCTACTTGAGGTTTTTCATATAACGTATGTAGGTAGTGCTATATTTTGATCCAGTGCAAGCAGGCTCTTGCCCACTGTGTCTCCTTAGTTCCCCTTGGCTTAGATGTATACTTGCACGATTGGACTCACTTCAAATATTTCTATTAATAGTATTAATTTATATAACAAACTTTGTCCTCACCTCTCCAGCAGTCTTGGTACCATTTGTAAGTAAGAGAGATTAAATATTTCTCACTGAAGTGGCGGCAAATTCCACACCAGTGAACACGACTCACAAGGCTTCAATACTTTGCATAAGCATCATGGAGAAGAAATAACAAAAAACCTAAGTTCAAATACAAATTCGCTGTGAACTCGCCACTCTTATTGCGTACAATACACATCAAAATAAAGCTAAAAACACAATGAATTTGACTGTACCTGCGTTTGTTGACATTTCACACCAAAAAATAGCCAAAATTCAAATTTCTGATTACTTTGAATATATGAAGTGTTTCAGACAAAATATTGTTGAAATGCACACATGTTTTGAAAGGTTTTCACTTGTTTCCATCTATCAAACTGACGTTACGCAATTTTCCTGATTTTCAAAGATTTTCATAATCGATTTTCTTGATTTTTCTTCATCAATTTGGTTAGGGTTAGGTTTTGTTAGGGCATAGGGGGTTAGGGGTTAGGGTAGGTTTTAGGGTTAGGGTCAGTTGCAAAGTTTTTAACTTTACTTCAGAGTTGAAAAAATGACGTAACGTCAGTTTGGTAGATGGAAACAAGTGGCGACCGTTTTGAAAGACCAACCTAGCAAGCCAAACTTCAGAAGAAACAAACTAAAAAGAAGGAAGAAGCATTGCGACAAACAGATCGCAGTAATGGAGCTGTGGTAAGTCATTTTTATATTGTTTTACTGCTGTTGTTTACAATCAACTGTGAACTGTCATCAATTATTCAAAATATTCTGTTTCATTTCCTCTGACTGGTATATGATCTCAGCCAACGTTGCATTTTGCTACTTTTTAAAATGTATTAATAGAAATTGTAAGTTATTTTGATCATCCTATATAATTTTCAGTCGTACTGCTATGTCCCTGCCAGTGATTATGCATCAGTCAAATCCAAGCGTACCCATCCCCCCCCGGGCCACCGTGGGGCATTTGACACTTTGACTCCTCCCCGGGGTGGGTGATTTGAAAGCTAATGTTAGCCCGGGGGGTGGGACATTAGACAACCATTGGGCCAAATGGAAAGACTTCGGCTATAGGTAGCATCTATACAAATGAGCTTCGGGTCTTTAGGATCAATCTACCTGAAAATTCAACAAAAACTTCAAAACGTGTACAAAATGATTAGTATTTGCTGTGAAGTTGTTTTGCCTTGTACCAACATTAAAGTGTATATATTTTCTAATAATATCTTCTTTCAAAAGTCGAATAAGGTTTCCCGGGGTGGGGAATTTGCCACTGACTTGTCGCCCCACCATGGGGCATTTTCACTTGTTTGTGATCCCCACCGTGGGGCATCAGCACCATTTTTACAAAATTTGTCAAATTCCCAGGGGTTGGCCCGGTGGGGGATGGGCACGCTTGGATTTGACTGATGCATTACAATAATTCTTATTCCTGAGTTCAAACAATGCTGAAATCAGGACAGTGCATTACTTATGCATGTGGTAATGGAGTCTCTCCTTACAGACATCTTTTTAATGTGGACAGTTTTTCTCCTTACAGACAAAATTTCAGTATAGTTATGTTTAAAAAAATTTTTTAATATGGATCGACCCTTTCTAGATTGTAGTTTCATTTGCTTCCAACAGCAATTTGTATTTATTATGTAACTGGGATGTGCAGTGTTTATAGACAATTAATTGAGGGAAATTTGGGGAAGCATGTGTGGTAGATGTGGTAAGCGGTGCAGCCCCTTACAGTACCTCTGAGTTAACCTGGCTATACAGCAGGTCGAGGGAAGGGATTTACTTAGGCTGGGTCACTTCCTATTGCTTGATAAACTCATGTAAGTTGAGATTGTTTCGTTCTCTTCTGTGCTTTGAAGGTTTTTCTCCGGGTATTCCAGTTTTCCTTTCTCACTAACACTTGGATATTTTTATCAAGTGTGTTGTAAAACCTGTTGTAAAGGCTTTCCGTTCACCTCAGTGTGGTAAACATAATAAACTAAACTAAATGTGTGTTTAAACACCGAACACTTGGGTGGAATCTTGAATGGATAACCTTCTAAGATTGCTGAACTAAGCCTGGTTCTTAAAGCCGAGGGCAGGGTATAAACATTGATGTTTGGTTGGTTCTCTCCTGTGCCTAGAGCATTTCTACAGCTTTCTTCTTTGCCAAAAATGAACCCTTAGGCCTTAGCTTGTTAGCATGTTATCATGATTGCAAGCCTCTTGCTCAGGTGAAATTTCAACAACTCCCTGTAAACTCTAGTCAACTTTAGATACAGTACTATAACATCAACTCTCTAATATGAAATGGGCAACAATTTTAGCATAACTCGAACGCCAATGTAGGTAGAGTCTAACGAAGATTCGGCAGTCGAGTAGGATATATACTCAGATAAGTTTTTAATATTTTTTCTTGAGGCTTTGGGTGAGGATGTGTTAAAGCATATAGATGAACTATATAAAGTGATCACACCAGATGATGATGGTGAAGATCTTATTGATGATCAGATAATTACTGCAAGTCGACATCTTGCTGAGTTCTTTGCTGCTTCATCCAAGGAGTTTCATGGAACGACATGTATCCTTTCATTGCTTTTGTACTACAATATGTTACTTTCACTAAATGGTGACAGTGCAGCACATGCGGGTAACTCGGTTATCAGAGTGATTAAATTGTTCACTCTACAATATACGTATCGACCTTCTCTTAATTTGGTAGACGTTAAATTCGTCCAGTATAATACGAACACGACTTAGACGCACTTGATGAAGAACTCGTCCAGTTGGCAGTGAACTTTGAATATTTTATACTTTCTTCTTTTCATTCTAGTACAGTTTCCAACTGTTCATCTTGTATTTATATTATTCGCACTTAACTCAACATGTTTGATTCATCCAGACGTCTAATGTGTCTTGTAATATAATACGCCCGCTGTCCATAGGCGTATATTATATGTGCTAACTTTGGGCTTTGTCGTGCGTCTTAATAGTGCGAGTCGACTTGTAGCAAAGTCTAGGCCTTTCACACCCAGTACACATTTTTTCTAAACTCCCATTTTAGTTATAGCGGTGGACACTAGGCACATCAAGGGTGCGGGGGGCAATCACCCTTCCAATAGATTATGGAAGTCTTCCAATGGTAGCGAACGAAATGTGTAACAAACTACGAAAGTCTTACATAGGTTGTTATTTAAGCAAATGTGCATGCAAGTTTAATCCAAGTGTTTAGAGAACCATGATTGTGCCAGATGATGATAAAAATGGGTTGGCAACCTGAATTTGTGCCCCAAATGGCAATATTTCAGAATGTGTCTGTCTTACAGTTGTTACCATTCATAACAAGATGATCTGTTGAGTGCTAAGTCACTGTGTTTGTGAAAATGTGATTATGTGTGGTACTACAATTTGAGGTTCTACAGTTTAAGATTTGTCCTAAAACTTAGGTTGTATTTGGTACTAACATCAAATGTTCCCAATCTTGCATTAACTATGATTGGAGTAGTTGAATTCCTTGACTTGACTGCAGACAAAAATCTCTCAGAGGCAATTTCCAGTATCCAAGCATCTGGTTACTTTGACGAAAAAGAAGACGATGAAGAATCTGATGAACCAGGTGAAGGCGAGGAGCAGGAAGGAGTAGCAGAGGAAGCGAAGGACACTGAGGAGCTTGAGGAAACATCTGTGGATCCTGTTGTTGAAGAAATTTCTCAGCCAGCTGTAGAAGATGTTCAACTTACTGAGGTAATTAAGAACTACAGTGCTGTTGGAAGCAAATTGTTATTGGGGGCGGGTGCATTTTCCGTGTTTCCTGACAGGAATTTTTAACAGTTGTGAAGTTTTTACACCTCAGAATTCAAGATTTTATAACACACGTTAACCTTTTACAACGTCATTTTGAAATAACATTCGCTTCGTGTGCAATCACAGGCATCAATGAATTGGGTTTGTTCCTATTGATATACACGATGTCAAAGTAATGACAAACTATTACAGATAGGTTGATTGTAGTTGGCTAGTATATATATATATTCTTGTAGTTGCAAGAATATATATATATATATTGTAGTATGAAAATAAGACAAAACCTGGAAGTAAAATGAAGAAATTATTGGTGGGGCTCCCTCTTAGAGCGTACTCCCTCTTAGAGCGTATTCCCTCTTAGAGCGTACTCCCTTTTAGAGCGTACTGTTAATAGGCCTCTCGGGTTTCAAACATATACAATAATATATTTAGTGATCAGGACATATATCTTCCTCCTTTAACACTCCAACCTAGCTTTCGTATACAACGGGCGCGTCGTTCCAAGGCTCGCCGGTGAGCTAGAAACGCGCCCCCCTGATCGTGCTTGGAGCCTGATGAATCACGATCACACGGGTAGAATGCACGCAGTTATAACTTCTGCAAATGTATGCATTCTAGTTGTCTTCATAACTTTTATAACACCCGGGTTTTGCAATTTTCTCAACACACCTTTCTCTCTTTCTTCTTTCACCTTCCAAGTAGCTAGACGGGAGTGTCAAGGCCCATGATCCACATGCCTAGCCCAGCTCCAAGCCCATTTTACACAAGATATATAATACACAATGAATTGGAGAATCGGCGGAAACCTAACCCACATCATCAGTCCACCCCCTTCCCATTGCCACGCCCATCCATAGGCATGCCCCCTAACGTTAGGCTGTGGTTCATGGCTCGAGCACACCACACAAAGCAATCACAATACAGTACACTGTGCACCACCCTAAGGACAAAGCTTATTAAAATGAGCAATTGTCCAACCCTATGTTCTTCACACAGACACATGTTCACTGCACCCAAAATATATGCAAAAGACTTTTTGATGGGAAAGGGATTGTGCCTTTGTTATTGGTTTTCAAAATACATGTGGTCAATGGGATCATTATTTCGATTCCGTGACTTTCTCTTCTCCGGATCATATCATGCATTCGAAATATATATTGGTTCAGGGTGAGTGCGGTTGTTATCATGCATGGACCTAGCATGTGGCACTGACACAAAGATACAACTTTCCAACATTCCCCGTTCATTTTTACACAAACGACGGCAAGAGAGAACGAGGGTAGTTCCTAACAGATGATTACGCTGTATTTGAACATGAAACAATTGCGCAAAACACCAACTTTCCTATCAAAATCATTTCCTATTTCTGCCTGGGAAATTTGGAATTTCCTTAAAGTGGAAACACCACAGTAAAATCCGACATGGATCTCCCCCGCTCTTCAAATGTTTAGAAATTATACTAAGACTAATTCGAGGTCGAAATCACACAGCCAAACGAATCCTAGGCGGGAGACTTAGGCATGTAATTCATGAAAATGCCTATCTAGATTTTTTGAAAAATGTTCACAAGGTCCTACTCACGTTGATAAACCTAAACTGGTTCCCAGCTGTGACCTCTGCTATTTTCATGATTAACCCCTCGGTTCTTTGAGGAATTACGGCAGATCGACTATCATGGGACTTTACATGATGTCCTAAGTCAGTCACAGCCACCTACGGAGGATGGAACCACGTGAAAACAATTCACGCCATCACAGTCTCTCCCGCTCAAAGACGTTAGATCAAAGCACATCATGTGATACACTACACACGTCATAACATCAACACTTTCATATATTTGTTACTTCATGTAATACATTATCGTAAATAACACATGATCTCAAATGTTTACAAGTCAGATTACAGAATGAATTTCATCAAGTTCATACTGTCGTGAGGACGGAACATAGTAACGGTAGGATCCGAAAAACCGATACTCTATACACATGATATAGAAATTACACAAAAATTACATTTACGTGTAATTTACATTGCGTGTTCACGAAGACTACACGCAACTTATTCCACGAGCGGTGTTTCAATACTTAAGGATAATATGACTTTTTCTCATTTTCAGCCTGATGTTTCTAACGGTGATACAACGACAATTGTTGAAGCCTCAGTTTCATCAGACACTCAGACTCAAGATGATCTCACTGCAAATGAACATGGCTTGAATTTCCTGGGTGAATCTGAAGTTAGTTCAAGATCTCGTATACATGCTGATGCCCCGCCATTTTATCCATCATCATCATCTCATGTCACTCAACAACAACAAACGACATCATTTGATCCTGATTTTGCTCCAGCTGAAGCCAGCTCTGGATGGGATGAACCTAGTAAGTATACTGATCTCATATATTTGAATGGATTGATCATGGATTGAAACATCTAAAAGTGTGTAAAAACAAGGTTCTAAAGCTGAGTTGTTATACTTTGAGATGTTTTTAAATCATGGCAATTACTGCGTTTGAATGTGTGATATAAGTTGGCCAATCAGATTGCTTCGTGACAAATACGGTATATGATGGAAGTTTTAATATAATGGTACAGCTATTTTAATGGTATGACCGCAAAGCGCAACCGGGTTTGACACATTTAAAATTGTGCTTTTACGAAATTTTAAATGATTTCTGCTGTGAGGTTTTCTTTTCTCTACTTCAGTTTAGTAGTCTAAGTTTCAGTGCTAAATATGGTTTAGAATGTCTTTAATATTTTCACGTTTGCTTAAAAAATATAACGGACATGACTATTTTTGTTCTTGTTGCTTAGACATGGGTTCGAAATTCAAGTTAGGGTTAAGGTTATTGTACACCTTAGTATGTGATGATGCTTTAATATGTACCATAATATTAATCAGCCAGTGATTACAACTTACTGTGTTATCAACCTGAATATAAAATGTTGATATCAGGACGGTATATGAGGCTGTAAAGTAAAAAAAAGGGTACACTATAGTCTACATGCGTCTTCTTGGATTGTATAGTTTGATAACAGAGCCATAGGACAGAGCGGATAAAAGGCATGAAACCAAAATATTCAGTTTGAATCAAGACAAGGCCATTTCAAATATTACACAACTGTATGTGTTTCTGAATACTTTAATTAATATATAATAGCTTCCCTAACAAAACTTGAGTTCTTTCGTTGTTAAAGTTCAGTCCTGCTGGTTCCGTAGAAGCTGGAATTAGCCTATATACTAATGATTGTTCAGCCAAATTTTAAAGATTTTGTAACCAGATGGTATTCAGTCATTTCTGTCTGAAAATAACCAAATATATCACTCAAAGATTCACCACCTTGACATGACACCTGGATACACGCTAACGAATATACAATTACTTTATTAGGCCGTAGGATGAGCATCCAAAAGATGCAATTCCGTGGCACCCCTCGTGGAACTACGTAATTTTCACATGAATCAATAGATAAAAACTTACTTTATCAGAATCCGTTGCTCCCCAAGCGAAACAGGTGCACAATTGGGAAAAAAATCCCTCCAAAGTTTGCTATTTTCGCGCTTCGAAATATTCGAACCGCCATTGTTTTGGTAGCAAATACGCATGCGCTTATCAGCCAAACTCGCACTGCGCACGCGCAGACAGAAAAATGGATTTTCCCTGTGGGTTTTCCCCGATTTCCCCCGTAAAAACAACAAAATAAAATCACGGAATAGAGATCAAACCTTGTAATATTAACGAATAAATACACACACATTAAATATTGTTTAAAACACATTGTACATTTTGCTTGCCCATATGCTAAATCACTTCAATTCATTGGCTGTTGTTTCAAAATACCGTTTTAACGTTTAATTCTACTTATCAACATCCTAATTCAATACAAATTTGTGTGAGGTAAAAAACCCACCTGTATCAAATAGGACGGAGAATATATAAATATACATACAATTCACACGATCAAGGAACAAATTAAATATTTCACTAAACTAAAGTCTTGGCCAAACGTAAGAAACATTGTCGCGGAAATATTTGTGATTTTCAATGTTTCCTCAAATGTTTCCCTGTCTCCCACATCTGGAAACATTGGCTTTTATTGGGGAAACAAAATTTGCTTCCCAGAAAGCAAAAATATTTCCTACCAAATTCAGAAACATTTGATGAAACACCCTTTCTCTGTTTGCCGACAAATATGACAAACCGAAACATTGGTAAGACAAATAATATGACAAATATCTTCAAGCAACAATGTGTCCCAGTTGGTCCCGGGCTTTAAGGGATATTTATATAAACTCCTAGGAAAACCTCTAATTGAAAGAAACATGTCCCAGGCACCAACTCGAAATTCATCATAAAAAAAAGATCAATTGGGAGGAAATATAAAATCCATAATTTCATCATAATTATCTATAATTGAAAGAAATCCTTGAGCCCAGATTTTCATCAGTGCAATAAAATCCCACTTATTGGATCCTGGCCAAGGGCCTACCCTCAAAACGAGATTGCATGTATTCTACAATAAGCTGTCCTGGGCCTGGCTTTTGTCTGGTAAAGTTCTACTTCTCGTATTTGAACTATTACATATATTATATTGTGACATAAGTTGGTATTTAGCCACTATCTAGAATAGCAAGGAACGATTTAGAATTTCCCTCAGTTTCTGTGTTGGAATTCAGATCATCATCATCAATGGTACAGCTCTCTTCATCGTTGTTTTCAGACTTATTTGACATATGTTCCTCAACCAATTCAACATTTCTCATTTTCAGTACACAGAACACAAGTTGGGGATAACTTTTCATCAGTCGTTGCTTGAGTTTAAAAGCTCTATATTTAGATGCATCCACATTCTCAGTGTCCTTAGCAATGATAACAAATTTCTCCAGCAAATCTTTCATATACTTTATTTGCTTATTTCCGATGACCTCCATCTCAATTACTTTCTTATGCATCAGTCAAATCCAAGCGTGCCCATCCCCCCCCCCGGGAATTGGACAAATTTTGTAAAAATGGTGCTAATGCCCCCCGGTGGGGTCACAAACAAGTGAAAATGCCCCATGGTGGGGCCACAAGTCAGTGGCAAATTCCCCACCCCGGGGAACCTTATTCCACTTTTGAAAGCAGATATTATTACAAAATATAAGCACGTTAATGTTGGTACAAGGCAAAACAACTACATAGCAAATATTAATAATTTTTTACACATGTACTGAATGTTAAAAAGCTATATCAAATTGGCATTGTGTCCGTATGAACAAACCATGCTGCGTTAGGAGCAAAATAATGTGGAACATTGCAGCCAAATTAAGTCTAAGCTTTGAGCAACGAGAACTACGACGTTTCGAGCGGGAGACCCTTCGTCCGCTCCAGACAAAGGGCCTACGCTTCCAGACGAAGGGCCCCCGGTTCGAAACTTACCTACACTGGCACCACAAAGCCGAAGTCTTTCTATTTGGCAAATGGTTTTATTAGGTTCAAAATAGAAAATTTTCTAATGCCCTATCCCCGGGCTAACATTAGCTTTCAAATCCCCCACCCCAGGGAGGGGGATGGGCACGCTTGGATTTGACTGATGCATTACAGAAGACATCATAAGAGTTCTCGTACACTGATGTAGATCTTTCAGTCTCCGATTGCTTCTTCGTCTCTCTGGTGAGAAATTTTGTATAATTGCAGTAGCAAACTTTGTGATAGCGCACACAGTCTTTCCCCTGGATTTGCACAAGTATCCGTTCATCCTTTCTCTCGGCAGCTGTACGTAGAAGACCAGCATCAATTGTTTCTGCCAACATGAGTGGGGTTCTTCTTCTCTTCTTAGTTACCTGGTGTAAAACAAAATTATTAAACTAAATATCTGCTAATAACAAGGTTGGATGTTTGTAGCATTAGAAACTACTTTACCCTAAATAAACTTAATTGATCACAATTCAAGGTATTTTAAAACCAAACCCGAGAATGTTGTGCACATTGCGCTAGTATATAGCTGTCAAAATGACCATACCTTGTCTGGTGAGAACCAAGAGGCGTACATCTCTGGGAGTACATGCTCGTTTCTTTTAGGCAGGGTCTTATTAGGTTCTACGACTGATTGACGTGTACTTTTTCGCCTTGGTTCTATTGGCTATTTGGCTCCACTTCCACATGTGGTTCATCGGTAGAAGTTACAGTTTTAGAGCTAGTTCCTTCTCCTTTTTCTTCTTTTCTCTGTTGTCTACGGATCTTCTCTTCATCACAAAATCTCTTCGAGCATTTCATGATTGTACCATTCTATGAATTGACAGATCCGTCATCGATGTTCTCGTACGATTTCTTAGCTATTTCAGCATGAAGTTTGGCCTATTTAGACCTACACTCAAGAAATCTCTTAAGCCTTTGGCGTGTAACTTTGCAAAGTTGCTCCGTAACGCCATAAAAATGCATAAAACATGAGAATATTCGAGTTTTATAAATATCTTCAGCCACGATTGTTTTGCATAACTAACGTGTTTCCACTTCGAAGCATGTGTGTGTTTGTGCGCGTGCGCAGTGCGAGTTTTGCTGACTGCGCATGCGTATTTGCTACCAAAACAATGGCGGTTCGAATATTTCGGAGCGCGAAAATAGCAAACTTTGGAGGGATTTTTTTCCCAATTGTGCACCTGTTTTGCTTGGGGAGCAACGGATTCTGATAAAGTGAATTGATTCATGTGAAAATTATGTAGTTCCACGAGGGGTGCAACGGAATCCGTTTTCTAAGCATCTTTTGGATGCTCATCCTACGGCCAATATGGTTTCCGTGTTTGGATGGCCTGATCCAAACACGCGGGAATGTTGCGAGAGTTAAGAAAAGCGCGCGAAATCTCGAGCCGAAGGCGAGTGATTTTGCGAGCTTTTCTTAACTCGAGAAAAGCGCTTTTCAAACACGGAAACCATAAAGTAATTGTTTTATAAAAAACAACAACACGATAGTCTTCCGTGTTTGGATGGCCTGATCCAAATACGGGTTTCGACCAATCAGAGCACGCGTTATATACATGTTATTTTATAACAACTATTACGCTTTGCTGTGTCGCTAGTTATTTCTAATACTTGCCTCAAATATATATTTGTACAAAGTAAAGCTATAAAAAGTATTTTTAAAGGTCTGACGCTCTACCAATTGTGCTGTCGTGCACTTAAAAAATATTTGAACTTGTGCTTGAAATGATAAAGATACGGTAATACATCGTTGAAGCAGTCTCGATTAAATCCATTTCATATTTGTAATCATAACTTATTCAAATTTAAATAAACACTAGGACATGCTCGATTAAGAACCAGATGTTCGGGTGTTAAATACTGTATGTATATATATTACATGATTCGTATACATATTTGTCGGCAAAGAAAACAATGTTACAGCTTCTATACTTTATAAGCAACTAAATGCTAATATTCGTCCACTAAATCAAAAGTGTCTTTACCTTTGCCGGTTTGGACAGCTGGGCTCATACTACAATTTCCGAGCGACCGAGAATTGTTTTTACGTTTCCCACTGTTCACGTTGGCATTGAACTTTCTTGCAAATCTGTCTGACTTCTAGTCTATATAATTGACGAGCTCTATAGTCTCAGAGTATATAAATACAACATAATCTACCACGCTAGGGTTATACACAATCATTCACATGCACGCTAAATAAATATATCAGTAAAATACATATAAACTATCATAAGATGTACATGTATGCAAAGCAAGACCTACTAAGCAAGGCCATGCAATAATTCAAAATATGGGCATTACAGAAGCGTAAACATACGTAATTTGGAAATCTCCGACACATGCCTCGTGTTCTCAAAATTGATGATCGAACCATTGATGAGCATGAGCTTAAACGAGCATAATTCGGAAATCTTCGAAAAGTGAATCCTTGAATCTACTAAACTACCGCCTAAAACACTTGTCAGTCGACAGAATATTATAGCGTCTCCTGTTCCAGTGGACGCCAAAAACCTAAGTAAATGTCATAATTTGACAGCTTTATCACGTGTTAGGACCTTCCAATTACGTATATTCCCAATTGAGAACTGTAATATACACAAAACATACTCCGAATAAAAGCACATTGTGCACTCAAGAATACTTGTTCAACAAGACAACGCGATACACAGCAATAGTACGTTATATTTCAAAATCATCAAACATGAAATACTATACAATCGAAATATTTCAGTGCATCTGTGTTCTCCATCCATTCACATTGCACTGGAAAACCAAACTACCTGGGTTTAGACTGTTATATTGTTGATGTTAGAAAATGGAGTTTAATTTATAAGTTCTTTAAATTTGAAATTATCGACTGATTAGCTAAAGATATTATAACTAGTTTTAGTAGAATCATACTAGTATACTATTGCAAATGCTGTAATTTGATTGGCTACGCTACTCGCTATCTAATTGTCGATAGATAGCGAGTAGCGAAACAGCCATCTCCTCGGCGCGATTTGTAACGAATTTATTTCAATAAATTATGAAAAACGTTTTGAAATACTGTTTTCTTGCTGGTTTCTACTAAAACAATTAGATTATTCGCTCTCGATTTCTATGAGATGATAGTTCATTCGGGCTTCGCCCTCATCAACTATCACCTCATAGAAAATCTTCAATTTGCTCCAGTAATTAGTTACTGATAAAGTCACTCAAAAAGTAAGGATTGCATCAAGGCTTGAGAATGTCCGGCAGCATGGCAGCCCCGTGTGTTAGGAAATCATTTTGACCTCGCGGGAAATTTTTTAAGGAAAATCAACTTTGACAAACTTATAAGTTCTAACATTGTCAGCATTCAACATTGTGTCTGTGGCGTAGAAATTATGCAAGAGGCGTGTTAAAATAGTAAAATACAATAACAAATAAGCGGAAAACGCTGCTTAATTAAACACTTGAAGATATCAAGTGTTCTTGAATGTTTTTGTGTCAGACATGTTTTGGGATTTGGGTAAGTTGGGTCATGACCATACATGATTACATTAGTTTAGCTGAAAACACACAATGTTGGAAGTTGAAATTTGGCAGGAAATGTTTTGAATCTGGATGCCTGCTGCTAGGAAGATAAATAGTTTATTAATGCTTGGATTGCGTGTAACTTGGTTACTTGAAACGAGGTAACTCACTACAACGTTAATTTGTGTCTTTAGGTTATGAAACATCAGAACCATATCATGCTCCGGAAGAAAGCAATGAAAGAGGTGATCGTGATGGTTTCCGGGGGGGACGAGGCCGTGGAGGATTCCGGGGGCGAGGAGGTGGTGGTCGTGGTGGTAACCGTGGTAACTACAGTGGTGGAAACTATGGTGGTGGTGGTGGTGGTGGAAGTTATGGTGGTTTTGCTCGTGGTGGTGGACAAAATCAGGTGAGAGATTTTCCGCGCGAGATAGCGAGGTATAGATACAGTGCGAGTGCATATACGAGTCCTAGTATTTGCTAACAAAGATATTATTTCTTGATTTTCATCCACCTGTAAGGCGAGTCCTAACAAGACAACGCTCATTTAATATGTCATGGCATACAAGTAATGAAATGCACATTACGTTTAGAATATTGTATGATACACCCAATATATTAATTTTGGATGTCTGTCAGATATATAGACATTTACCAAATACAGTTTGGACATTTCACGTACAAAGAACTGAAATTCCTATAATATTAATGAGCCAGTGATTACAACTTACTGTGTTATCAACCTGAATATAAAATGTTGATATCAGGACGGTATATGAGGCTGTCGGTTTATCACTCCTATTATTATAATTCCTACTTGGTCTCTAAGTTAATATTTTTGGTCTTGTGAGCTTTGGGCTGGAACTAATGTTGTATCGCGTGAAGAAATTCACTCAGCGCATCTATTGTTTAGAATTGTAGCCGGAAGTGACGTGCGTCGTCATTGCTAAGGGACCAACTCGTGGGTAAACATGGCTACATAACAAGGAGACAAATTAGGGTTGATTCGCGTGTGCCTAAAAGATATAAACAAAATCTCGACGTTTCGAGCTAAAGCCCTTCGTCAGGAGAAATTAGTAGACAGATAAACACATTACATCAGCTTTTATAGCAACGCTATAAAAGCTGTCACGTGAACAAAATATTAACCAATGAAAATAAAGTAGTCATAACAATCATAACAAAATAGAATTAATATGTAAAGATATAGACTGCGTGCAGGCTTCGGTCCGATTATAGGGTCGAAGGCCTGCGCACAGGCGTTACACTTATCAAAGCGCTATAAATGTCGTACAAGGGAAGGGAAGAGGGGATATAGAGGAAAGCATATAAGAAGTATTAAGAGAAAAGAATGAGCTAAGGCCAATTAAAATAAATTTTTAGTTTTTCATCAGATTTTTTGAAAAATATGGGGCGGGCGGGCGGATTTTTATTTTTTTTATTATTTATTTTTTAATAGCGTAAGTAGCATATTTCTCCTTTCAAAAACGGGTTAAAAGGTTGTTTTTTCCATTTCACACATTTTGTCTGCGCAAGAAATAGTCACAGTTAAGAGCCATTTTAACTTCGATGCCTAAACGGAGCTCGTACGCCTATCCAGGGCTTCGAGACTTGTGTGCCTCTTCGTAGTTGCACGACAACGAAAGGGTCGGCACTATATCATAGACAGGATACGCACAAATCTGCGACTGCTGTTTACACTGGTCAGCGGTGTTGTATGACCTCAATACTCCATATAAATTCATATACTATGTACGCTATGGCGGCTATACTCCAATTGTATATATATTTCTGATATTTATGGTTCATTGAATTGAAAACAAGTTAAAGTTAAGTAATAGGTAAGTAAAATTTCAAGCAGTATTTGTGCAAATTATGTTTAACACAACACTAATCGCATATTAACGTCCATATTCACTATTTAAAGTCTGTATTCAGTATAAAATCGAGCATGTCATCGCATGACAGCCATGACTTTAAAGCCATTAAAGGTCCACTTTAATACATTCAAATACAGAAGCGTCTGCAGGTCTGCGTCTGTATTTTCTTGTCATTTACTGTATTTTGGAATATATCTTTGTGATACAGAATTCTGTATTTTGGAATATATCTTTGTGATACAGAATTACATGGTGCAGTATTCTGTACATTTTCTGCCAAAATATTTACAAAAATATTACAGTATTGCCTTGGGTGATTCCAGAAAACATCCCCCACAGAGGAAACTGAAGTAACCCAATTTACTATTATCAGAACTAGACCAATCCCCCCCTGGACAGCAGAAATTTCTTCTAAGGGGGAGTGTGAATCATGTGAATCTTTGAGCCATAATCATTGTGGCATTTATATGAGTTAGGTTAAAGTATTTTTACTCCTCATGTGGTTAAAGTATTTTAAGCAAAGTTAACTGGGGTCTCGGGCCGGTTGTACGAAAGCCGTTTAGCTTAAACGGTGGATAAGCCAAAATTAAAAAGCACTTTCACACATTTGGTGAATGACTGAACTTAAATCTTATGCCCTTAATATGTAGTTGCCAATATAATTGTTCTATTCAAGTTGAAATATTTTAGCTTGGTTGTTCGATGAATGTATAGACTTGATCGATATTTTCGAGTTATCCACCAGATATTGTAGGCTAAACAGACTTCGTACAACCAGCCCCTGCAGAATAGCAGGCCAGCGGTTATCCATAATGCATTGGAGGTCGCTGACGTCATGCCTTTAAGAGCTGGTTCTCCTCGCGTTCTGCTCTTTCAGCTTGGTTGTTTGCCCCGAGTATAGCTCGCTCGCTTGCTGTTCTTGCTTTAATCGTTCACCATCCCCTCCCTCCCTTTATTACTCACATACTCTTTTTCTCTCTTATCTTAGTTGGTTGTCTTAATTCTTCCTTTTCCACTGTTCCATCAGTGTGACAGGTGCCTGGGTCTGCCTTGGCAGAATTGTCATGGCAAACTCCTATGGCTTCGATGATTTCTAATTCAGTTCGCTCATTGCTGAATTGCTTACTGGCACACGGATGGATTGCCTACCAGCCTGCAGACCACCTATCGGCGCCCACCACCAAACACTTGTGAATATTCTGAAGTTAATTGTAATTTAATTATATTTATGGAAAGCCCAATTAACTTTTGTATTTAGCCTATCCCTAGGCTTTATCACAAATGAAAGAGCTGTATTATCTGTCAAGTATGATTCCAAACAATACTGCATCTGTATTGTACATCTGTAATGTTGTTGCTTTTTGTTTGGTCTAATAGGTCGACATCTGTTGCAGGGTTGTCATCTATTGTCTGCACGGTAGCTAAAATGGTTGTGTTGGCTGTGATGGGAAAACGTGGCAAAATATAGCAAACATGGCTTGGTTATTTGTAAAGCCGTGTCAGCTTATCAAATAGAGTGTTACTACATACAACAGACAGAATTTGCTCCTATTAATGTTGTAAGAAAGTTTATGCAATCTAATTAAATTAATTAGTGGAAATTGTTAAAGTGACCTGTGATGTTTTAATGTTAGGTGGATATATGTATAAATGGCAACCATATTTTGTGTTAAAAAAGCCTTAAATGCAGAGAGTCTGTAAAATAACTCATTGTAATGTCAGTTTTATGTCAGTGTGACATATGAGTGTATGTTGGCCTTGTTTTGCTCGTGTTACAAGCATAAATGGAACCATGCTTTTGGCTAATCTGGGAATTTGACAGGTACAGGCCATGGCCTGGAAATGTAGAAACACACCCAAAATGTAAAATCCTAGGTAAGATCCTGATTGTCTGGATATGCAGTATCTTTGTATGTATGATATCATTATTGTTTCGTACAGTACTTTCATTCATCTGTCAATGAGGTTAATATATTCAATACACCCTTGTTAAAATATTCCATCAATGCTTCCAGTATTCATTAATGTTACAGCTCATGGCTTGAATTCCCATGCTTTCAAGGAGTTTCCAAATTATGCTGGTGTGAAATCTATGATTAGGAAAAAATATGTTATCATTTGAAGATTCTTGCTCACGTGGTTGTGGTGACACAGTTTTGCCTTGGGTCTAAACATTAGGGGGTGTGGGGTGTGGATCATTTTGCCTGATGAAAGGGCGTGGTCAAGACATAATGTAGAGAGGCTGGCAAAAGCCAAAAAGGATTATGGGGCCCTCATGCCGCTAGGGGAAATACACAGGTATTGAGTGGTGCACACAGTCCACTAGGGGAGTCAAGTCCAGTAGGGGAGTATGGGGGCACAAGTCCAGTAAGGCACAAGTCCAGTAGGGGAGTATGGGGGCATGTTCCCCCAGAAAATTTTGAACTGTAGAGTCTTATGCACTTTGGGAGAAGATTTTAATAATTTTATAGAATTCTGATGGTTAGAAAATGTTTTATATTAGACTAGCAAATTTTTAAAATTGCTCAAACTGGTCGTCAAGGCTTTTTGTTCTTACTCAACATGCCTTGAATGTATCTTTGCCTGACCAACATGGTCATCTTGATCCTACAAAGTTACAATTGTTAAACACTCACAATTGACTCCCCCCCCCCCCCCCCATAGTAATGAATATATTAAAAACCTCTTAAATAGAAATAATTAAATATTATACTTTCAAATTACTAGTATTGCAGCATGATGTTCATATGTCTCAATGCGTTAATGGAGTGTAGTTTGAGAATTAAATATGGGTGGGTTTCACTGAGTTTCACTATAGATCGAGACCTTGTTAGGAAATAGCCACTGCAAACTCTGTCATAATTGTGATACAATAACAGAATTCCAAAAGCCAGTTGCCAACATTAATTGCTAAGCAGCAATACTGCAATACATGTTTTGAAAATCAGATGAGTGATATGAATACCCACCCTAACAGAACCCTACTATACCATGCAGCAGATGGTGGTAACTGATAGTTAACAGAGTAAGAAAATATACTAATCTTTTCTTAATATGATGCCTTGTACTGTATTTGGAGGCAAATAGATAGAATTAATTTGCATGTTCATACTGTATAGGTGACAACACTTCTGAAATTCACCACTATCTGCTGCAATGTGACGCTTTCTGAAACCTGAAACCCACCTATTACATTTATATTAATAACTATTGGGCTATTACATTTAATACCCGCACCCCCCATGTCGAGGACATCCATTTCCAAGGGGGTTAATTACTCAATTTTTTCCAGACGGGTAATTGAAGAAAATGTGAGAAAATTGCTGTTTCCAGAGGGGTTAAAGTGAAAAATACACTTCCAGAGGGGGTTGAGGACTCTTCCAAAGGGGGTTAAGGACTCTTCCAAAGGGGTCATTACACAGATTTTTTTGCATTCCAGAGGGGTAAAAATTCCTGAAAAGCAGAGGTCCCCGACAGGGGGGTATGGTTTTTAAATGTAATAGCCCATTATGATTTATCATTCCCCACTATTAATATTTATTGAGTGTATAAAGTGTATTTAATAATAAGAAATTATTAAATAATATGTACTGTTACATAGATCCAACTTGCAACTCGAATATTTCATATTTATATCACCAAGAATAGCAGAATAATATTTATATTTTCCGAAAAATTGATAAAAACTTGTTCGTATTTCACCATTTATGGGCTATTATTCAATTCATTTAAATGAAGAACCTACCAAAGAGAGCGTTCGATTTTACACATCTCCATCCGCTTTGCGTTCTTCTTTTGTATTCTTCGAATTGCTCAAGCATTTCTTCTCGTGTATTGCAAACAATAAGCTGGCCATTGTCGCTTTCCATCGGCACTACGGTGGCTATTTTGGTTTGCTTCGCGCCTTATTTTAACTTTCGCGCGCTATTTTACTTTAATTGCGGGGGAGTGACACCGCTGACCAGTGTAAACAGCAGTCGCAGATTTGTGCGTATCTTGTCTATGATATAGTGCCGACCCTTTCATTGAGTTATATATTATACATGATTCGTATATATATTACATGATTCGTATACATATTTGTCGGCAAAGAGAACAATGTTGCAGCTTCTATACTTTATAAGCAACTATATGGTAATATTCGTCCACTAAATCGAAAGTGTCTTTACCTTTGCCGGTTTGTACAGCTGGGCTCATACTACAATTTCCGAGCGATCGAGAACTGTTTTTACCTTTCCCACTGTTCACGTTGGCATTAAACTTTCTTACAAATCTGTCTGACTTCTAGTCTATTTAATTGACGAGCTCTATAGTCTCAGAGTATATAGATACAACATAATCTACCACGCTAGGGTTATACACAATCAATCATTCACATGCACGCTATATAAATATATCAGTAAAATACATATAAACTATCATAAGATGTACATGTATGCAAAGCAAGACCTACTAAGCAAGGCCATGCAATAATTCAAAATATGGGCATTACAGAAGCGTAAACATACGTAATTTGGAAATCTCCGACACATGCCTCGTGTTCTCAAAATTGATGATCGAACCATTGATGAGCATGAGCTTAAACGAGCATAATTCGGAAATCTTCGAAAAGTGAATCCTTGAATCTACTAAACTACCGCCTAAAACACTTGTCAGTCGACAGAATATTATAGCGTCTCCTGTTCCAGTGGACGCCAAAAACCTAAGTAAATGTCATAATTTGACAGCTTTATCACGTGTTAGGACCTTCCAATTACGTATATTCCCAATTGAGAACTGTAATATACACAAAACATACTCCGAATAAAAGCACATTGTGCACTCAATAATACTTGTTCAACAAGAAAACGCGATACACAGCAATAGTACGTTATATTTCAAAATCATCAAACATGAAATACTGTACAATCGAAATATTTCAGTGCATCTGTGTTCTCCATCCATTCACATTGCACTGGAAAACCAAACTACCTGGGTTTAGACTGTTATATTGTTGATGTTAGAAAATGGAGTTTAATTTATAAGTTCTTTAAATTTGAAATTATCGACTGATTAGCTAAAGATATTATAACTAGTTTTAGTAGAATCATACTAGTATACTATTGCAAATGCTGTAATTTGATTGGCTACGCTACTCGCTATCTAATTGTCGATAGATAGCGAGTAGCGAAACAGCCATTTCCTCGGCGCGATTTGTAACGAATTTATTTCAATAAATTATGAAAAACGTTTTGAAATACTGTTTTCTTGCTGGTTTCTACTAAAACAATTAGATTATTCGCTCTCGATTTCTATGAGATGATAATTCATTCGGGCTTCGCCCTCATCAACTATCACCTCATAGAAATCTTGAGCTCATAATCTAATTGTTAAATAGTTCAATTAGCTCCAGTAATTAGTTACTGATAAAGACACTCAAAAAGTAAGGATTGCATCAAGGCTTCAGCCTCGTACCCAGGCGCTTTTAAGGAAAAGAAAAAAAAATCGCGTTCAGCTAATTTATAGAGATCAGTGGCTGAGATTAGCGAGCGCGCGGGGGTGCTTGGGGAGGACGCGACGAGAGGGGGAAGCGCCTGGCAGAAAATGCAGATAAGTGAAGAATTTTGACCGAAATGTGAAGAATCCTTTCCATCGCTTGATTTGAGGTGCCTTTTCGTCAGTTTTTCTCCCTGGTGTGTTATCATTGATATCTGTATGGATGAAACAGACCATTCTTTTGCAGAAGCTCTAACTACAGGTATTTTTTATGTATATATAATATATTTAATATTTTTGCAAAGCCTCTAGTGGCTAAAATTGTGTAAATATATGAAATGGTTGCACAGAATTGACGATTTTTCTTATTTGTGGTCACAAAACTAATTGGCCCTTTGATATGCTATATCCTTGCGAGATTGCTGTTTTTCATTCGGACTATTTTGCTATTTTCTTTAAGCAATTTGCATACTTTGTTGTCGTTTTTATATACAATAACAATTGAATGCTTGATCACAGGCACAGTCTACGATTTTGGTAAATTTGTATCGCTAAAACAAGTTTCTTTTATATGCAGAATTTAGTTCAGACGATGAATTTAATACTTCCTTTCGACAACTCGATGTTCAAGGTAATTTTTACTATTATTTTTTATTATTATTTTATAATAATATAGTCATAGGCATTGTGTATTTTGTTATGTATTCATTTAAAAATCTGTCAGTGCTTCTTGATATTGACTGAAGTAACATGGTTACCAAGAGCATCCGAAAATAACCAGTATATTCATGAGGTAGGGTCACATAACCTACCAACAGGCTATATTGCTACCAACTTGCCAAAGTGGCATGGATATTGTTTAAAATAGTTGTCAAGTTGATATGTATGTATATTAATCATATGACGTCTTTGTTGTTTTGACATCAGTCACATTTGTAGTGAATATTAAGGTAGGATGTCTTTACATGGCTTATGTAGAGAAAAACAATGACCTTTTGCAAAGGTAACCCTATCTCTAGCATCACCCTAACACACAATAGACTATAGGGTTACTGGTTACCAGGGTAACCTTGTGGCTAGGATCACCCTATTGTCATGTAAACAGCCCATGGGTCAAACAGTGTGCTTTGTGTTCTTTTTAGCTTACAATCTGTCCAGTTCCCAGTGTGATGAGAGAAGGCATAAGTTGTCAACTGAGCTAGAACATGTTGCTGAGTATTGATGAAGAATCAAATATTTATGTGAAACAGTCATTGTGATGGATTTGCTTGATTTGACATCCAACGAGGACATTCTCACTCAAACAGTTAAAGCATGTTTTCCAGGTCCAACAAAACAGAAATAAATGACTGAATGTGAACAAATGTGTTGTATTTTGTAAAATTATTCTGTCGGCATGCCATAGTATAAATTTAATGTTTGTACCATAGTGCAATTAGGGTGTTTTATTTTGCTTTAATTTTTAGTATGAGATTTTGAGGTGATTAATACAATAACAAACCTGAGAAAACTTAAAAATGGATATACAGTAATAGCCCAGCAAATGACTTTCAATGTCTTGTTTGAATGTTATTTGCTGAACTTTTTTAGAGCCTGATAAAAATATCTTTCAGGGACCCTGGGGAAAGGGTAGCATGGCCCTGTCGGTCATTGAAATCCGAATGTGAAAGACAAAGCACAGAGTGCCCCCCATATAGGAGTAGCCCTAACATGTTTTAAACATAGCATGAATTCATTACAATTTGAGTATGAGAAATGATCGATGGTCTATACGTACACTGCTGTCAAATCAGTGTGTGTGTACAATTTTAATAGGTACTAATCTTTCTGTGAAACCAAATGGCAGAAAGCACATGCATGGAATAATTCAGTGAGCATAAAACAGAAATTCTGTTTTTAGAAAACCAAATTAATGATATTCAGATGGGAGTTGAGATTACATTAGCCAGGACACTGGCAGGAAAGTACAATTTTAACTTATAACAATATTAAATTGCAAATTATCAATGTTTTATTATTTAATACGTAAAAAATATATGAAGTACACTAAAATGCTTTTTGTTTTCGCAGTGCATTCATCATTTGGACACAAAATATTTCCTGAACATACAACACTGTGTATAAATATTTCAGTTTGCGACGACAATTGCAATATTTTCTCATTTGAATTCATTGATATTAAAAATCACTGCCGCCATCTTTAATACATTTTCTGCCAGGCGCTTCCTTCGTCGCGACCTCCCCAAGCACCCCCGCGCGCTCGCTCAGCTTAGCCACTGATCTCTATAAATTAGCTGAACGCGATTTTTTTTTCTTTTCCTTAAAAGCGCCTGGGTACGAGGCTGTCAAGGCTTGAGAATGTCTGCCAGCATGGCAGCCCCGTGTGTTAGGAAATCATTTTGACCTCGCGGGAAATTTTTTAGGGAAAATCAACTTTGACAAATTTATAAGTTCTAACATTGTCAGCATTCAACATTGTGTCTGTGGCGTAGAAATTATGCAAGAGGCGTGTTAATTGTTAAAATAGTAAAATACAATAACAAATAAGCGGAAAACGCTGCTTAATTAAACACTTGAAGATATCAAGTGTTCTTGAATGTTTTTGTGTCTGCAGAGCCTGGCCGCCTGACATGTTTTGGGATTTGGGTAAGTTGGGTCATGACCATACATGATTACATTAGTTTAGCTGAAAACACACAATGTTGGAAGTTGAAATTTGGCAGGAAATGTTTTGAATCTGGATGCCTGCTGCTAGGAAGATAAATAGTTTATTAATGCTTGGATTGCGTGTAACTTGGTTACTTGAAACGAGGTAACTCAGTACAACGTTAATTTGTGTCTTTAGGTTATGAAACATCAGAACCATACCGTGCTCCGGAAGAAAGCAATGAAAGAGGTGATCGTGATGGTTTCCGGGGGGGCGAGGCCGTGGAGGATTCCGGGGGCGAGGAGGTGGTGGTCGTGGTGGTAACCGTGGTAACTACAGTGGTGGAAACTATGGCGGTGGTGGTGGTGGTGGAAGTTATGGTGGTTTTGCTCGTGGTGGTGGACAAAATCAGGTGAGAGATTTATCGCGCGAGAGATAGCGAGGTATAGATACAGTGCGAGTGCATAAACGAGTCCTAGTATTTGCTAACAAAGATTTTATGTCTTGATTTTCATCCACCTGTAGGGCGAGTCCTAACAAGACAACGCTCATTTAATTTGTCATGGCATACAAGTAATTAAATGCACATTACGTTTAGAATATTGTATGATACACCCAATATATTAATTTTGGATGTCTGTCAGATATATAGACATTTACCAAAATACAGTTCGGCCATTTCACGTACAAAGAACTGAAATTCCTATAATATTAATGAGCCAGTGATTACATTATTATCAACCTGAATATAAAATGTTGATATCAGGACGGTATATGAGGCTGTAGGTTTATCACTCCTATTATTATAATTCCTACTAAGGTCTCTAAGTTAATATTTTTGGTCTTGTGAGCTTTGGGCTGGAACTAATGGCGTATCGCGTGAAGAAATTCACTCAGCGCATCTATTGTTTAGAATTGTAGCCGGAAGTGACGTGCGTCGTCATTGACAAATTAGACAAATTAGGGTTGATTCGCGTGTGCCTAAAAGATATAAACAAAATCTCGACGTTTCGAGCTAAAGCCCTTCGTCAGGAGAAATTAGTAGACAGATAAACACATTACATCAGCTTTTATAGCAACACTATAAAAGCTGTCACGTGAACAAAATATTAACCAATGAAAATAAAGTAGTCATAACAATCATAACAAGATAGAATTTATATGTAAAGATATAGACTGCGTGCAGGCTTCGGCCCGATTATAGGGTCGAAGGCCTGCGCACAGGCGTTACACTTATCAAAGCGCTATAAATGTCGTACAAGGGAAGGGAAGAGGGGATATAGAGGAAAGCATATAAGAAGTATTAAGAGAAAAGAATGAGCTAATACAAGCTGACATGACGCTTCGAGCCATGTGCTTCGACACAGAAGTCGAATTGAAAGAATGTAGATTAAAAGACGATTTAAAACCGTTGGGAACTACATCATAGTGTAGGCAACGGCTCAAGAAAGAGATATGACTACAGAAGTCTTAAGTAGGATTAGATCGAATAAACGAAGAGCAGGTTGGGCAATGGACGGCAAAAATAGTGAAATGTAACATACCATTTATTTCCGGAGTTCTCGACGTACGCTCTTGAGGTTCACCATTGTCTCTGTTCTTCGTGAAGGATATCGTAGACTTTAATTCAGCGTCGGCCACGGACATATAGAGACAAATTAGGGTTGATTCGCGTGTGCCTAAAAGATATAAACAAAATCTCGATATGTCCGTGGCCGGCGCTGAATATGTCCGTGGCCGACGCTGAATTAAAGTCTACATAACAAGGAGTTTGGTAAAACTAAACAGAATGCTACGTGATTATAACTACAGAGTGGATCTTAAAATTTTTATTATTAAAATTTGTCTACGAATGGGTCAATATGCCACAAATGTTGCTTCTAGTTTGTTGTATGGTTTAATAGTTGCTTTATTAATGGAAGGTTTATGTGCTGAAGTGTTGAACATTTGCTATATTGGTGGGATAAAGAAGACTTTGAATGCATTTAATATGTAAAATCATTCCAATTAAAACTGTGACGAACTTAAGAGTTAAAATGTGCATGGGTGATCATTTGATAGTTGCTCATATGGTTATATGTTGAGAACTTTCCTGGTTTGTGGATGGAATCTGTTTGATTAAATTATGCGAAAGAATGACCTTTAGATGAGAATTCAATTTCCATTCTACTGTTTAAGAATGAAGTGATCTTATTTTAAAGAGTCTTCAGTCGTTATGTGCCAGTCAATGTGCCACTTCACCTTTTCGCACTTCACGATTTTTTCTAAGAATCAAACTTATGAACATTTTCGTATGACTTCATTTTTTTTTTATGTCGGAAAAAATTGTGTTTGTCGGGAAAATGCTGCCCTTTCCTCCCCCCCTAAAACATGGGACCCACGACCAGTGAACTATAAGTATACTGGAACGCTAACTCAGGGGGGGGGGGATTGAAGCCGTGCTTTGTAGGTAGTGCCAGTCCCTTTTAACATATTTGTTTCAAAAAATGCACTTTTTATATTGCAAAATTTTACCCTTTTAATTTCCTTTTATACTTTCACTATTTATCTTTGACTACACTAAAACAATTAAACTTTTTACTCAAGTACTTACAATGAACAAAGGTCGTTCAGTTTCTGAAATATTACTGGGAAAAAACGAAATTTGTCAAAAAACCGCACGAAAATGTTTGGTTTTTCTGAGTTATGAGACTTTCCAAAAAGAGTTACGAGATTTTATGATACAATTTATATAGAAAAATATAAGATACATTAAAAAATTGCTTTTCAAGCATGCAGTAACTTATTTTTGACAGTTAAAATAAGGATTATATAAGCTAGCTCTGTCGTCATATTCAAAGTGCTCACTGATGACCAACAAGAAGGCGCGAAGACAAAAATAGCACCACTTGAAAATCGTCAATTTGTTTATATTTTAGAAGGGTTAAAGCAAGGACTAAAAGCTCAAGATAAAAAGCAATACCTGGAGTATAGTGCAAAATCAATTTGGGGGCTGCCGAAGTGTTTTCTAGTATATTTTTTCTGAGTTAAAGAGCAAAGTTGGCTTCGGCACGTTCAAACATTTGTCATTTTTTTCCATATACGATAACGATCCGCCTTATTTTTGCTGCAGATAGATGTAAAACAGTGAAAACTAATCGGAAAACCACATTTGAATCCCAAACATTGAAGTCTTCTGATGTAAAAAGTATTTTTCTTGCAAATTTTAGCTCAAAAACAAACTTTTGACGGAATTTTTCTCACTCCTCGGAACTCTCCACAGTCCTTTTGAGAGTTCAAATTCCCGCGCATTGGCTTCAACGAATCATAGGACTTGATCATATGAGTTAGCGTTCCGGTTTACTTATAGTTCACTGCCCACGACGCACCTGCACATCGCCCCCGAGGTTTGAGCAAGCAAGGGACAACATGATATCATTGAGTTTCTATCCAACCAAATTTTGGCACGTTTTGTGTTGTTAAGACTGTGCCATACTCTTAGAAAGATACTACTTTGTATGAACAGAATGTCTTTTAAATAATGCAGTTTAGCACAATACTTAAATACAGCATATTCGACTCGTGCAAGTGACGTCACAACTTAAGCTTATGAGTTCCGCCACAAATTCCACCATTCCCATTGGGCAAATTCAATATAATTGAAATGAAATCTAACATTGATGACATTAATCGTACGCCTTTAAATTACTCGGGTTCCAGACATGTTAAAACAACAAATTATGCACCAAAATACTCCCTGTTGATGAAAGATTCTAGCAAGATCTAGCTTTCTTTATAAGTATCAGTATTTCTCAAGATATAAGCGGAAACGGCACTTTGATGAAATCCAAAATAGCAGATTATTTAGCATGACGTAATGGTCTCGCGTAACTACACGAGCAGAATATACGTTGAACGATCGCCAGAAACGAATTGCCCAAGACGTATTTACAGTTCTGCTGATCTTTAGCTATTTTACTCGATTTGTATATTAAGTATGTACTCTGTTATTTAGCGTGGTGGTGGTTTCCGTGGTGGCAATAGGGGTAGTCGTGGGAACTTCCGTGGTAACAGAGGACAGCGTGGTGGTCGTGGTGGATATCAACAACGCGATAATTAGGTACAATTCATGTGTGATGATGAACTTTAAATAGTTTAATTCCTAGCAAGATTTTAATGAAGCTACTGACATTGTGTATCAAGACATTTGGGCTACTGTGCTCTGATGAACGACTCTCGCTCTTCATCCTGATTGGCCAAGCTTTGCTGTGCTTCGGTCCTATTAGCTGTTTTGTTTCAGGAAAAGCCCTGATTGGTTGTTTTACCTCGGGTGAAACCCTGATTGATTAATGTCTTAACTCTCGACTCAAGTTGATTAAGGTAAACTGCGTGAGCCGAAAAGTTAAGACAGAATTGTGTACCATAGTGTGTTGATTTTTTGTTTAATTTTTGTTGTTTATTTTCTACCTTTCGTTGGGATATTTTTGTTAGTTATGACGTGAAGTTGACTGAAATCTTCGTAGAGATTTCAAGTTCTAATTTTTATAAAGCAGTTTTTGTCATTGCCTTGATAATTAGAATACACACCATTTAGTGTCGCCAAAATTCTGAAACACATTTTTGGATACTTTTACTACTTTTTAGTTTATTTATAGTTTATTAGTTTTGACTTTACATTTATGTTACATATGTTACGAACAGTAGTATATGCGAGTGCATGGGCAAGTTGTTTGAAGATTGCGAGTATAGATTTGTTTTGAGATTATGATGTCTTGCATCAATTTATGCTTCGCAAAGAATTGTGATAGCAGATGTCTACCACTCTTCTGATTAGAATATAATAATCATATTGATGCTATCAATAACAGCAGAAACTCCTGTTTATATAAAATTGAAAAAATAAAGCATAAAGCAGTAGTAAAACAGTGAGGAAATACAGTATATTGATCTTGAAATCTATTTTTTAATGCACAAACCAGGCATAAACCAGATGAACATTTGTTTCATGATAAGATTTCAATCACCAAGCTCCAACAGGCGTAATGCTTCCAAGTTTTTGAGTAGGATAACTGTTGATGACATTAAACGTTACACAGTTGAGATTTGCCATATCAATGCAATACTTCAAATAGAATGATGTTTAAATGAGCAACGAACTTTGAAAAACAACTTTGACGAGTATATCTTTTAAAGATTTGCAACTGTACAAGACTTGAGATAACGTTGTTGAAGAGATAGACTTGTGGATATGAAGTTTGCATGAAATGATTCAAGAATGGGAAAACATTCTATATTGTAAATGAATGCGTACAGTTCAATGGATTTTATGGATATTATACAACGTTATTTGGTTTGAAAAAAACGAGAAAACTATTGCTACTTTAATGGAGATATTTTCAGGAACGAAATTGAGTTTTAAGATCAAACTACATAAAACGCACGCTGGAGACGAAACCTTATGAATGTACTGATATTTGCAACAAAAGATGTATTTAAATAAAAGAACAATTTTTTAACAAGACATGAACAAAACCTGACTAGAACGAACTTTATGAGCATAATCTTTGCAAGAAGAGATCTACAACACTATCAAATGCTTTAGCAACACGTAAACGAAGAAACACACACTGGAGAAAACCTTATGAATGTAATGTATACTCGTAAAAACGAGATATTTATAATTAAAAACAGTTGACAAGACAAACGAGACTTTACTAAAAACGAACTATCTAGATGTGATGCTTGTAAAGAAGAGATTTACACACTTAAATTCTTTAGCAAGACATAAAAGAACACATACTGGAGACAAACCTTATATGAATGTGATGTTTGCAAGAAGATATAATTATTAAACAAATTAAAACTACATACCTAGACATAAACGAGACTTTACCAACGACGAACTTTTTAAGCGTAGTGTTTACAAGAAAAGATTTACATGCTCAAATGCTTTGACGAAGCATAAAAGAACACACTGGAGACAAACCTTATGAAAAGAATGTGAAGTTTGTTTGTAAGAACACATTTTTTTAAATTGAGAACATGAAACAAGACGCAGACGAAACTTTACTATAAAAACGAACTTTATAAACGTGGCGTTTTAAGAAAATATTTCCTAGAATGTAAAATTTCGATGTTTGCAAGAATGTTTTACTATCAAGCAGTTTAGCAATAATACATAAAAGAACACAAACTTGAAAAAATCTCAGGAATGTCATGAAAATATTTCTGATTGAAAATACCTACAAGGACAAACGAAGACTATCGAAAGATTGATATTGCATAAAAT
The DNA here is from genome assembly GCA_016169945.1 of Trachythela sp. YZ-2020. NCBI lineage: Eukaryota > Metazoa > Cnidaria > Anthozoa > Malacalcyonacea > Clavulariidae > Trachythela > Trachythela sp. YZ-2020. Next base: position 3,691,119 of record JADLSH010000311.1, on the reverse strand, counting down.
AGCACACACAGGAGAAAATATACCTTATTAATGTGTAGTTTGTAAAAAACAGGATTTTTCCAAAGAAAAAATTTAACATTTATAATGAATTTAAGATACAATCTTTGTAAATGATCAATTTAAAGATATGATAATTCACAACAAATACATGTACTGGAGAAAAAACCTTATCAATAATGTGATGTTTGTCAGAAGAAAAAGTTTTTCTAAATGAAAAACTGTAAGAAAGTTAATAATACAAGACATAAACACTTACTTAAAACAGACTTTATAGGACGAACTGTGTATATTATCAAACGATTCAATTGAACATAAAAGAAAACAGACTGGAGATAAAACCTTATGAATGTGGAGTATTGCAAGAAAAGATTTGTTAATCAAAACACCCACGAAGACAAACGAGGACTTACTTACTTACAACGGACTTTAGAGGACGAACTGTGTAAAATGATCAATCGAACAATTCAATTGAACATAATAGAAAACACGCAGATAAAACCTTGTGAATGTGGAGTATTGCAAGAAAACATTTGTTTATCAAAACACCCACGAAGACAAACGAGGACTTACTTCTAACGGACTTTACAGGATGAACTGTGTATATTATCAATCGAACGATAATGTATGAGCACATAGTGGGGACAAAAGCCTTATGAATGCGAAGGACTTACACAACAGAGTTACTTGAAAACATACGAAAAAACAACTTGAAGAATAGACACGAAAGAAAGAATACATAGTGGAAACTGGCAATATCTTCCTTTATTCAAAGATTACTAATACTGGACAACAATAACCGAACTATAACGAACTCTACATTTAATGTTTGCAAGAAAAATTTTCTCATTCAAGTAACTAGCAAGACGTTGTCAAGAAAAGGTTGTCTAAATGAAAACATAACAACATGAACGAACACTTATTCATAACCAATATGATAATTGTAACGAGAGATTTTCGGTATCAAGTCACTTATAGCATAGCACGTAGTGGGGACGAATGAAACCTTGGAATGTGTGTGTGTCCATGATTCAGAACTGTCTTGTCAACATGTTAGGTACTAATGGCCAACTTTAAAATGTCATGTTTTCAACAAGAAGACATTTACAGAGTCAAGCGACAAAACAAAGAACAGATGATGTTAGCAAGAAAAATACATTTAAAAGAAAGCACTTACCAACACCTAAACGATCGCATACCTATGACAAAGTGCAATTTTGATGTTTGCAAAAATTCATTTTCTCGATCAAGCAAATTAGCAATAGTACGTAAAAATTAACGACACATAAACGAACGCATACCTACAATAAACTGGAATTTTGCTGTTTGCAAAAATAGATTTTCTCATTGAAGCAATTTAGCAATAGTACATAAAAGAACCCCGATACAGGAGACAATGAAACATTGTGAATGTAATATTCGTGAACAATCGTTCATCATCAACCAACAAAAACTACTTACAAACTGACAAATTTTCTCAATGAAAACACTTAACAAGACAATGAAGAACACTGACGTATGGCAAACATTTTGAATGTGATGTTTGTATAAAACGATTTACGCAATCAAGCAAAGAGCGTATAATAGAACCTACAAAATTTTGGAACGTAATTTTTTCAAGAGTACATTTTTCTAAATGACAACACTTAACATAACAAAACGAACATTTGCTTATTGAGAACTTTGAAGAGAATTTTCATTACGTATTTTCACCATAGCACAAGACGGAGACTAATATATAACGGACCTTGTAATTGTCATCTGTGCAAGAAGAGATTTTCTGTATCGAGGTACTTGCTAGCTAGGACACATAAAAGAAAATGGAGAAAAATATAACCTTATCAATGTAATATTCGTGAAAGAAATTTAACTCCTCCACCGACTTGACAAAACGTACTACTGTAGAAGGTTAATGTGACGTTTGCAACGATGAGATTTGCACAATCAGGTGAGCTAATAAAGTATAAAAGACACACACGAGAGACACAATAACATACTCAAATCTTATGACTGTGATGTTTGCAACAACGTAGGCATAAAAGAAGGTACTACAACATGAATGTGATGTTTGTAACAACGTAGGCATAAAAGAAGGTACTACAACATGAATGTGATGTTTGTAACAACGTAGGCATAAAAGAAGGTACTAGAACATGAATGTGATGTTTGTAACAACGTAGACATAAAACAAGGTACTACAACATGAATGTGATGTTTGTAGCAACGTAGGCATAAAAGAAGGTACTACAACATGAATGTGATGTTTGCAAGAACGTAGGCATAAAAGAAGGTACTACAACATGAATGTGATGTTTGTAACAACGTAGGTATAAATGAAGGTACTACAACATGAATGTGATGTTTGTAACAACGTAGGCATAAAAGAAGGTACTACAACATGAATGTGATGTTTGCAAGAACGTAGGTATAAAAGAAGGTACTACAACATGAATGTGATGTTTGTAACAACGTAGACATAAAAGAAGGTACTACAACATGAATGTGATGTTTGTAGCAACGTGGGCATAAAAGAAGGTACTACATCGTGAATGTGATGTTTGCAACAACGTAGACATAAAAGAAGGTACTACAACATGAATGTGATGTTTGCAACAACGTAGACATAAAAGAAGGTACTACAACATGAATGTGATGTTTGCAACAACGTAGGTATAAAAGAAGGTACTACAACATGAATGTGATGTTTGTAACAACGTGGACATAAAAGAAGGTTCTACAACATGAATGTGATGTTTGTAACGAGAGTAGATCTGCTACATCAAGCAATCTTTCAATGTATGGTGGAACAAACTTACTGGACAGACGCAAAAGCAGACACAATCTTATGATGTGATGTTTGTAAGAAGAAATTTCCATGATCAATCAATTTAACAAACACAAAAGAGCACAGAGTCGAGCATCTGTGTGTGGTGTTTGACAAAACAAACTTTTACGACTAACGAACAAAACGAGACTCCTGTATGGAGACAAGCCTTATGAAATATGCGATGTTTGTAACAAGAGATTTTCCACATCGAGCAGCTTAGCAACACATAAAAGACCAAAGTCAAACACTATGAATGTAATGTTTGCAAAATATATTTTAACGATTAACTAACATGACCAGAAGACTTTATAACCAACTTTACGAATGTTTTCTAAGAAAAGATTTTTAATGATCAGGCCGCTAAACCTCAAAAGAAGTAGACATTCTGGAATACAAACGTATTAAATGTAATGTCTGCAAAAGAAACAAAGATTGACGAACGTTTATACATGAAAACAAAACATATACTATAACGAATTTCACGGATATTATTGCTGGCAAATCTTTAAGTCAGCATTTTAATTAAGTAGCTAGATATTGTGGATGCAATGACATGACTAACAACGACAAGACATTTCACTACGTCCTATACCAACGTTATATTTATGTTGTCTGTGATATGAAGATTCATTGATGTTCCCTGTGAAATCTGAAATAATATATTTGGAAAAAGATTCATCCTTTACGAACTTGGAAGCATTACCTAACACATGTTGTATTTGACAGCAGTCTAGTACCAGCAACAAATGCCTATTTCAATGCTTTAACATTTGCAAGTAACAACTCGCTGAAATCGCATCAAATTTCAACAATATTTGTATTAAAACGTCGATATTGATTATATCTGCTGATCAGGGGCCAGATATCTGTTATTGCGGCTGAGATTTAAGTTCCTTTATTACACTGCTTTCTCATTCCGATTATAATTTGATTTAAGCAATATTATTCCACTCCTTGATTCAACAAAATTCTGTTTAATTTCATGGCATGAATTTGGTCGGTATGATTGCGCCAGCATGTATATTCCGATTTTGTAGAAATCTGTTCAAAGAATAACAATGACCATGCATGGCCCGATTATAGGTCATTCACCCTTTTCCCTTTGGATGATAACACCTGACAACACTTGTCTACTGTTAGATTTTGATACCTGTATACTTAAGTAAGAGGACGATCTCGTAGTAAAACGAAGATTATGCTCTCATTATTTGCGATTTCGCTTAAAATAACTTTGCTTTGTATCTAACTTTTCGTGGTAAGGTTGCATCGTGTAACATGATCTTTAAAGTTTTCTAATTGTGGTGTGTTCTCTAATTATCAACGTAACATTTCGTGGTAAGGTTGCATCGTGTAACATGATCTTTAAAGTTTTCTAATTGTGGTGTGTTCTCTAATTATCAATGTAACATTTCTAATCTGTTGCCTTTGAGCATGTTTGATTGATCATTTTGTTTAATAAAAGTATCGTAGTTAATCTGTAGTTGTTCTAGTTACGATGAACTTTGAATCATATTGTAAATTATCGTACAAACAGCACTATGTTGTGATTGTAGTTCATTCAGTTTTTTTGTTTACTCGTAAAGAAATTATTTTCTGAATTGTTTGTAGAATACTGTAGAAATAGTGAATGGTTTGCCGTGAATCATATATTCAGCACTTTCTCATATACACACACCTTCTCCTCAAAGATTGATTAATACTTGTCCACTGGTTAGATTTTGGATACCTTTATGTAAGAACAACGTGATGGTTTGAACAAATATACCAGCGGTTATACGGTATGTCATGTGGATGGTTATTTGTGTAGCCCTGCACAAATTCTATCTGTGATCATATATAGGGTTAGGATTGGAGTTAGGTTGGGGGTTACGGTTAAATTCTACATTTCGTATAGGGCTACATAAAGAACATACCTGTCGTGTAGTTCTTGTATGTTGTCCTTATCCTAACACAACCCTGACATAATAACCCAATTTCTAACATCTAATTATTCTAACCTACTTCTGATTAACTCGAACTATTATGTGTTTCCAATATGAAGTAGTAAGGACTTAATGGTTTTGGCTAAATTAATGATTAATTCCCCCCATTCTGCAATAAGCCGGCATCGGACATGCCTGCAATAGATATTGTAACCCTCTGCTGCAAAGGGTGTTTAATAAAGAAATTAAAGTATCAAGAGTAGAACTTGTGTTTAAGATCGTCCAGCCAGGCAGATTTGAAAAAATATCAGAGATAGCTTGAACTTTCATAACGTATGCACACGCCAGACTCCACAGTGTCTTTTCTTTTACTATATTAAAGTGGATCATCGTTCAAGACGTATCATCCGTATATACTAGCGATGAATAGCACGATGAAAACTTGGAATGGTCCGAGAATAAATTACGCATAATATATTTATTATAGATGGCCCAATGCAGTATGTGTATATTATATTAGTCCAGGACCTGTATATGAGTTTGTATGCATTTCATTTAGGACAGATAATCTCAACTGTTTTAGGGCAAGTTGACCATGACGGTCAACATGGTAACGCTGCCCGAACCCCAATCCGGGGCGAAACGTCCGAAACGGACCACACCCAAAAACGACGCTTTCGCCATGGTGGTAAGTGTGAAATGCCTAGCACTGATATTTCACAAGAAAATGACCATGCAATACTCATGGTCAAACGTCAATTTGTGGCTTACAACTTCAGATAAACATCAGTGGACCTACATTACCTTTATTCCTAAATCTTTTTTATAGAAACATAATTGGTACTTATTTAAGTATATTACCACTGTTTTGGTGTAAAATAGTTAATATATTGTGACCGAAATAATAATTTGAAATGTACCTACCTCCTGCAAATGGATGTAGGTACATTTCAAATTATTATTTCGGTCACAAAATATTAACTATTTTACACCAAAACAGTGGTAATATACTTAAATAAGTACCAATTATGTTTCTATAAAAAAGATTTAGGAAAAAAGGTGAAAGTAAACATAACAATATCTATGTCTGATATGAATGAATTTAGAAAATAGAACAGGTAGTATTTTAGAAATCCTTTATCTTGCAGCTCGGGTACATGCCACTTTCGAAATATAACCAGTTATAAATCTACGTCATTTTTTGGTTTTCAAAACCTGTTCATTTCATTTTATTCGTTGTTGGATAGACAAATTGGATGGCCCATTGTATCTTAATATTGTGTCCTATTGTAGCTCGTAGCCTCGGCTACATTTTACTTTCATACATTTGCTGTGCTGTAAAGGTACGTTCACACACAGCTGCGATTTGTCGG